>CM064916.1:57083579-57569486 GCA_032727855.1 Quercus ilex subsp. ballota | reverse complement strand
AATACCTGTACACTGCTGTTACAAGGGCATGCTCACCCTGTCCCGGCAGCCTGATCGCTATCAGAATGCTCAGTCCACTAAATTGATTCATTCCAGTTTCGAATTAGTGGGCCTCAGTACAAACTGCCTTGCCCTGCTTGCAGAAGCTGTGTTTGCTGCTGAGATTGCGGCGGCAGCGGTAGATGTTGGGGTGATTGTTGTTCTTGCTGCTGTTCCTGTGACTGATACTGTTGTTGTGATGGGGGTGGAGCTGTAGGTGACTGTTGGCAGTGGTAACTGAGGCTGCCATTGTGCTCCAACATTAAGTCCATGTGAGGGCAAGCTACCTGATAGCTGCCTGGCGCCTAAACCTTGACTAATAGGTGGTAATGGCTCACTCCCAGCTGAACTTGAAACAGGCAGGCCCCCAATGGAACCCACTTGAGCTGCTGAATTAGGCAGATTAGAATCATATGTTGGTTCCGACTCCTTCCACTGAGCAGCAATGGCAGATGAAACAACGGGTACCACATTGGCTGAATCAATACAGCCCTGAGACATTACTGTGCTAGAACTCACCTGAGAAACGCTAGTCACAGCCTGCTGGTTAGCTTGAGATATATCAGTTTGAGATTTATTCTGCAAATCAGAATTCACTTGACGATTCTGTTGGAGCATTCTCTGAACACTTGATTGACTTTGATTAACCTGCTTTTGGTGTGGCTGTGGTTGCGGCTGCAGCTGCTGCTGGTGATTCGAGGGCAACAACGGCTGATGGACCAGCTTGATGGGATGCAGATAATGTGTGTCCTGAAGGAACAAGGGGAGCCTGGCCTTGAGTGCCTATTATCAGAATGAGAAGGCATCTGCTGTAGTTGCTTTGACGAAGGGGGCACTGAGCCAGAAAGAAGCTTTTGCTGCAGCTGGGGATGGTTTGAAGATTGAGAAAGGAACCCTGTGGTTTGGACGGTTGAACAGGGGTTTAAGCCAGACCCAGAATATAAGCCTTGACCTTGCATTAAGTGCATAATCTGCTCTCCTTTTTCCGGAGCTTGCTTCCTGGAGGCATAGGAAAGGCCATTTAGATGAGATGGATCGATTGAGAGGTTCTGATGAACCAGCATGTTCCCTCTTCCTATTCCCTTTAAAAGTTTAGCCTGCTGTTGAGCTTGCGCTTGTTGACGTTGTTTGAGGGTGGTGCCTGCCAGATTGTTGAAACTGCTGCTGCTGTGGCTGTCGTTGGCGTTGCTTCCCCATCTGATTGGTCAACCCGCTCGCACCAGGATTTCGGCTAAGCCATGTTGTGGTAGATGTTTCTGCTGGTGCTGAGATGATAAAGGAGTCACTGGGGAAGGTGGTGTTACAGGTGAAAGAGATACAGATTGAGACGAAGTTTGAGGTTGAATCTGGGAACTGTTTTGAAGAGAGGATGATATGGGAAGCTGTGGCTGTGGTACGACATGTGGCATCAAAGCATTAGATGCAGCAAATTGTTGCTGTTGCTGCTGCTGCTGCATATACCGGTGCTGCAGCTGCCTTTCTTTAGCCATGCGGATTGCATAGGCTGTATGCTGGGGACCTGTTGCATGATTGGAGCCCTGAATATGAGGGTGATGAGGGCTACCAAGAGCATGGGACTGTTGTGGAGACATCTGATGCTGCTGCTGGGAGTGACCTGCATATGGCTGAACAGGTGGTGAAGTTTGATTAGAAAAGGCAGAACTCAACCCATTGAAAGGGGGAATAACTTGACTGTTCCCTTGCGTGACCTGCATCTGAAGCTCAGGAACCATCATTTGCCTTTGATGCTCCGGGTTATGGCCAGGCTATAACACAAATACACATTCAGTGAAGTATAATCAAAGCATTGAAATCTATAATACTGCAACCTTATTAAGGGGTGGGTTTTTTCATAACAGAAGGGGGAAGGGAGAGGGACGGGGTTGTCCAGATTGTTATTTTGAACAGAAAGTACAGAGGCAACCTTAATAAATCCTCGGCAGAGCATTTGGAAAATTTGTGTACAGCCTAGGGTGGTTTTTTTTCCTGGTGTGTGACGTTGGATAAGATCTTGACTACAGACAATCTAAGTGAGGATTCAAGATTATGGATTGGTGCATTAAATGCAAGAGCAAAGAGGAGAGCGTGGCTCCTCTTTTCCTAAATTATACATTGGCTCGGAAATTGTGATTGTTGGTTTTTGGTTTGTTTGGTGTTTCTTGCATAACATCTTTGTGGGATTTGTTATATTGTTGGAAGTGACGTTTTGGCAAGAGAAGCAATGAGGAGATTTGGAAAGTTTGTTCCTTTGTGTTTATGTGGTGTCTTTTGAGAAAGGAGAGCCCAATGTTTTGAGAGGAAAGGAATACACAGGACAAAGTTGAAGTTTTCTTTTTGAATACTCCGTATGACTAGATTTCGACTACTCTCACTTTATTTTCAGCAGATTTTCTAGAGCTCCTCAATACTTTGAGCTCTAGTTAACCTTTGTATAGATTTTTATTTTTTTACCTCTTTTTGGGCTATTTCTTTATATACTTCCCTTGTACCGTTGTACTAAGGTCAGCAGCTACATGTATTTTTTTCGCCATTCTATTCTATCCAAAATATACTCTACATTACCTACTTAATTGACATGTCTTTTTCTACTACTACTACTCATGTTTGTTAGATCTTCCTCTACCTTTCTCTGTTCCTACAACTTGTTTCAAGTTTCAACCTACTCTTCCTCACTGGTAAATTAGTTTGTTCAAGAATGGCATTCATTCCCATATAGCAATGATGATGTGTTATAAAACGAGATATTAATAATTGTGGATATTTCCTTTTTAAACAGTTAAATAATGTATTAGTAGAAAAATGAACAATGTTGACATCAAACAAGTAGCAAAGTGGGATCAAGAACATTTTGGAATATTGTGTTTGCAGAGAGAGAGTGAGATGTGAATTTGGCTTTAACAAGATGGGCCTGTTCAGAAATGTAAACAGCCCTTAACAGTAACTCTAATTTAAAACAACACAGGCTCAACCCATTGCTCCTATTGCAGTATATTAGAACTATTCAGGGGTTGTACTATTGTTTCAACGGTCCTAACTGCTCACATCAAACTATAAATTGCTCAAATTACCAGCTAACAGGTCTGCATATAAATGATCTCAAATGCGCCCCAACAACTCCCCCACCCCAACCTCAGGTCCCCCAGAAATAAACAAGAAAGTAAGATCAAGAGCTGTATCAATGCTACTTGATGCGAATAATGTCAAACTAGTCACATCCACTGATCCTAGAAGAGGCCGGCATATTAATAGGCTACAAATTTTTCAATTTCTCTCTTTGCAGTTTATTTTAATTTTTGAGTGTATGCATGCACACACACAAAAAACCAAAAGCCAACAACCAAAACTAAATGATGCCATCCAAACCCAGCAACCACAGCATAAGAAAAAGTAATAGATAAAACTCACCCGTATCATATGCAAAGCCTCGCGAGGTCTTAACATAGAATTCACTTGACCCGGGCCAGCCCCAGAGTGCATATTTACAGGGCTTGGCATCCCCACCATACTGGAAGAAAGCATAGACCCAGAATTCAACATAGGTGATGAGGCCATTCCTTGAAACCCTGGCCTTGATATTGGCATGCCTCTACTCATCCCACACATCATGCCCATACCATTTCCACCAGGTAGCATACGCACACCACGATCAGCTCCAGAAAGAGCCCCAGGAACAGACATGCTAGACTGCTGAATGTTTCTACCAGATAACATTTGATTGTATTGTTGCATTCTTTGCTGCTCATCAACTGGTAAAGATGATCTTGGAACATTGTATCTGACATCCCTAAAAGATGTAACCACGACGGTTAAAAACAAAAGGTAAGAATAGAAAGAACATTAAATTTTACAAACTCAATCTATATGACAGCAGACTACCTGCCAGAGGTAAGTGGACCAGATGGCGATGACAAGTTACTGCCAAGAACCATACTGGAAGATCCTTGTAGTGCGGAATTGGGCCCAGAAGCAGGAAGTATTGTTGCAGCAGCACCCTGACTTGATATTGCTAAACCACTTGTATGAGAACCTTGATAATTAAGCGGAAGAACATCTTGGGGAGATGTGGTTGCGTCACATAGATCAAGGGGCCTTCATCCAAACGTCAAAAATAAAACTAATATTGCAATTTCTTGCATAAAACAGTAACAATTACACATAAGAGCCAGGAATATAAGAAAATACTGATGAGTTAGTACCAGGAAATACCATTAATATGTGTGAAAAGGCACCAATACTTACGTTAGAAAACCTCCATTCAGGTTATTTGGGCAGACTTGGGAAAGAGCAACAACATGAGAGTTGTGAACGGCTGCAACTTGTTTTGGATCCTGGTTATCATTCTTCACATGATACACAAGAAGACAGATTAGTAGTCAGCAAAGAGTTTAAAAGGTACAAAAACTTATACAAAGATTACATAGATCACTTTCAGGTCTTAAATCTGTAATTTCCAACATCTAAGATGTCATTTCACTTTATACAGCTAGCAAACCATCACTTTTTTTTTCTTTTCTTTCTTTTTGATAAGAGCAAACCATCACATTTTATGTGTGCCCTTGAAATTCAATCAAATTTGGGGCCCTAGACTTGATAATCCATCTCTATTTCAAGGGATATGACAAACATATTTTATTAGAAGTTCGGATTTAAGTTGACCATGTTATCAGGGAATGTCATGAAAGACTGCACCAACACAATTATGGTGCAGACCAATTTTCAGATAGCAAGGCAACAGGGTGGGAAGAATGCTGGACAAAGGATAGAGATCATGTATGTGCATACGTGCAAGCTAAAAAAGAAACAGCCAACAAATTTCTACAATCTTTTAAGTTTATCCATGTGCATATATGAAATGACAAAAATAATCCTTTTTTGTAAATTTTGACACACCCAGTGAGTTTTGAAAATGCAACATTATCCTCAAGCTTGTTCTTACAAGGGAGGAAGCACCATTTGAGCTAGAGTTCATTAGCCAGATCTTTTCAGACCTAACAAACTTGAATATTTTTTCAAATTCCATCCCAATTTCATGGCATAGTGAGAACAACCATTCAAAAGCCTTCCCATAAATTCAAAACAAAAGATGCCAATAAGCTCTAGCTCAAACTTCCTCCTCCCAAAATAATAGGATGGAGGATGAGGTCATAAACTCAAGACCCACTAGGTGCATGCCATGTATAACTAACCAGTTAAAAAATCAAAAGAACAGATTTAGTGAGTTCATTTCAGTCTCAAGGACAGATACAACAACCACCAAAACCAATACTGAAACTTTAACAGGTTTCCAGGCAAAGATCAAAAAATTAAAAGATAATATATTTAAACGTAACTGATTGACTTAAATAATGTGCATGATAAAACATTACTATTAGGAATGCAAAACCAGCAGACGTTCCTTATAGCAACAACTTGTATTCAAACAATGGCAAAAACGTAATAGTGAATATAATATATAATATCTATACTAGGAAGCAGTAGGTAGGAGATTAACCAACAAATTGACTTCTTAAAATATAGGATGGACGACCTCAACCATAAAGCTCATATAGGGTGCATCCTAAGATGTTATCTGGTCTAGCAAATGTTGGAAGCTGAAAACACTTAATATAAATATGCAGCCCTTGAGCAGCACCCTCACCCCCCCAAAAAAAGAAAAAAAAGATCACTTTGAAGTTAACACAAATCAACTTATATTTGTAAGGATAGGCATTCTACAGAGGTGGTATTAGTAATGCACTTCAGATTTCAACTAATGTGTTGGGATCGGCAAAGAGACATCTAACTTTTACTTCAAATACAAACCTGAATCCTCCGGTAGTGCTGCTTCTGCCCAATCAAAATGATTTTCTCAAAATGATCCTTAATGGTATCCTCTTCCATTGGCCCCTGCAAACGCTGAAACAATTGTCTGGCACTGCCCTGCATAACACCAGACAATACAAGAAGCCAAAATAAGCAACATTACACAAACATCATGCCAATACACACAATCACAGATACACTTAAAGGCATTGTCAGAAAGGGTATCAAAATTCTTGCCTTTGGAATGCCAGGTAATGTAGATGGATATGACTGGGAAGACCCTGAATCTTCTGCACTATCAGCCCCATCACCAGCACTCCTGTCCATTAAAAATTTGTGACGCTCCTTGCACTCTTTAGGCTTACGAAAAATACACTGCAAATGTTGGAGAGAAGTCAATGGGACTAGTGCATAAAAGACAACTAACAAGATTTTCCAAAACATTATCAAATTGAAATGAAAATATAATACCGTTTTACCAATAAAAATAAAGCATGCTGAGCTAGGACAGCCACAAAGTCAAAAATTGACAAATAAACACTTGCCTACCTTAAACTGCAGAGTAGTGTTGATAACATCACTCACAAGCTCCCAGTTAGGACCCATATCATGTACAAGGACAACAAGTGCCTAATATAACAAACAAAATAATAAGAATGATAACATTTCAGCTACCTAGTGGTAGTAAAAAGTCTAGAACCACAGTTGGAACAAATATGGGACTACAATAACCTGGTCTTCAAATAGCGACCATGGACTTCCTGAACCAGGCTGCCCAGCAGATATCTGCAAAGAAGGTGAATTGCTAAGTTCATGGAGAAAAATACAAACAAGGTAAATTAGCAATTATGAGAACAAGCTGTTAGAAGCCCTATCAAATAGTGCAACCCCAAGTGTACCTTCAGTGCTTTTGCTTTGCGGCCCCGATCCCGACCACCTATCAATTTAATGAATTTATTTGGGTTGGACATATTACTCATTTGGGATGCCACAGGGGAGGGAATGGACCCACTCATTGGAGTAATGTTGTCAAAAGTATTATCTAGTGATTGCTTCATAATCTTTGGCTTCTTGGCATTAGGTTGCCCATATAAACCTTCAGAGAAACATTTGAAAATAATAAGGATAAAGAACACAAACTACTAAGTATGTTTGTCAAACAAATTATAAAGCTAACAGGAGAGAAAGAGGAGCTTTACCACTGTTTCCATTAGATTCAAAATGAAGACTGTCCAATCTCTTCTTGGAATGATCCCTCTACAAGTCAAATGGCACCATAAATTATTTGAATACTTTCTACAAAAAATTTCACAGTATGCAGTATTTATTTCTGGAAAAAGAACAGACCAAAAGCAAAAAAATAAAAGGAACAAACATGTACGCTACTCGCAACATGCAAATACCAAAAAAGGAAGCAATACCCTCCTCATAGAAACTTATGTCAACAAACTCAAGCCTGCTAACAAAACAAGATGAGGGAAGAGAAAGAACATCTGCTTTGACTTTATGATACTCCTGCTATTTCTATAATTGGTTCACCCAACTGCTGGACAAGACAATTATAGCTTCCCTATCGCCAAAAACTTCCCAAAGCTCCCTTCCTCTTCAAAGGGCCTATCTTTTCACTTCAGCTTGCTAAACAAACTCTCTTAGAACATTTATCCTACATTTGAACCATTGCAGTCACTAGAGGACATATAATATGTCTCTCCACCAAAAAGGTTTGCCCGCAAAAGCTAATCACAACCTCTACGCAGATTGCAGCCAAAAACTGACAGCAGCCATGATGACCAAGTCCTATAAGTTATTAGCCATTTCTCTACTATCGAATACCATTTATCCCAGTGGCTGGAAAATGAAATTCCAAAACTTCAACACCTTCTTACCAAATACTATAAACTATAATTAAATAAAATAAGCATGTAATAACATGAACTTAAACAGGTGGAAAATGCAACATAAAAGATAATGCCCTTCTATAATAGTTTCTCATAAGCCAAGACTTCGAGAATTGAAATTACGTAAGCACCCAAGCAGTGTCAGACAAAGCAGATCATAAATGACATTCCTCCCTAATAGCATAAATTTGCCAAGTTATTACCATAATGGCAGATTTAGTCAGATATATTTAAAAGGAAAAAAAAATGAAGAATCTTTACAAATCAAGCTACTTTATCCAATGAACAGAATGATGATCACCTGTTCATTAAGAACAGCAGAATCCAGCTGCCATCCCTGGTCATATGAACCCTGCAAGCATATAGAATTCAAGCAACTTAACAGAGAAAAATGGAAGAAAATCAGAAAGAAATATATCATTAATTTTCAAGGGAATAAGAATGCCCTTGGCGTCTGTTGAAACTTGAAATATAGGAGTTCCTATGTACCAGATGTTTCGCCTTCTTCTTCTTTTTAGGCTTTATAGATGTTTCTGCACAGTCATACGGCAACCGCTTCTCAAAGTCCCCAGCTGACTCAACCTCAACACTTTTCTGGATCTGCGATCCACCATGTAAAGTACTCTGGTCATCCTGACAGGAATTAGTATCTCCACTTGAAGCATCTGTCTTGACTTGAGCCTGTATGGTCCCAGTTGCTCCAGCACCGAAAGGACTCAAAACCCTTTGCCTGGTAGCAGTACGCATACGTTTTGTAGGAATTGAACCAACATTAAGACTAGCAGGCCTTTTTCCCATCAACATGGATTGTTGAGTTCCAGTTGTACACTGTCCATAATGCAAATCTGCTCCCACTTCAAAGGACCTTGAAGTGTATGATTTCATTAAGTGTTTCCGTTTCTTCTGGGCAAATTTTGTTGACTTGCTACCTTCAAAGGCTCCAGGCAAACAAAACGTGCTTGTTTCTCCTTCATCCTCATCGTACGCATTCTCTTCATATCCATACTCTGAATTTGAAAATTAAACTTTTAAGGAGCCCTAGATTAATCGATGAGGACTGCAATATTACATAAGTCACAGCAATACCTGCTACAGCATCATATGTTGATGTCTCAACTTCTTCTTGCATGCTACTCCCAGTTCTCTGAAATAATTCAATTCAATCTGTTAAAATAATGGTTGCAAAGGAAAGATTCTTATAAAATACATTAGCATAATACTGTTGTCATATAAAAGAAAAACAGAAATTCATCCTAGAACAACAGAAACAGATGAATGAGTTATTGGCAAAAGATATATGACAACGTACTCCCAATTTGAAAATGCTTAAAACAACCATCTTGATGGACAATTATTTACCTCAAACTGTAGCAAATGAGATTCAATAGATTTTCTGTAGCTCTCCATTGCACCAGATGGAACTGAATAGAGGAGGCTTTCCTGCCAAGCCAGAAACTCAACGTATAATAAATTCCATAGGCATCACTGATTAAATATATGAAACAAAAGTAAAATAAGCAAAAAAATGAGTCATGTCTACAAAGTAGTGTGGCATGTTTATGCAGGTCATCTAAAAGGCTATCAGGAACTTGTAGCATACTTCTGTAAGATGATCCTCCCATGACATTTCAACAATTCCTACATCAGATATCCTGTCAGGAGTTGTTGGTGCTTCCGCTTGAAGAGGGCCAAGGGAGCTGTTATATTTCAAAAATCTAACTGCATATCCCAGTACAGAAACTGAAGGATTTTTTCTGGGATATTGTGTCCCTGATTCTTTGATCATCTCCTGCCAAGGACCAACATAAATATCATTAAAATATAGTACACAAAGGTAAGAGAGAAACTCTAATATTTAAATGAAACTTCACTTGTGTTCATCCTAGAACCAAGAATCTTAGCACAATAAAGAAAAGACACTGCCTAATAAAACAGTAATACATCTCATCATAGGGGAAAAAAAAAAAAAAAAATCATGAAGACATTAAAATGAGCATTTTCCATCAGAACAGATCTATAGGCTTCAGATAACAAACAGTTCTAAAGCTACAAGATACATCACTTGAACTCAAACACCCTGATCTCATCTAACAACTAAATAATGAAATTTAGAAGTTAAGTGGTCCATATGCCTCAATAAGTGGTTTTAAAATTAAAATCTATTTAGAATTCATTGATAATTGTACTCTTAAAGCTTTAGATGTAATCTACATCCAGTATACTTCCTGCGTACTTGATGTTTTTTGGGTTCAATATAATCATTATTTATCAAACAAAAAAAAAAAAATTAAATCTATCTGACTATAAGGACATATGCTTTTTTTTATTGGTAATTACACATGCACTGTTTGGACATGAATCTATGACCTTGGCCTCCACCTTGCTTTTACTAGGGGAGGTGCCATTTGAGCTAGAGCTCATTGGCAGGACAATCAAAACATATGCTGCAGAATATCCGATCCAATTCTGCAAATATTTGTAGTTGACCAAAAAATATAGGTCCAAAAGAAATAACATCTTCAAGTAAATCCAACCTTCAAATAACCACATGAGCTTATAAAAGAAAATAAACTGCTACTCCCACGTTTAATATGGCTATCTGCATACATCTGTCTCCATTTTTCCTCCATCTTGTCTCATTTCTTTAAACATTTTCCAGATTCATCAGTTATATACAACTTCATATTTACTTAAAAGGTCCCTGATTGAAAAACTATAATGTTACAGCCAACCAGATTTTATTATTATATATGAAAAAATAGAAAGTGAAACAACTACCAGCAATGGACTAGGCAATGAACAATTGCTGAATATTAAATGAATACGCAAGAAAAACCATTTGTATAACACTGAATTACTATCATCACATAGACCAAAGTGGTGATCAGAAAAAGAGAGTAAATAACAAGCACCATATCAGATTCTCCAATCTTGTCCTCAGAAACTTCATTCCCATCAATCCTCCTTGATCCAACCAAACCATACTTGCAGTTCTTTTGAACAACAGTTTGATCATCACTATTTAGAAGCGCCTCTGCTGAAGACCAAAATTGCATGACAACCTTTGCCAAGGAGTGAGCTACTCTTTTCATCTCCAAACATTGGTTTTGTTGTTCAAATCTCAACCGAGAACTAAAAGCAACCCGATGACATATTTGAGCTGCAGCATTTATCTTCCAGAGACGCTCCTATAAGAAATAATAAGGGAAATAAAAGGCTTACAACAGGGATAAAACTGGATGCACTTCATTACAGTAAGCTTTGAAAATATTTGTGCTTCAAATAGTGTGATAGATAGATCCAAAATTGAGAAGACAATATTTTAGAGAGAAAAAAAATGATTGGAAAAGATATTGACTGAATCAAATCCCTAGAAAAACAGACCTGTGCAAAATCATTTGCCAACCATGCCATTTCCTCAAGGACAAAATCCCATTGAGATTTTCGCCGGTTCTCTGAATACGAAGTGCGAACGGATAACTCTGCAATTCTCTTACGCTTAGCCTGTTTACTACATTGTGTCAATCTTTTATAGCTTCATGAACAACCAAAAAATAAATGAAGTTCCAACAAATTTGACAATAAGAGAACATAAACCAGGACAGAAGGTAAACAAAGAACCTCTATAATTCGTGCCTCTTCAAGAATAGAATCTTCATGTGCCTTGTCTGCCTTTAAATGGTTACCAGAACACGTTTGAGGTTCAGGGGCAGCAGAAGAGTCCCTCCCCAGCAAAGCAGTCACTGGAATCTCACAGTCAAAGGCATCCATAGATTCCTGAAGTACGCCAGTGCATAAGTTTTCCTTGCTGGGGTTGGAATTATCACCCAACATGTCTTCCACTTTTCTCTCAGTATCTGATGGGATATGTTCATTTTGTTGCACTCCCTCTATGTTGGAAGGATATTTCACCTCATTTTGAGGTTCAAATCTACTTATATTCACATCTTCCTCAACTTTGACTATAGTACCATTGCCAGAATGGTTTTGATAAACAGAATCACAAGCATTAGTAATAGAACAACTATCAACATCCATGGCCTGATTTCTTCTTTCAGTAGCATTAGTTTCATTCTTTTCATCAATGTCCCTGGACTCATTCTTTTCTTTAATCACTTCACCACCTGCTAAATTTATTGTCTCTTCCAAATCTGAGGTTTGTTCCATAGTGTTCCCATTAGATAAGACATTCCTTGTATTAGTACACATGTCATTATCATTATTTACATCTACACCTAGGCTAGCTTGGGTGCAAGAGGACTCCGAATCTAAACCCTTTGTGCCCAATACTGCATTGCTATTTTGACCTTCATTTATACTTTTCCTATCTAATTTGATGTTGCTAAACCCATTTGGCTGACCAGGTCTAGTTTCGTTCTCAGCTTTTGTTGCAGTTGCACAAGGCGGATGTTCAAAACCAGCTGAAACTACCTGATTCATCTCTCCAACAGGATCAGGTCTCCCAGAAGCCATATCAATAGCATTCTGTTGAGCATTTACTTGAGAAGGTTGGTCGTGTTGGTTGTCCCTCAAGATTTTGGGAACCTTAACATCCAATTTACCTTCAGGCAGGCTACCGCCAGTAGTTTCTAAAGCCCGCACACCATCCAAGTCCGATTCCAACTGATTATTTGAAGTAGCAATCTTAGAGACCATATCACCATTTGATCTTGCAGACTTTGGATTAGAAACAGAAGGTATATTTTGATCCTTTATGTTGTTTGTTTCAGATGCCATCCCCTTTCCATCCCTTCCACGAGCACCTTCACGGATTGGTCTAGACCTATTCCTTCGAGCATATGGGCGAACAATAGCCGAATCTTCAGATTCCTTGGCATTTTGACTCCCATCCATCTGGGAAGACTGTTCTGATGGAGCAATGTTATTCCTTCGCCTAGGATGAATAGAGCTCCTTTCACCTTCAAGTAACTCATTGTTACCGTCTAAAAGTAACAGATTATCAGCACTATTGGGTTCACATACTGTGGGAACCCCTGGTCTACCACTACTCTCGACAGAATCTCCATGAGGTGAGGCAGCCAACGCAAAACTACCTTTCGCTTCACTAGAATAACAAAGAAAAATAGAATAGAATCGAATCGAATCAATCAATCAATTTTTTTTTTTTTTATAAGTTAGAATAGAATAGAATTGATCAATTCAGTTTGTTATAATGTTGATCAAAAACCCATAAATGCACAATGACAAAAACAATCTACCTGGTCACAATTTGTTCTGGATGCTGATCAGTGAGCGATGTAGACTGGACACTAACTGAAGCCGCATTCCCAAATTTAAAGTCCAAAGGATTGCCACCCTGAAAGTGAGGAGCAATAAGGTGATTATCATTCACAGGACTTGATAAATAGTGAGAAAAATTAATTTGCCATACTTTCTCAAGAAATTCTAGCTCCCTTCTCCTTTCCTCACGAACATCATACTCTTGCCTGTTATCAACAAGGAATATATTTCTTACAAGAAAAAAAAAAAAGGAAAGCTGAAATACATCTAGAAATGGAAATTCAAAGGGAGTCAGAGTAAACAAAAAGGACGCCCATATTACCTAAGCTCTGCTTGAGCCCTCTCAATTGCTGCTCGGCGTGGAGAGGTTTTTAAACCAATACCAACCCCGCCGTCAACAACTCCACCCATGGAATCAACCTCAGCATTTACGAGTAGACCAGACCCTGAGCTACATCCATGCATACCTACCTTAATATCTACAATCTTTCCCCTCCCATATATTCAATATTCTACAAATTTGTGAAAGTAGAAGAGTAAGAGAAGTCATATGAGAGCAAGTCGCTGAATAAACAAAGGAAAATGTGATCAGCCAAAAAAATCCTTTCCACTAGAACATATAGTAAACGCTTTATCAAAGCATAAAAATAGGGGATAAATCTCCTCATTCAAGTCAATATTCAAGTTTGCAAAAATTCACATACTTTGGAGAGAGAGGAGGGGTGGGGGGGGAGCAAATGTCCACTGATATTACACTGCGAAAGTCCCTCAATGCATGGGATATTTTAAATATATGTATACATAACTCATGATCCACACAAGATGGCAGTAACCTCACCCTCCACTTCTTTTAGAGGGAGGAGATGCCATTAGTCTCAAATACCAACAAAACTGAACACAGGATTCAAAATACATAACAGTTACAGATAGAACACCAACACAAAATAAATAAATAAATAAAATGTAAGAAGTTTGGGAAAATAACCAACAATTACATGACACGAGAAAAAAGAATCCAATACCAATCCTCAACACCATCTCACGTCAGCTGTGTTAATCAGGATATTTTTAAGTATATGGGCAAAATACAACATGCAAACATGCATTAACTCTCACATGCTTGGAATTGAAAAGTCAAACCAGCTAGTGAGTTGGATAAAAGAAAAGGTTAACATATGCATATATATGTCAGCAGGCTCATCTAAAATTTCAATTCAGAATAGGAACTAAAACTATGGAAGGAGTCCATTAAATGGCAAAGCACAAGCATGCGTTTCAATGTGCTTCACAAAAAAAGAAGGCTAATCCATTATCATAGCTCTAAATTCAAGAAATGACTACACGACTTGCTTATACAGTCACCCCATGTATAAATGACCACAAGCATGTATAAATGACTGCACAACTTGCTTACACAGTCACCCTGATGTATAAATGAAATGCTTCAAAAATAAAAAGTTGCACTACCATGCCAAATTTATCAGTAAAGTATAAATTTTCCAGAAATTTAATATGTAGATGAGGACCTTGCAGTAATACAAGCATATAGAAATCCCCAAGGAATCCCTTGCAAAAAATTAAAAAACATAAGAGCATTTCATATAAAATCAAGCACACAATTGAGGGAGGGGTGGGGGATCAGCATGATAAAGATCAAATTCAATCTACAAAACCCTAAAAACATCTTCTATATTGCCTATAAAGAAATGTTTTTTTTTTTAAAGAACAAGATACAGAGCACGCTTAACAATACATTTCTAACCTCAAGCCAATGTCTAACAGCACAAGCAAGAAGCATTTAACTACTAAAACTGATATGCCCACTATGCGATGGTGCTTCGTTCATATAGTTAAGTATTAAAAAAATTAATAAATAAATAAATAAAGGAAATGGGTGCAAACTAGGCAATGTCGAATCATGGAAATCGATAACTTATAAGAAGAAGAGTTAAATCATTAATAAATACACAGTGCCACACGAAATTACAAGCAAAACGAGTAACAAATGCTCAAAAAAGACTTGGGGTCAATAATATTCCTTCAAATTCTCATATGGGCAACTCAGAACAAATGCATTTGAGCAACAAAATCACTATCTTACCACTTATATACACACCCTACTAAGTTTCCCCAAAATGGGGGGCACCACATTAAATACCATATTAATGCAAAACATTAAAAACCTTTCAAGGCATTCAATCAAAAGCAGAAATTCCACATTAATTGCCACTAACAAAAAGCCCCAAAACAAACCCTAATGCCATTCGAATTGCACCAAAATTTCACAAATTCTAGGGTTTCGTAAAAGAGCAAGAAAAAAAAAAACTACCTGAATTGAGGAATATTAAACCAATTGAAGAGCTAGGGCACCAACACGGAACTCTCTATTTCGCTCAATCCCTCTCTCTCGCACAAACAAATAACTTTCTCTCTCCTAGGGTTTTGAAAACCCTAATTTTTTCCCCCAAAATAAATTAACGCGAAATTCAACACGTCCCTCCCGCAAAAATGTCAGCCATGAAAGACTCGCTGAGTCTCTCTCTCTCAATCTGTGTGTGAAATTTCTAGGGTTTGTTCGTGTTTTTTGTTATGTGTTTTGTTTTGTTCGTGTTTTGGTATGGTCAGTGTATTTCGTGAAAGAAGAGAACTATGCGACCTCTGCGAAGAGTAGTAGTAGTAGTGGGCTGGGCATGAAGAAGAAGAAGACGAACAAGAGGCCTTTGATTTGATTTTGAGTTTGAGCTTTTACATTTTGGACGTCCATTTTGGGCTTTTTATTTTTTCTTTTTTTCTTTTTCTTTTTCTATTTCTTTCTCTATCTATATATATTTTTTTTAATTACTACCATGTTTTTGCTTCTTTTTATTGATGCTACCACGTTTAGATTTGTTAAATAAATACAAAGTTTAATTATTTAAAATGAGGCATGTCAAATTGTCAAGCACTATTTGAGGGGTATTTTTGGAATTTTGACTACTTTATTTTCACTTTTTAGCCAATGGGAGTCTATGGGAAGTGTCACTTAAAGACTTAATTCCCTTAGTGAAATTACCTAAATTGTGACACTACAAAATTATTATTGAAAAAAAAAAAATCACTTTTGAAAAATTAATCCGAGAGCTAAAATTACCAAAGGTGAAATTACCCACAAACCTTCCCCTCTTGGTGGGTTTCTCAAACGTTAGTAAGAATTTTCTTTGACTATGGATTTTGATAGGAAGATTACTAGAAACTAAATTAGGAAAGGAAACTTAATGCTACCATGTTGAAATTTATTAAATTCAAAGTTAAATTATTTAATAAAGAGGCACGTCAAGCACTATTTCAGGGGGGTAGTTTTGGAATTTTGACTGTGTTTTTTTTTGCTTTTTGAACAATGGGAGTCTAAGGATATGTTACTAAATGAGCGTTAACATCCAGGTGTCTAAAAAAATACTTATTTTACACCTCTAAAAAACTACTTTATTTGTTTTAACATACCATTTTACAAACTTACCCTACATCCGCGGTTTTAAAAATCGGACAAAACTGACCGATTCAACCAAGAACCAGGCACCAATTCGATCCGATAAAAACCTCGAAAACTAATAAAAATGGGTCTAAACTGGTAAGAACAGTCAAAACCGAAAATAACTGAGAATCGAGACCAAAAACGATTCATTGACCATACTAGTTTTTAAAACCATGTCTTCATCCCATTTCTTATTTTTCACTTCAAAACTATCAATATTCATTTATTTATTCATTTTAATCTCTTTTCCTCTTCATCTGTCTCTCTTCTCTCTTTTCCTTTACAAATTTACAGTAACTACCACCACCACCACTCACAGCTAAAAGTGCAACCCAACAACCACTACAACTAAACCTACCACCACTAGCAACCCATAAAAACCCATAAATCCACCACCACTGCCAAAAAAACCCACAAATCCACCAGACCCTCCTCTCATTCAAATCTACCACCACCATTGTTGTCTTCTTCATTGTCACAAGAGCGTCTGTCCACCACAAGTTCGTCCTAACTCAGCAACTACCACAGGTTTGTCTTGAGTTCCTTCCAATTTATGGGTATTGGATTCTTAAGAGAGAGCGAGAGTGATGAATGAAAGTGTGAGAGGGGCAAGAGAGAGGGAGAGTGAGAGTCATATAGAGACTGAGATGAGAGAGGAGAAAGTAATAAAAAGATTTTTTTAGCAAGTTGTTAAATTTTTTTAGATTTAGCAATTCAAATACTGCATGTTTTTTGTGGTTTAGAGTTTGAAAATAACACTTTTAGAGATTTAGCAAACTAGATGCTAATGCTTTTATGAGTTAATTCTCATAGTGAAATTACCTAAACTTTGCTCATTCCAAAATAGTGAAATCACCTAAAATTTTGCTCCTACCAAGCCATTATTATTATTTTTTAAAATGTACCAAGCCAATATTCAATGCGAAATTACCAACAAATTTTCCCCTATCGGTGGCATTTCTCAAATGTTAGTGGTGGGACACTAGGAAGTTGATCATAATTCTTTATGTTGAAAGCAAAATTAAATTAGTTAATAATTTAGTTGATGTAATCGCGTTTGGACTTTGGACCTGGTTTAAATATTTTATTCAAACTTTAAAGAGACAAATCTGGCATTATTTGAGGAGATCTTCGTAATTTCAATGATTTTATTTACACTTTTGGGCCGATGAAAGTGCCCGGAAGTGTACTTGAAAGAGTTAATTATTACAGTCAATTTACCTGAAATGTGCCAGTAACTAGGACAAAAATTTCCCATTATGAGAATTTGACTTGAAATTACCAAATAAATAAATAATAACTAGGTGGATTAATTTTTATGTTACCGTATATTTTTTTCAATTTTTTGCTATTCCTGACACTTTATATAATCAATGCCATATCATCGCATTTTAAATGTTTTGTACTGGAAAGTGGAAACCAAAAAAATGTTTTGTTTTCTATTTCTGTGTTAGCTATGGGCGAACTTATGTCCCAAAATAAAATTTAAAAAAAAAAAAAACAAAAAAGTAGAAGACCAAAACCCTTAGGTGAACTTATTTTCATGCGATGGTAAAAACTAAAAACATAGGTTTCAAGTTTTAATAGTAAGAGTATTCACAACAAAATTGCTAACATGACTAAATAGTCATTTTAGCAATTAAAACACTAAAAACACACTATAGCAAAGAAGTTAGCTAAAACATTTTGATGGCTACAGCGAATTGTTATCTCTAGCAGTATACTGTAGTTGAATGTTATTAGCAAAAAATATTTTTTTATTCCCACACGCTCTATCTCACTCACACACACGTATTGCTTCTACCTTATCTCAGTATCGCTCGCTCTCTCCACTGTGATTGCTCTGCCCTCTCTCCACCTAACCCACTCTTTGCCCAGCTCAGCATTCTCTCCCCCTTTCTATTCAGTGTCGTTTCTCTCTCTCTCTCTCTCTCTCTCTCTCTCTCCGGCGTGCACCATGGAGTTTTTGAGTTGTTAAAATCCGGTTGAGATCGTGGTTGTTTTGACATTTTGGATTCATGGGTTTGGTGGGTGGTGGGGATTTGGATTCAATTGAGAACGGTGTTGGTTTTTTGGATTATCCAAGAGTTAGACCTTTTTGCATATACATTATTGTCAATTTCTTTAAGATATTCTCCCTCTCTCTGTGTATGTCTGTTAAAAATACTTAGTATTCTAAAAAATAAAATAAAAACATTATATTTAAATAAATTAAAATTATATTAATAATTAGTGAGTCATTTGAAACATCATATAGTTTTTACCTAAAGCAAATTAACTATTTTAATGAGACATGAAAGAAGTACAGTGTGCAATACTGACATATATTAAAGCTACTCGATGCAAGCAAAATTTGTAGTCATAAATATTACTCTATTAAAACATAAAATTACAATATATAATCAATGAAACTTTTGGCAATAGAATTTAAAATTTCTTAAAATTTTGTTTTAAAATTTTTATAATTCAATTATACAATGGGGGAAGAAAGATTTGAATCCTTGATGTTTCTGTTGGAAATACTAGAAGATATCAACTAAGCTAAAAGGCTCTTGACACTTAATTGCTTGAAACTTAAGTAATGGAGTTTTACATAGAGTAAATAGTTGGTAATAGATTCTTTTTTTATATAAGATAAAAATTATACTCTAACTTGATCTAAGTGTATATGTGTGCGAAATTCTCTCGTAGAAACTTGAATCCTAGCCCCCTGCCCCCCCTCCCCCACACCTTACAAGAACTTTAAACTTGTGAAATCACCATCACATCAAGTTGGTAAAAAATTCTTAATAATTAATGAGTGTATACAGTTATCACTAAGATAAGATTGCTACTTATGCAACCACAGCTTCTAGGATCCTCTTCTTAAATAAAAAAAATTAAAAAAAAAAAAAAAAAACCTCGTTTTTATTATTTATACTGTATACAAGTATATAATTTTGTCTTATTAGGCTGGATAACGTTAACTTGAAACTAAATACAAAAAAGATAATTATTATAAAAATAGAACATCATAATAGATAAAATTGACTAAAATAAAATATCGTGCATTGCACGTGGTACAAGCTAGTCTCTGCTTTTAACTCTCTCTAATTGATTTGAAGAGAGACATGGAAATGCAATATTGATTACGTGTTCTTAAATTTTACAAATCCTTAACTTGTAAATTTTGTTTTCTCATTCTTTTTTATGTTTTTTCTTGTTTTGGGAGGAGAAAGATATAAAATAGGAGCAAATAATTTATGACAAATGTTTGTTATGGAAAACAAACGAAGCAAACATCAAGTGAGTAAAGTGATTTTTTTAAACTATGAGTAGACAAAGTGAGTTCTCACATAACCATATATGAGTTTACTGTAATTACCCAAAAATTAAATTATCCATAATTCTAAAATGTAATGGGATAGAAGTTAAAACACTATGTAATGGGGATGGGAGATTTGAAATATGAATATTTTTGTCGGAAGCATTAGGTGCTAGTTGAGCTACAATGTTTTTGACAGAGAATGTAGTATTTTATAAAGCATTTAAGAGAACTTTACACTTTTTATTATTATTATTATCATTATTTTTCATTAAAATAAAATTAAAAACCATCCCCCTTTTTTTTTTTGATTTTTCATATATATATACACACACACTTACCTTATACCAAACTCAAAAAGGTTATATATATATATATATATATCTTATATTAGTTATTTTTAATTATATATAAATTTTGATAAATTCACCACTAGATTAAATTATCTTTGTAAATTCTCTATTCTTACAAAATTTAAAGATGATAAAAAATCAATAGCCATATCATCAATCAATTATTTAAATTCAAGTTTCTGTAATCTCTCTCTCTCTCTCTCTCTCTCTCTCTCTATATATATATATATATATATATTAATAAGTAAAACTCGTAGAAAGTTCAATTAGAATTTGAAATTAGAATCCAATTTTGCGCAATGTGTCTAAATTTATGTGGGGCCACACCATAATTATCTACTTAAGTTTTTTAATTTTTGTGTTAAGTAAGTTAATGAGTGCAAAATACTAAAAAATCAAATATACTCAATAAATAAAAAAACTAATCATGTATACTCAATAAAAATCATCACACAGCAAAGATCACCTCACATTCTATTTTATTAAAAATTAAAAGAAAAAAAAAAGATCATAAGTAGTATAAAATTTGAGTTAGAATTTTAATATATGACTAATTATGTTTACTTTTTATAAAAAATAATTTATATTTTTATGATAAAAATTTTGTTTGATTTTAAATGTATTCATATGTATGCATGTGTTATATGCTATTTTTTAAAAATAATTTGACTAATTATTTTTATTTTTATAATAAAAATTGTGTTTACTTTTAAATGCATCAATTCGTTTGCATGGATTATAGCTTAGTTTAAAATAATGCATAAAAAATGAATTTACGGATCGAATGGCAAATTACATACAATTGGCACGAAAATTGATACATGTGTTAAGATAATATAGAACATTTAATTCAAAATTTGGATTTTGAAAATATGAATTTAATAACAAGTTATTGGGTAGTGTAACATTGCTTTACATCAGGTGTAACTTGAATCCAACCCATATATAAAAACACAAATTTTATTATAAAAATATAAATAATTAGTCAAATTATTAAAAAAAAAAAAAGCATGTAACACATGCATACGTATAGATACATTTAAAATTAAACATTTTTATCATAAAAATAAAATTCTTACCTAAATTAATACTACTTATGATCATTTTTTTTTCTAGTTTTTAATAAGATAGAACATGTGGTGATCTTTGTTGTGTGGTAATTTTTATTGAGCATATGTGATTGGTTTTTATTTATTTATTTATTTATATTCTTAGTATTTTGCACTCATTAATTCATTTGGCACAAAAATTAAAAAAATTTAAGTAAATAATTATGGTGTGTTCCCCAAATAAATTTAGACACATGGTGCAAAATTATATTCTAATTTCAAATTCTAATTAAACTTTCTTTGTAACTTTACCTATTAATATATATATATATATATATATAGATTATTGTAGTGCGATTACCTCATCTGAATGTGTTAATTTATTTGAATGACAAATGTGCTCATGCTAAATACTTGTAATTACAAAATTGTCATTAATTAAAATGACAAAATACCCCCAAATGTATCACAAATGACCAAAGTACCCTCAATACCACGAAAATGACAAAAATACCCATAAAAACTATAAAATGACAAAAACTACCAAAACAATAAGTGTTGCAACAATGTGCCAATTGGCATTTTAAACTATAAAGAGCAAGTGCCGATTGGCACTCTAGCATATTAGTCATAGCGTCGACTGAATGTTATAAGTAATTGATGCGGTCGCTTAAGGCCCCAAGTAAAAAAAAAAAAAAAGCCCACAAATTTTAACCAATAGGATTATTTATAACCAATAAATAAAATAATATTTTTTTATCAAATGAAAAACAAATAAAAAAGAGAGAAAAATGTTACGTCCATAACACTTTTACAACAAATGCTAAGTAGCAAGTTGTTATTGCGTGTTATTGATGGCAACAAAATAATTATAGTGGTGGGTTCAAACAGAAAACAAGAAGCAACTTAACACCTAGAATTTGTTATGAAATATATTGTGAATTTTGCACTTCTAAAAAAAGAAAAAGAAAAAAGAGAGCAATACAAAAAAAAAAAAAAAAAATTCACAACATTTTTCACAATAATTAAATTAGCAAACTTTTATAAGTTCTCATATAGATTCACCATTAACATCATTCTTTTATTTACCATTATTAATGTGCCACATCAACAAGTGTGAAAAATTTTGCCAATTTTTTGTGTCTATAAACATTCTAAAATATATATATATATATATATATATTATATGTGGTTCATGTTACTACCTTTGATCATGATCTAATAATACGTTGTTGAGGAATTGATACTACCTTTTAAAGTTACATGTTTTTATTTATTTATTGTTCCCAACACTAATGGTTTGGATTTGGAGTGGACTGTGGAGTGGTTATTCGCAGAATATTGTTCCCAAAGTTTTGAAGTAATTATAACGTCTTATCCCAAAAGAGCCGCACATAATAATACCAAGGTCAGTAAGAAATACTACCATTCAACTATTCATAACCGTCAAATACAACTCTGTGCTCCTCTATTTATTGTATTCTTTTATTTTCACGTGTCAATTTTCTTTTATATTTTTTTTTAAAGAAAAAATTTTCTTTTATATATGATCAGCCAATAAAAAGGCACCTTGTGATAATTTTAATTTTTTTAGCGTAAACACTATATTAATCTAAATTTTTATCAAGAGGAATTTGATATTTAACTAAATTGTTAAGTACTTAAATAAATTTGGATTAAAATCATTATAAGCTTTTTACAATCATATCCCCATCCATAAATGAATACATAGCCATAGATACTCCCTTTGCTATTAAAGTGGTGTGTTGGGCAGTTACTTGGTCAGTTAATTCAGTTACACTCTTTGGTTCTCTGTTCAGAATATATTAAGAGAGAGGTACTCATCCCAGTTGCATCAACCACAATCTATAGTTTCCTCAAAACTCCAAATCCAAATCCAAGCTTTATAACTCCTCCATTGACATTCTTGAATCCTTTATTCACAAACAACAAACTGCAACTCCCATTCTCAAGTCATTCTTGGTACGTGTTTCTTGGTTCTTCTTGTGCATTTTACATATAAAGGGTATGCCAATTCCATTCAGATTTCATCATGTTCTTTTCATTTCAAGACTCTTCTTTCTTGCCCATTTGAGTATGTTCTCTAATTTTTTTATAGCTTCCACTACTGCCATTGAAAACTCAGACACTTTCTTGGATAACACATTTGATTCAAATGAAATCATTTTCCTTATTGGGCAGTGATCAACGTATTATTGAATCAAGTCTTTACATAGGAAATGACTGACCATCAGAGAGCGGCAGATAGAACAAAAGGGAAGGAGTTGGCGACAACCTCTTCGGAGTCTTCTCCATTGGGGTGGAGCACTTACAATGCTCACTTTGTCCGACTAGCTATCGAAAAAGTTGCTTGCCCTGGTACCACTGATATAACAGATAGAGAGATCTTCTTTGACACAGTCGGACAGATGCAGGATATTGTTACAAAAGAGCCTAAGTAAGCCATGCTTTTCATCCATTCTATCAATCTATGGTCAACTGTTTAATGCTTTGATAATATGGCCTTGTACCTGCACAAAGGTTCATAAAAGGTTATCATTTTGATATGCTAATAATAAAGTAATAATAGCCAAAAGAAAATGAATTCATTAAATCTTTCTTTCATATTCTTTTTCTACCACCTCTAAAAATAAATAAATAAATAAAAATTCTAATGTTATATTGCAGGCTTCCCACTCTCCCTGAGGAGCTGGACTTGCATAGGCTTTTCCTAGAGGTGATTTCTCGAGGCGGGAAGCGAAAGGTGAGATGAAGCAAATACCTCTAGTACTTCTTTTGCATATATGTTCTTTAGATGTTTATTGCCTAGCCTCTATATATGGTATGTAGAGCCATGGTTCTGCCATGTGCCTAAACATGTATTCATATGAGAATTGGTAAGCAATGTGAAGGAGACCAAGGGAAGAACAAATGTTAGAAGCTGAAAACTTTCCAATCCCAGATTAGTTAAATGTAATATTCAAAAGGCTCATTTTACTTCTATATATATATATATATATATATCTCTGTACTCTTACTAAAGAAAATTCTGATGCAATGACATACGAGACTAACAAAGATCATTCAAAAGATATATCTACTTCCACCCACTTTCATAGTAATTATGGCCTCCAAACTTCTAAAAAATGCACTTCACTTTGGAAGATCAAGACAGTGGCATTGAAGAAACTACTGCAACCATGAAAATGCATGGTATAGAAACTGAAAGAGAGCTAAGAAAATAGATTTTAATTCAAGTTAAAAGTAGCCCATCTAGAGTTAGATCTATGACGATCAACAGCATGCAATATGGAGTCAAAACTAATATGGTGAGGAATAAAAAATGCTCTTCACTGAATATTTCTAAATTAAACTGCTGTGCTGCTGTTAAGACAAAATTCAAGTCCAGGAAATCCAATACCTGCCTCCAAAGAGTAAGATAAGAATTGCACATTGTTGGATATTAATGGAATTATCCAATCAAAAGTGTATGTCCAAGTATCAAAATCCATCTCCTCCAGAAATTAACTCAATGCAGCCTAAAATTACTTCTACAACAACCTTTTACTCCTGCTAGAAAAGTGACCTTGTAAAGCCATCTTTATTCACACTGTGAACCTGTGAACAATCATGCAGCTTGAGAAGGAAGGATTGTGGGAAGAGGTCCGTGATGTTATTTACCCAAATATAGCAGTTTGTGACCTGCTTGATCTTTATGATGAGTACCTGCTTCATTACTGTGAAGATTTCATTGCCCAAAATAATGCTGGTTGGTGTACAGAACTCCCATCCTGCTACTGTGTTAAATAAATAACCTGCCTGTAAGCTAATGATTCCATATATTTTTAGCCTCTGTACAAAGTTCAATTACAACACCAGCTGAAGCTCATCAGAGGTTCAGACAAAGGCTACCTGCAGCACAAGGCCCATCTTTTCCTACCAAAAAGAGGAGCTTCAGACCAAGGCTACCAGCAGCACAAGCCCCATGTGTTGCTACCAGAGAGAGAGAGAGCAATTTTTATCCAGATCTGCCATTGATTTCACCTGCAATGTTAAACCAAGTACCAGATATCGAAGTGTTAAGTATGAACTCTCCCTCTGATGATAGATGTATGGAGCTTCTATTTTCTATTATCTGCTGTGTTGCTGTCTCTAAAGTTGATAGGAATCCCTCCTGCAGCTCCACCAACAATGCTACCAAATCATTCAAGTTCACTTTGGGCAATGGCCGACAGCTGGTTTCCAATAAATACTCAAGCCAAGACCAGTCAACAACAGCAGCAAAATATCCTCTCAGCCCCATGCTCAAGTTCAATTCCAACAGAAGAAGAGGTTGCAGAAGGGCTCCGCCTCTTTACAGAATCTATACCAGAGTGGTACTGGGACAAATCCTTGGATCCTCAGCTGGATGCAGTTGCAAGCTCAGATCTGGGTGAAGATTATCAAGGCATGTGTCCTCACTCTCCCTCCAATTCTCAGTATGAACAACTTGTTCTTTTATGTGTATGTTGAATCTTTCTCCAAAGCTCTAACTCAATACTTTTCTATCTCCTTGGCTGGGTTCTTATACAGGAATGGACCCAACCCTATACTTTGACGTAAAAGAACTTGGTCAGTTAGCAAAACTTGTTTACTTATTTTTTTTTTATAGAGCTATCTCTGAAGCTATTACTCCAAAATTTGCTTTTATCTAGCCCCTACAATGAGTTCAACTGCAAGAACATTCCCAACACAAGGGGAGGTTGGAACAGAGCTCCTCTTGACACAAGCTGAACCTGCTTCTATGCCAGAGAGGGACTGGAACATGTCCTTGGATTCTCAGCTGGATGCAGTTAAAAACCCAGATCTGACTCAACCTGATCAAGGCATGTGTCCTCACACACCCTCCAATTCTAAGTATGAACAGCTTGTTCTTTTTATTTGTATGTTGAAGCTGTCTCCAAAGCTCTAACAAAAAATATAATTTTCTAGCTCCTTTGCTGGGTTCCTATACAGGAACGGAGCCAATCCCATACTTTAAAGCAGAAGGTTGGTACTCTACCCAAGTTATTCCGTTTGCAAAACTCTTTTTTGTAGCAATCATTGACTCAAGATGACATGAAATGTTATAAATCCAAATATTTTGTAGCTCCAGAGTTGAATTCGAATGCAAGACCAATAGAAGCTCAACTTGAAATTAAACCAAGGCTCACATTAGCAGAAGGTCAAGTTGCTCCTACAAGTCAGAGGAAAGTTAGTGATTCATTGCCTACAGATGATCTGGCTAATGCAGAGAAGAAGAAACTGAAGACAGCAGCAGCAGAACTTCAACCAAGTGCACCATCTGAATACAATATCTCTGTAAAAGAACAGTGGGTTAGTAGTGACAGACCAGGCGACATACAGATGAAAGCTGAAGAATCAGGGAGTCTGAAAGAGGCAGAAAAATCCGTAAGATATACAACATAGTAAATGGCAAATTATTGCTTTTCAAAGAAATTATTCTTTCTGCTAGACTGCATTTCCTAATACAAATATCTATACTGGGAAGTGAACACAATATACAAATTCTTTGGAAAAATTTTCATTCTTGTTAATAAAAACAAGTGAACATTCTGTTGAATTATGGCATGTTCTCAACAAAAAAAAAGAAAAAGAAAAAAGATATTGGCAGTCTGGTACCACATGCATTTTTCATCAACAATGTTACAAAACTCTTGATTTTGTCTCTTCTCACATAGCAATATATTAATTCTCCAAGCCCTGATGGGGTAATTTGTAAGTGACAGGTTGATAACCAAAAAGCTGTGGAAGACAAACAGAGATCTGACAGAAATATATCCATGAAAGAAATCCTAATGCAAAAGGCAAAAGCTGAGATACATTGCAATGTGGGATCTGGTGAAAAGGCTAAACCAGAAAGTGAAAAAGACAGACAAAAGTTTGGACATGGAGTTATTGACAGAGGCAAGACATGGTAGAAAAGGAATTTCTGGAAAAGGCAATTTGGAAGGAGAGAAAACTGCAGACTAAGATTTGGATAAAGTCTCAATTCCAGGGACAGGACATGGAAGAAAATGAAGCGACATCAGAAGAGGTTTTAGCCCTTCTCATGGAATGAGTGACAGAACAAAAAAAGAGGGTGTGAGACCTAGTAATGATGATGCAATTTGGACATCCAAAATAGAGCATATTGTTTTAAAAAGAGGAGGAAAAAAGTGGTAAAAAAAAAAAGGAAAAGAACATAACAATTTATTCTTTGATTTGTAAAGCTGATCTGATGTGATTGCAAATATATTGATATTTTGAATGAGTACTTAAGTAAGGAATTACCATACTTCGACAGAACTTTCAATCACCTGATGTAAATTCAATATATTTTGGAAATTGAGATGCCAGTATATTAATCCATTGTGATTAGAATTTTTTCCTGTCAGAAATGTGTCATACTCCCAAACAATAGAAGAATATATGAAAAATCCTACTCTTTATATTTAAAAAAATATATAATAAAATAAATTTATTAATAAAAAAAGTAGTGGTTTGAATGCACAAAATGGGTACCAAACTACACCCGAGGGATTACAAACTTTTTTTTTGATAAATACCTGAAGGATTGCAAACTTAAGTTCAAAGAGTCGATAAATTCTAGAAAATGACAAGGAATACAGCCAGGGGCAGTTATCCATCTGTGCAAACATCTCAACACAGATTTTTTGATGACATGATTAGGATGCTCAAGCCCTTCAAACATTATAGGATTATGGTCATGCCAGATTGCCCACATAACACACAATGGAATCACCTTCCATATTAGCACTTCTGACACTGGAGTTCTCCTTGTCACTGTCTTTGGCATAATTGAAGAGGCTCCAAATAAGGCAAACATGAAAGACCCAGTATCCCTAGTGACTAAACAATGAAAAAGAAGATCATCAACTGATTCTCCATTATTCTTATAGGCACAACAACTAATGTAGAACAGCGACATCAACACCAGTCCAGGATCAAGATATTCCGTTTCAAATCCTGCCCCCTTCTCTAAACAAAAACAATAACCATAGAAACAATGGAACCCGCTTTTTTTAATTCAATTATATTTTACATTTACTACTTTATTTTTTCAGCAAAAGTTTTCTTATTGCAAATTAAGCAGGTGAACCAAATTCATATGTATCAAACATATTACTCTTTTATAATGAAGATCTGTGCACTTATTTCCAAGCTCCATTAGGCTTTTCTATTCCCCTCATTTCACTTATGCTATTGTATAAGTATCAACACCACTTCCAAAAAGGCCTCTTGGTCAACTTGCAATTCTTCAGATAAATCTAGCTCATTGCCTTTCTTTTAAATCTCTTGAGTCACAAAGTTGCACAGTCCTTTTTACATTAACTCATTTTACTTTTTTTTTTTTTTTAATTTAAATTTTTATGAGCATTCATTAAAAAAAAAAAAATTATCCCCCCAATAAAACCCTAGTGCTGGAAGTATACTAGAGAAAAACTTGAAAAGAAATTCTAACATCTACAGCTCGAAAGGACCAAAAACTCCCACAAATTTTCACAGGAAAAGCTTTTCACTTATTTCATCGTCTTTACCCAATTTTTATTTGAACCTGAGACCTTTTCAAACCCACTCTATTCTTTTAGCAACTGAGCCAAGGCCTAAGGCATCACACATTTAATCTTCTTCGTTAGCATATCCATAGATCTACTTTTTCCAAACAATATTTTAACTCCATATCAAACATCATACTTATTTTCTTATTTAAATTGCAGGGCGCATATCGCACAATTACTTTAATTAGGGAGTTGATTGCATGTTTTTAAGCCTGGGTGCAAGGGAAAGTAACCCCAATAGTTTAAAGTGGTTTTCCACAATTAACTTAATTCTTAAGTGTTATGAATGTTAAGATTGCTACAAGTTACGGATGAAAAGAGAAATGGAAGATAGGTTCATGCTTTCTACGGCACAATATCAGATGCAAGACAAGTTGAAAAACCAAAATTATCACAAGATATTGATTCTTTTTTTTTTTTTTTTGAATTTTAAAAATATACACATTCAAAAGTAAGATTCACTACTAAACAAAGAATATGTGATGTAAAAAATAAGATTCACTACTAAACAAAGAATATGTAATACATCACGGGGAGGAATGACCTGTAAAACTTCCCTCATCGAAAGTCGGGCTTTCCCATATATGATTGAGTCCCTTCAGCATATCCAATCAGATTTTGGAGCTCCTTAACATGGCTAGTCATCCCATTGATTGAATAAGCTTTAATCATGGTTCTATATGTAATCTTATCAGGCTTACATCCTTTCTGCTCCATCATGTCAAGAACTCCCTTCATCTCTGCAAAGCATCCCATCCTACCATAAGCATCCACCAGGCAATTGAAAAACACAGTATCCAGTACCACATCTGAATTCTCAATATAACGCAAAACACCACCAATCTTTTCAGGTTTACCAGCTTGCCCATAAGCCCTTACTAGCGAGCAAAGTGTAACACAGCTTGGCTTAATCCTCTCTGACCGCATTAGCCTAAACAAATATTCCATTTGTTTTAAATCTCCAGCCTTCCCAAATGCATCTATCACCACATTGTAGGTAATGATCGTCCAAGAGTAATGGTATTTCTGCATGTATTCCATAACAGCACTCATTTTCTCATACTCTCCTGATTTTCCATAGGAATCTAGTAGAATGTTGAAGGTCCGAATATTTGGTTGGACCCCAGCACTCTGAAATTTCTCATAGCACTTCTCCATTGTTTCTGTTTGCCTGCTGCTACCAAAGGCTCTGAGCGTAGAGTTCATGGTCCAAACATCAGGTTCACAGTTCTTCTCATGGAGCATTTCCACAAGGGTCGATTCCATCTCTGAAAACCTTTTAGGAAGTAGAAAGAATAAATTACTGCTCTGAGAGTGAAGCATAATATCAAGCTCCATTTGGTTGCAAAGAATATTAGACAGAAACAAACTGAACTGAAACAAAGCCAACATCTATTCTCAAATTTGGTTTAGCGGGCAATTTATAGGAATAGTGGAAGCGATGGCTGCTATCCATCCTCCTTTTCTCTGCCTATTTAAAGAAATAGAAAAAACTGAAAAGTAAAAAGAGACCATTTTAATATACTGCTCAGTCCTTCTTGCTCTCTTTCTTGATGCTCAGATGATGGTTGATATACTTAAATTTATATTAACTCGGCTCCTTAGTTTCTTGGCAACCAGATGGCACATACAAAATTCATAAAAAGGGTGAGGAGAAATTGCCAACATACTTTCTGGCCTTCCCATAGGCATCGATTAGGGTATTGTATGTGACGGTGTTTGGTCTGATTCCCTGAGTTGTCATGTCAGAAAGCAGAGCCTGCACTTTGTCAAAGGCAAAATACTCTAAACATGATTTTATGAGGATTGAGTAAGTCTGCACATCAGGCTGACAATCAGGAGTATTCTTCATCTGCTCGAGGAGGGAAAATGCTTTGTCAAAGAGACCACTCCTACCATAGGCAGATAAGAGAGCAGTGTATGCTTCATGGTTCACAACACAACCTTCATCAATCATGGCTTGAAAAAGTTCATCGGCTTTTTGAGGTTGCTTACATTTTCCAAGCATCACAATTAACTTAATGTACACTCCAGAATTGGGCCTGTACCACAGCTGCTCACGTAGTAGTTCAAACACCTGCAGATAAGAAAAGATACCATAATCATGAGAGGAAACCCTGGTAAGACTATTAGACTACTTGTCTTCTAATATGTAGAATTCAGATTGTTGTGCAAAAAGTGGCTTTGAACATGTATGAATACAGCATGGATAGGATAACTTCCTATGTCACAGGTTCAAGTCTGGGAATCGGCCTCTCCAAAAAAAAAGAAGAAAACAAAATGGGCATAAGGCTGACTAACAAATCACCTCTTCCAGGCTCTGCAAAAGGGAGAGTTTTGAACACAACCCTTTTAGATTGTTGTGCAAAATACCATCCAAAATAAGAAACCACTCAACACATGGCAAACCCCAAAACAGTTTCTTCTAGCTTTTTAAGCTTATTTTAATGGGTTCCCTTATTTGTAAAGTAATTTCCGCAATATTAAAGTGCATCCAAACATACTTAGAATTCAAATATTTTCTACAGGCGCACTTGTATTTTTCATTTTCCAGTAACATTCATTCTTCAATTTTCCCTATCCTGTTAATGGAAAAATATCCTCTACAAAAACAGAACCGAGTTACCCAAATCCAAAGTGGAAATACTTAGAATTCATTTTCTTAGCAAACAAACAGAACCCAGTTACCCAAATCGAAATCAACAAAAAGTTAGCTAAATATTATGAATAGAATGAAATCAAATTGAACTCCAAAGTCCAAAAGCAAAGAAACCTATTTTTCCAAAATATATATAGAGTTTGAAAGTGAAATAGACGACCTTGAGAGCAGAGTCAGGACGCAAGGCTTTGATTCTCTCGTGAAGGGCTTCAAGAACAGTCCTGGGAAGCAGCTTTTTAGAATTGGTGGGACCCCTCTTCTTCTCAATGAGTGCTTTGGTAGCCTCTCTCCTGAGTATAATTGAGATTGCTTTCCTCGAAGCTATCTTATTGTTCACTTCCTCTTTTCTCTCCTTGGCTTCTCGCTTCTTAAGCTTCTCAATGTCTATCATCACTTTTCTTTGGGTTTGGCTTCTCTCTGGGACGGTTAAAGCATTTGGTTTATCGTCTGGGATAGCAGCAGCAGCAGCAGCATTAGAAGAAGAGAGTGGTGGTTTTGTGGTGAGTCGGCGATTGAAGGAAGGTGGGAATGGGTGGGTCGGTGTGGAGGACAGTGAGAGTGAGAGTGAGAGTGAGGCCATGGTCGTCTCGTTTGTAGCCTTGCACTACAATCACAGTTAAATGGAGAGAGAGAGAGACACCATATGTAGGGAGCGGCTCAGGAGACAGTGGTGAGGAGAAGTAGAGAGGTGAGAAAATAAGAGAAAGTTTTGGCTTTTTTTGCTAACCGTTGGATAACTTTGTTGCACGTGTCGATCATCTATTTATAAAATGGAGGAAACGGTAGATAAATGAAGTGGAGGTGAGCCCTCCCTCATATGTAATTTAGGGCTGTAAACCTCCCAAGATTTGCCGAGTAATGTGCGAGTTTGAACTTAGTTCGTCAATAAAAATCAAATGCTCAAGTTTGACTCGATCCTAAAAACAATGATTGAACTTGAGCTCATGAGAATGCCAAAAAACTTGAGCTTGGCTTGGCTTGATTAATTAGTCAAGGTAAGCTCAAGCTTAATATCAAACTCAAACTTGAGCTCAAGTCAAGTTTTTAAGCTTAGGATCCAAACAAATTGCATTATCAAATACTTATATCATCAAAAATCAAGTAAACAACAAAGAAAAGAAAAGAAAATAAAATAATATACTCATTTTATCATGCTTCTAATTCCACTCATGATTAGAAATTGTTCAAATTACAACTTTACATAAGTAAATCCATCCATTCATCATTTATTGTCTATAGCTTGAGTAATTAATAAAAAATGTAACTTAAGTCTAAAAGTGTTTCATGGTTAGTTTGGAGGGAGTGTTAAAAAAAATTAGAGGAAATGAGAAAAATTAATGGGCAGTGGTAAGTGGTCTCATGTGGGTTGTGTTATTATTAAGTTATGTGTAATGTCATAATAATGAGTTTATTTAGGCCTCGTTTGGGAGGAATGAATGGAATAGAATGGAAATGAATGAAAATAATAATTTTAGAATATTCTTTCCTTCTCTTGTTTGGGAGTTTTAATGGAAGGAATTGAAAGTTTATTTTCTTGTTTGGGAGTTTAAGTGAGAGGGAATGAAATGGATAGGAAGGAACACTCATTCTTCTCTATTATCTTTAAATCTCAAATTTTCATTCCTCCCAAAATTGGGAGGAATGGGAGGGAATGAAATTAGATTTAATGATTTTTTTACTAAAACTCCCAAAATACCCCTATATATTCAACTCTTTATTTTAAAATAGGGGTCTAATAGTAATATTGTCATAAAATAATTTCATTTCATTCCCTCCATGTTACTCCCAAACAAAATTACTTATATTCCATTCATTTTCATTTCTTTCCATTCCTTTATTTTAAAACATCCAATTAAGGTTACTTAATCCCATTCCATTCCATTCTTTTCCATTCCATTCCATTCATTTCCATTCCTTTTCATTCCCTTATGATCATTCAATTCAATTCCATTCCATTCCCTTATGAACTCCCAAATGAAGCCATATATCAAGCTATAAACAAGCCTAAGCTTGGCATATATTGTATCGAGCCCTATTGTTCACGAACTTGTTCACGAACAATTTTTGCTTGCTTGAGCTCGACTTGTTTATCAAACAAGCCTAAAACTAAGGCTCAATTTTGACTTATTTATAAACAAATGAACAAGCACGAGTTTTTTATCGAGCCGAAGCTAAGTTGTTCATTTACAGCCCTATATGTAAATATCAAATTTCTATCTTCAAAACAAAATCAAAATCAAAAGTGACATGGAAGGGAAGTAATTTGCCAACACATTATATACTTTCAGCGTTAATTGCACAAATCTACCAAAGCTATTGGGGGTGCTTGCACTTTGTACCTAAACTATAATAATTTGCAACTAACACCCTAATTTGTACAAATGCTTCGTTTGTTTTGAAATAAAATATTTTTCAGAAAATATTTTCCCCTTTTTTTAGGTGTTTGTTTGCAGGTAAAATATGATTAAATTTGTAAAATAATTTCATTGACCATAAAATCCTTTTATAAAAAGTTGTAAAACATTTTATCTTTAAAATTTTGATAAAACATTTTACAAAAATACACAGTGGCTTCCCTCACCCCATTTGGTGGCCAGGCCACTAGTCCGGTGGGCTGGGTAGTCGAAGCCTTCATTCCAACAACCAATGTCGGAGGTTTAGTGCCATTTGTTTAGGGGCCGAAGTAGTCGCTCTGGGGACTAGTGCAAGCAGTTCAATCACCTAAGACATCGTTCTAATGACCAAAGCTGTCATTTCGGCCACCAATGTTGGTAGTCTGGTATTTGAAGACACCATTTCGGCGGCGGTAGCCGGTAGTCCAGTCGACGAAGCCACCATTCCGACAGTTTGGTCATTGGACCTTTAGCGCTGGTGATTCCAATGACTGAACCACCAATTTTAGTGATTTACTTTAAAAGATTTACTTGCCATACCAAATACCTAAAATATTTTAGGTTTGAAAATATTTTACGTCAAAACAAATTGAGTGAAAATTAGCGCTTTACATCCCATTCTTAAATTAGTTGTTAACTTTGACACGTGTAACGTGACCTTTAGAGAAGATTGGTATGAAACTTTTTATTTTCTTTTTGAGAAGCGATTAGTATGAAACTATCCTTCATAAGTTTCATTCTTTAAATTGAAAACATGGGTTAAATTGCCCCGAACCTCAAATTCAAATTGAAAACACCGGTTAAATTGTCCAAATTCAAAATTTTAAGACTTTGATGCGGGTTAAGAGATGCTTTAATGTTTCTGGGCGGAGTTTGGACTACTATTTCCAATAGTGTGCATAAATTGTAATGTTGTGGTTTTATTTTATTTATTTATTTGTGATGTAGTTATTTGGGTGAAGACCGTATGGGAAATTTTGTAGAAGGCATGCAAATATGAAATATTATATGAAAGGGTGATGATCTGATGAACTTAAATGTGGATACAAATACAATGCATTGTAGATTCTCAAAAAAAAAAAAAAAAAAAAAAAAACAATTTATTGTCATTCAAAATGGAAGGAAGCGGGAGTGGTGGAATTGACAAAAGGTGGAAACTTATGTGCTTGTTGTGTTCGCAAAATGGAATGAGTAATGGGCAACCCCTTTATTGAAGTTAGGAGACAACGCAGGGTGTTATGGGTAGCAAGTGGAGAATGGTGACCAATGCTTAGTATTCTCAAAAATAATAATAATAATAATAATAATGTTCTATTTACGTTTGTAAACAACAATTTTGCAATCGGGTACTCACTTAGGGGGGTACACATCTTCTTTTCCTCTTTCGACTTTGAGATTGTTCGGAAGACTACAACAAGTGAGGTGCGAATGGTGATAGTAATTTTCAAGCTCTATAGGAAAAAGAACATCATTTGGACCGTTTAATGAACACAAATTTTATTTTGATATACAATTAAATTCATAAAGATTAAAACAACATGTCAAGTGCGACATTGAACCATCTAATCAAAAGATCAAGCCATTGATATGCATTCTTACCCATTATGGCATCAACTATGTGATTATGATTAATCATACCTGATTAGTTCTTAATTGGATTAATTACAATAAATTGCATGTCAAAGTCTCATTAGTTTAATTTTAAGAAATTTACCAAGTACAACAACATGATTCCCACTCCTTGCATCCCTCCTTCAAGACCCCTACGACTTTCCACTCACTCTTCTTGTCTTTGCTAATATGAGTTGTCCAATGATAACATTAAGATTTCCAAGATGCCCTTCCACCAATTCATGTTGCAATTCGTAAATCTTGCGTTAGAGCTCCACTCAATTTAGCCCAATGATTCCTACTTTGACTCTCTTAGAGGCTGTTTGGGAACTTTTTTTTGGTCACTCAATTTTCGTCACTCAATTTTTATCACTCATCACTCATCACTCATCACTCAATTTTCATTACTCATCACCCATCACTCTAAATCAATACCCGTTTGGCTTATCAGTACAATGCCATAACTCAAAAATTTTCATCACTGTTCATGGGCCCCAACTCTGTCACATATCCAGATGGTTCTGTTTTGTTACCCGCGCGTTGCTACTCATCCCCATTTCAGCTTCTCTTTTGTCATTTCCCCTTTCCCCTTCACTCTCCCAACGCAGAAAAACCGATACCCATAAAAATTTTTCAAGCTCCCTCGCCTCGTCAGGACCGTCGCCAGTGAAGAACACCGATCTCTCCGACGCGTACGTCGGCGCCATCTCCTCTGTCGTGACCCAGCGGCGCCGAGGAGCATAAGAAACAGTACCCATTTCCCGATTTTGTCACGGCCGGTCTCCTCCGACCCAAGACGGTGCTACCTCGACAGTTCTGTACTCTCTCACTTTGTTTATTTAGCTGATTTGTGTGTTTTGCATTTGGATTTTGAGAAAAATGTTCTGGGTTTTGCAGGTGGGTTCTTCAAAGTTCATCTCACCGAGGTCTTAGAAGAATCCCTAGGCAGATTTCAACTCAGGCATGTAAATAAATCAACACTTTTTTTTTGTTACTTTGCTGCTTCAATATCACTGAATACATGAATTGTGTTTACTTTGCTGCTTCAAATCTCACGTTCTTTACTTTAGAGGAATTAGTTTACTTTGCTTTAGAGGAATACATGAAAAATGTTTACTTTGCTGCTTCAAGTCACTATTAGTCCGAGCTCTGTCGTCCATTTTAGAGGAATTAGTTTGTCCAATGTGGTCACAAGTCCATAACAAATATTATTGCTAAAAGACCATTATTGCATAAACTCATTAGAGCCCAACAGTTGGCTTTTGTACCTAATAGACGGATTGCCAAAAATAACATAATTGATCTAGAGCTTATTCATAGTTCTTGAAAGAAGAGAAATTCAAATGTTGGGATGGTGGAAATTAAAGTTGGTCTTCTGGAGAATTATTTTTCTTTTGCAGGGCAGGGCCAAGTTTAGTGTGTTGTCAACATTGGAGAGGTATTTGATGACTTGTGAGTTATAAAACAGCATACATATACAGTCCAATTATCTATTTCTAGTGATTAAACATAATCCCAAAATAATCCAATGTTATGTATTAATTAGGGTTAGTTTTTCATTTTTAGGAAAATTAATTAGGACTAGTTAGAACTAAATTTAGTACAAATCTACATGCATTTTCTAAACTCAAAACCCCACAATAGGGGACACAAAACTCTAGCACTTCAACTATTCAGACACGGATAAAAATCATGAATTCCAAACTGGCTGACCATCCCTTCGTTCAATTTCAAACTTAAGCAGGGATACAATTTCTACTTCTATTACAATTGAGCACTAGTTTGGACTACGGATTATATATATGTAGATTACTTCTTTCTTAAAGCTGCAAGCTATAGACCTCATTGCGTCTTTCTTCTTCACCCTGTTGTCCTCTTTCTTCTCCATGGCTTATTGGGTTATATTGATATAGCTGATACTTTCTTCTTTCAAGGATTCATAGGCCTCCTCATATTTGCTTCTATGAATAATTTGGGAGAAAAGAAATAGGTGGTTTCTTGTAGCTAGCAGGCTACTTTGATTTAATTGATTGAAATTTTCAAATTAAAAAATATTATAAAATACAATAAAAGATTCAGGATGAATCCCTATAAATTATTACCATCGCGAGAGATTTATAAGGTACTAAGCTAGTATATGTTGTTAGATTCAAAGCAATGTCTTTTTGTTTAGTGTTGGTATTGGACTCAGTATTAAGCTAGTACTGAACTTTGAGATGACTCATCATTTGATATGCAGTTTGTAACTAGATAAATAATAGGATTTATTTGTTTAAGAGGAAAACAATATCAAGAAAATGCATTGCAGCACTTCTTTTAGTATACTATGTCATAATTATTGAATAAAGCATATTATCAATACTCAGAAATTACTAGATTGCATCACAAACATTGCAGCCCTGTTGATTCATAGAATAAGATCCCTTTTTTTTTCTTTTCTTTTCAAAGTTTCATCTTGGAGAACTCTGAAAGAATTATTCTTTCGGTAAGCTCTGACCACTATGTTACATCTTTTAGAAAACAACAAAAATTGCGGCTTGACTTTGCGAATTCCTTTTTATTGATTATTGGTTTGAATTTTCTACCAAAGTGATGGGTGTAAATTCTTACTCTACAGTACTGCTACCTAAGATTGTGACATGTTTGAATATCGTTGTGACTAAACTTTGTGACTAATCTATGGTCAATTAATGTAATCATCATCCAATTTTAATTTGATTCAATTCGAAATTTTCAAACACTACAGTACAAGTGATCTAATTGGTGTAATAACCTATTATTAAATAGAGTTAATTCAATCAACAACATTAATTTGGAATGTATTTGTTGACAGACTGCCATCTTTGATGCTTTCTTAATTACTGGAGAAATCTAAATATATAGCATTGGTCAACAGAGAGGGAAATAAAGAAAAGAGAAAAGGAAGAATGAGGACCCATATATCATATCTACAACAAAACACAAGAATTCAACCATAGCTAATCCATGGTCAATAAAATCATACTGCCATTAAGGACCTCGGGATGGTAGATATTTATAAAAATATTAAATATTATAATATAGTTAAAATAAGCAGATTCATGGTGAGTCATAAAATGCTACCAAACAGCAATCGATTGGAAATGACACAAATTTCTACTGTATAGTTTATTGCTTGGCTTCGGGTAACAAATTTTTAGTGATAACAATACAATAGTTTGTAAGACACTATTTTTCATTGACAATAGGTTCAATCAATCAATTTCCATTGACAGTGCATTGATTATGTAGAACTATGTACTGACATTATATATATAATTATATGTGTGTAGATATATTGGAAAAAGAAAAGCCATAACTATGTCTTCTGCCACTACTTATGAGTCCACCTCTACCGGCCATATGTGCAATATGGATCGGTGTGTGGAAAGGACCTCTTTGTCTATCCGTAATTTCGGTAGGAGGTTCTATGGATGTCAGCAGTGGACGCCGGTTAGTTTCTATCTTCAATGTTATTATCATTACATATTCGACTTGTCATTTTTTTACTATCTTTGCTGACCATCTTATATATGCCTTCAATGTTGTATGCAGGACTCTGATCAGGCATGTAAGTTCTTCAGATGGTTGGACAAGAATACATGCCCACGTGGCCGTGCCACGGCACCACTTGTCCACGAAAGGTTTGCGAGATATAAGGCCGACGCCGTAGCTGCAAGAAATGAAAGAGATGAGGCTTATGCAAGGGAAGCAGAAGCATGGGAGCTCCTAAGGAAAGCAAAGCGCAAGGGTGAAAAAAGTAATCTCAAACTCCGGATTGCTGAAGACAAGGTCTATAAGTATAGGGTAGCTTTATTTTTGGCTTGTACTGTATTCGGGGTTTATTTTGTGTTCTCTAATGTTTTTGGGAGTCATTGTCATACGCAACTACGTTTGCCATGAACCATTGACGGTCACGTGTATAATGTACATTACACTTTGCATGCCCTGTTTTGAGTTCTTCAATATTTTGTAGAATGAGAATTGTGTTTGTCAGCTGTTTGCTGTACAGGGAGGTGTTGTGTACAGTAATGAATGTTTCTTGAACAAAACAGGTCAATCTATTATCATTCGTTTTATGCATTCTTTTATATTCAATAATGAATACTTCTCCATCAGTTAATATTTTTTGCACGTATTCTATCAAAAAAAACAATTTATTTGGCCCCTTCAGTGTATAAGACAATAAGGTGTCTTTATCAATAAATAAATAAAAAGAAACAGATGTCTTCATAAATTTTCATTTTGAATAAATTTTGTTTCGTTATTTTTTAATTATATGTTTTTATCATTTTTTTTACTTACTTGGAAGTTTTTAAACTTTTTTTTCCAGCGTATGACCAATTTTTTTTATCTCCCCATAGAATTATTTGAACATTTCCACGTTTTGACAATTTTTAATTTTGTTATATGTTTTTTGAACCGCACATTTTGACATTTGGCCCAATTTAATGATACTTAAATAATCTAAATTGAAAACTGTAGTGCGTACATCGCATATTCGCATTTTATTTTTAATAACTTATTTTAGAATGGAGGGACCGTTGTGGCCGTTTAACAAAAGTGGTCAGTTTTGTATTCATTGCCATTGGTGAGAGTCGACACATAAATAGTTGAAACTTGAAACCCTTAAGTTACATATATCTTTCAATAATTGATACAATCGATTTACGTTACATAATTATGCTGAGAGCATATCTGCACATTGTCATGTCATTCCAAAATAGTGCAGTATCATTACAAGTTGAACTAACTTATACATCCACCTATCTAATTAATAAGTTGTCCGTCACTTACTATAGTGCCAAAACGATTACGCTGCGAAGTAAATGGTCAATTGCCATTTTCAACATATAATCATCTAACATTGCCACGAGCAACATAATCATCCCACATTGTGTCAGTGATATTGTCCCTAAATTGCCCCATCGCTCTTTTCGATGCACTTGACATTTCTAGTACATGCCTTTGGGTTGCTGAGTTTGTTGCTGCTTCAGCATCGCCACTACCTTCGTTATTGGTCGCACTACCTTCGCCAACACTCTCCCCTATTGTTCTAAACAATTCATCACTTCGATTGTTTATGCGTATGAAATTATGTAGAGCACAACACACAATAACCACGTAACGCTGCCTAACTGGCTTGAAGTTTGGCATTAAATTCAGAATGGGGAAACGGGCTTTCAGCACTCCAAAAGACCTCTCAATCACCATTCGCAAGGACGAGTGTCTGTAGTTATACAACTCTTTTTTTGATGTTATCCGTCTACGGCTTGACTGGAATTCTTGCGCATGATACATAGTTGACTTGTGAGGGGGGAGAAAACTAGTGCCAATTGGTAGACCCGAATCCACCAAGTAGTACGACCCTACACACACACACACACAGCCAGGCAGCACGTAATTAAGTTGTACAATAAACACACTACTTAGACGTGGAGGATAAAATAACTTTAGTTAAACTCATAGTAATGTATAACACAAACCTGTTGGTGGCCATGGGAATCCATGTTTCCGGTCACTAATCGCTTCCTCGAAAACCCTTGAGTCATTTGCACTACCCTCCCACCCACCATGGACAAATGTGAACTGCATGTCCATGTCACACACACACAGCACATTCGTTGTTATCAGGCTCTTACGGTCCCTATGTGCTTGAGTCGCATTTGCAGGAGGTCGGGCACTCACGTGCGTTCCATCAATTGCTCCTATACATCTCTACACATTGGACCTTTTCATTAATCTTAGCAAGGACATCTACAAAATCATATTATTTTACTGTTGTACGAAGTATGTCAAGTAAGGGAATGATTTGTACCTCAAACCATGGCCAGTACTTGTTCACTTGAAGATGCTCGGGGAGGCTTGTGACATTCTGATCAGGTTTAATTAAATGCTTTGCGTAGTGGTGGACAGCCCGCAACGCCTGACGAAAATGCCGGCACACGGTTTCTGTTGAGTGCTGAAACCGGTCTGCAACACATCTAAAGCGGGTGTTGTGTCCAAGTATGTACAATAACATGGCCACGGCCTGAGTGGCATTCACGTCACCATGTCCATCCTTCAAGTAACCATGTGCAGCCAACTCGTCCACCAAATGCAACAGTAATTCAGGTGTCATGCGGAACATCTCATAACACTTAGCTTGATTACCTTCAGTGACCTCGTCCATATACGCCTTGCCGGTCAACGCACTTGTTCGCATTGGTTGTTTATCATAATGTCGTTGCATGTATGCGAACATCTCCCCGACTAAAGGATTCACTAAATTAAACTCTGCTTCTTCTTCACGTTCAAACTCTGAATCGGGCCAGTCATCATCATTTTCGTCACAGTCATTGCTGGAACCAACGTTGTTGAAGTATGCATCATCAAAGTCATAGTCTTGGACCGCCTGCCACCAGTCATTTCCAGACGCCATAAGTGACCTACACATTAGCACAAACACACTATTCAGGTAGGTTATGTAAAGAGAGATATAAAAGTAAATATGTTATTAAAACAAGTACATCGCATAATAGTCACGTAGAATATAAAGACCTAATTCAACAATCACGATAATAAACGTAACAAAAAATAAAATTAATGACATAAAAAAAAAAAAAGGAACCTTATGCAAGTACGTGACAAAGATTCGAAATTCAAATCCAAATCCTTCACATACTATAACACAAATATAACACAAACTATACAAAAATTCCAACTTCAAATCCAAACCTGTCACATAATATAACATAAACCATACAAACATCCCAACTTCAAATCCAAATCCTTCGCATACTATAACACAAATATAACACAAACCATACAAACATTCCAACTTCAAATCCAAACCTGTCACATAATATAACATAAACCATACAAACATCCTAACTTCAAATCCAAATCCTTCACATAATATAACACAAACCATACAAACATTCCAAGTTCAAATCCAAATCCGTTACATAATATAACACAAACTAGTTTGGCATCTGAAGTTCCTAAATAACATACACATAATATAACACAAACCATGCTTGCGGTCCCAAGTTCGTTAAATAACATAAAACCGTAGTATTATCCATACGAAACATAAACAAGTAAATAGAACAACCGGAATCCATATTACATAAAAACCAAATATTGTTCTAGTTTAAATCGAAACTGCTCTCCCTCAATCCTCCTCCGGGTTTAGAATGTCATCAATCCAAGACCTCCTCCTATGCTCCGGCATACACATAAACACTACCCTATCATCCTTTTGCTGCAAGACCTTTGACATCTTGATATAGGCCTTGTTACTGAGATCCGCATAAGAATTCAACACCTCCATTGCCTTGGGAAGTGAGCAAGGATCACCGCCTACAGCAGATTGAGCGAATTGCTCGGATGAACCGCTACCCTTGCCGAGTTTACCACTGAACTTATCCCTCGACATTGCTGTGTACTCCCTTAGGGCCACAGTCATTTCACTTACCCTATCCGACTTCTTTGAGACCTTCTTACCCTTGCCACTTGCATCTGTCACAGGACGTTTTTCTGCTCGTTGGGTTACCTCCTCAACCTCAATGTCCTCCACAGTGTGCGGGAAAGTGTCAAAGTTAGGGGTGTAACAGTCATCATCCAGATGGGTGGGTGCACTTGCATTATCATTAGCATTGGCAAGCTCTTCCTCTAGGGCACGCTCCTCATCACTATTTAAGGGAGGAGTGTTTGAGGAGATCTGCAGGTTCCCAGTTGCGGTACTAGGGGCGAACAACTGCTGCAGTGATGGGTAGTCTGGGCATCCCTTATTCCTTAAGCTATTTGCACCACGATGGCTCTGCAATGTCCTTGGAAACATTAGCACACTAAACGCAGCAAGTTCACAAGAGGCAAATTGCATAAATAAATAATTGCAATAAGTCAAAATTAATAAACAACAGTAAACATACCGCAACAACATTCTGCCACACCTCATCAGAGCAAGTCACTGTTTTGGTATGCTCGTCCCACCCCAATCCTGTGTGTCTTAGCAACTGGCTCCACTTGCGTTGTTTGGTACGGAGCCTATTATGCTTCTGTTGAACTTGGTTAGGGATAAAATCTTTCCCGGTTCTTCGGTTAAGTTCAGTTGTGATTGATGTCCACATGGAACCCTTGAACACACCTTTTGCCATGTTACCCTTAAGTTGTTCCTCTAACATTATCTCAATAAATATATGTTCTACATGGGAAGGCCACAATTTCTCCTCTTGATCTTGTGATTCATGTGCCATCTATTTGAAACATGCCACGTGGTAAGCTTATGACAGCTGATAATTTTAACAATTGAACAATAGGACTATAGGATTCATTTAAGGGGTCCAAAAACTGGAAAATCTTCCATACTTAACAAGGATACGAAAGTACATGCACTGAATGTAAGAAACAATGGTAATATATAATAAACAGTGGTAATATATAAATCCTTCATCGAGGTTTACTACATATACAATGTGACCAGATATACAAAAGATGGAAGATCGAAGTAATGAGTTACTAAACTGAATAAGTGGTCACAAATATTACTAGGTTAGTGCATGGTTAAGTACATAGCAATCTATAAGAAAGTACGCTACTGAACATAATGGGAACAAAATATGTCAGCAGTATATCAAAAGGAACATGCACTAAATTGCCTCGACTAGGCATCCACCTCTTACTGCGGCGGGTCATCTGACAATCGATCTAGAGAGGAAACAGGGGAAACGTTGGGCCGAAGAGATCTGTTACGGCCCACCATTGCTCTGCGATAATTCTGTTGAATACGCTTCCACCTCCTAATTACCCGCCTCACGGTAAAGGCCTTCCCCATGCGGGCATTAAGATTGTCTGTGATCTCCTCCCACACTTGCGCATTGGCATGACAACGACGCAAATTCCCACAAACATAGTGTCCAAGTACAGAGTCACACAACACATCCTCACAATTGGCATCCCATGTTGTCAACTCCGCAGCCATCTTAAAGAACAACACACATCTCATACACAACCATATCACAAGTACAATAAAGATATCCCAGTATATTTAGAGGAACAAAGATTGAGCACATGGTAGCGTGTATGATACGTTTACAAATTTTTTTAAACTAAAAATGCATAGGCATCGAACTAAGGAGAATTCTAATGAAGTATTATGATCATTGATCAGTGGACATAGGTTCTAGTTTCTGAATTAAATGTGGCAAATTGTCTTATGTCAAATTATGCTGATTACAAGAATGTAATAAAAATGTTTCCTTTCTATTTTTTTTTTCCTAAATTAGGACATAGGTTTTTATTTTTATTTGTAATAGATAAAGGTTAGGATTTGAATCTAGGACATAGGTTTTACAAATTCAACAACAATCTCTAATTAACCATCAATAAATCCCCCACTTGGCTTACAGGTTGGGCCGTATAGAAAAGAAAAACTTCTTTAGGGCCAAACATTCTGTGCTTAACGTGAAGACTAGAATCACCACTTTTTAATCTATGGATGGGATCAGCAATAGCTGTCTACGACTATTTTCAAACTAATAAGTGTAATTACTTGGCCAAAAAAAACTGAAAGTATAATAATAAGAATTGGTTTTTAGTTGAACGGTTAAATATTGATTAAACAAAATAGTTAATTAGATATGCAGTTATGAATATGTTCAAAGACAGTTAAGTATTAGCTCTAACAAGAATTTTCTCTTTACCATGAGTTGCTACCTCCTGTGAAACTCAATTCATTCATACGATTTTTAAACACTGCTATTAACTATAATTTGTGAAAGTACATGCTATCATTAGTAATTATAAAGGGTTATGTTATGTTGAAAAAACATTATCGAATAACAAAATGGTCAACAATTTTGAAACATCCAGAAAAGGAAATGTGAATATATATAAATTTGGTGTACAAGAAGTTTCGCAAAAGAGTGATAAATGAGAGGTTGACTAGACATAATTGAGTTTGTGTTTTGGAACGCGCCATTTTCTCAGTATCCAAAACAGAGGATGAAAGAAAGACACATGTAATCAAAATGTGTTCAAAAAATACACAAAGAGTCTAGAGGAATTTCAATTAGCAGTTCTTATAATGTAAATGGAGCTTTTATAAGTTTTCAGAAAACATAAGAACAAGATACATCACAACACTCAAGGTTTTCCATTTTTATTCGTTTTCTCCAGTTCCCTGTAAACAGGAAAGATTGCTTAAGACAGTTTCAAGAAAAAAGATGAGCAAAATATGTTCCAAACCCTAAGTCAGAATAAATGTCATTCATCAGTAAATTCAAATAAAAGCAAATCTCTTTCTCTTTATTTCATAGGACACACGGCAACAGGAAACAACAAACTCAAAACTAAAATGTGACTCAAAATTGACAATTAGATATCATTTAAAAATATTTTAGGAGCAACGCAGTGGTAGTTTTTCTATTCATTTTGCTGCTATGGTCCTTCTAGTATACAACCACCGAGTCATGTTTTCAGAAGCTGCTTGTAATGTTTTATCTTTGGTCTGGTGACACACGGCCATACATGTACCTGATTATAGTTTCTTACATCAAATAAAGTTCTATCTATTACCTCAAAAAAAAAAAAAAAAAAGGTAATTACCTAAAAAAATAATATTATCTCCGACAAAAAAAAAGACCACCTTATGTCTTTGACTAAATTATCCATTTATGACTTCTATAAGTTATCATACTTGTTTTATAATTTTTCTCATTCTGTTTTCCTAGGTTCTAGCTTTTACCAAGGACTATTAATTTTAACAAACCCCATAAACAAATGCGTTAACTACTGTAAACAAAGAGAGACTCATAGCTAAGTGATGTGTAATTAACTTAGTAGTACAATTTGTTCTCTTTTATTAAGAGAATTATTTTTCAAATTCACTCTTCATTATTATTACAATTGTATTATTTAAAAAAAAACCTTGTCCTTACAATAAATTTCGCATGAGTTAACTTGAGTAGTTAATTACCTTTTTTTTTTTTTTAATAAAAATATATAGTGAAGGAAGGGAAGGTGGGGTTAAGTATCTAATTTCTTCAATAATACTAACTTGCCACACCTATGATACACATTCATTCACAATAGAACCTATCATGTGTGGCAATAATTTCTCTTCTAGGACAGACTCTAAGTCGGAGTCCTATTTCTCTTCTTATCATATAAAGACTAAAAGAAAGTGAAGACACGAAGCAACAGAAATGCGACTTATAAACTGGTCCAGGCCTCAATCTACAATATTTCTAAACACAAATAAACTGGTCCAGGCCTCAAGTTCTGTATCTCTACTCTCTACTACCAGAAACTTAATGGAGGGAACTTTGATAAAGGAAAATCGCACCATTTATCACACATTTCTTAGTTCCATAAATTAATCAAAAAATAAAATAAAAACCCCCATAACCACGGGTTGCAATTTTCCCAAATCAGATGCTTACCTAAACATCAAAGAAAAAAAAGAAAAAAGAAAAACAGAGAAGCACAAGACAGGTTCACCATGGGTTGAAAACCCATAACCACCGGTTTCAATAGACCACATCAGATGCCCAAACATCAAACAAACAACAAAAATCAGAGAACCAAACATCACCACGGGTTGAAACCCCAGGATTCCACAGGTTTCAATAGATCACATCAGATGCCCAAACATCAAACAAAGAACAAAAATCAGAGAACCAAACATCACCACGGGTTGAAAACCCAGGATTCCACAGGTTGATACAAGTTAAATCAGATGCGAAAACCCAAACGTGAAACAAAGAAAAAAAAAAGGAAAAAAATCAACAGAGAAGCAAACTCCTTGAATCGATGTAAGAGATGCGAAATCACTTGCTATTACCAACAAATCAGATATATAAACAGCTCAACGGTAAAGAATACCTTCGGATTTCACTGGAAAAAGCTGAGAAAGAGCTCGGTGGTTGGCGCGTGAAGCACTGCGTTACCGTGACACGGCGGCGCGGGTTGGCTGAGCTTGGATCCGTGAAATGGTGTGTGAGGAGATGAGGGCAGTGAGAGCTTCTCAATGGTGGTACTGGAATGGAGAGGAGAGGAATTTGTGATGAGAGACCTCTGCCAACTGAAGAGAAGTGTGAAGAAGGGTGAGATGAAAGAGCTGAAGAGAGAGCCGTTGAGACAGTATCAAAAGGCACGCCCTCACGTGAATTGCTCTGACGGTGGGACCCGAAATTGTAATGTTATTTACCAAATTGCCATTGAAAACAGAAAATTAAAAATTGAAAACTGAAAACAGCCCAAAGTTGTTTTCAGTTTTCACAACTCATAACTCAAAAATTAGAAAATTGAGTATTGAAAACAGAGTTATGGAAAACAAAAAATTATGCAGGCAAACGAGTATTTCACTATGGGTCCCACCATTTTTGAGAATTGAGTTATGAAAACAGAAAATTGAGTCATGAAAACTAGTGAACCAAACAGCCTCTTAATGACTCGATGCCTCTTCCTGCTTTGATTTAAAGTTTCGGGCCCTAAAAGAGCTCCATTCAATTTAGTCTTATGACTCTTACTTTACTCTTCTAACGACACAACTTCTCCTTGTACTTCAATTATGAGTATCATACCTCGAATCTTAAGTCATAGCTCTAAAGTGGAAAGGTGTTGAGCACCTAGTTTACCCAATAAAATCAGTTTTTTCAGATTATGACGGCCAATTACACGTCTCATCAAGCATGTCATAAAGCATATAAATAAAACATACAATTATATTGCATCACATTGAAATTGACATTTGAATTGAATTTGAACATGGAAATTGGAAATGGAAAGTATACTTTGAGTTTTGCATCATATATTGTCCTTGACTTAATTTACAACATCATGAATATTTACAAAATCAATATTGAATTTTAGAATTTATGTTACCAAATTAAAAAGATCTAAAACTATTTTTGAGATTAAGTGTAATTATTAGATCTGAAATCAAATTAAATCTTTTGCAAATAACTTTGGATTTTAGAAAAAGAGTCTTCATTTTGATCTTGAAAACAAATTCTGATTCTTGAAATGAAATTTGTTAAGTCAAAATATTATATTTGAAACCTAGATTTATTTTGATGAAACATGTGAAGAAAGCAAAAAGCTTAAAAATAGAGCAGTAATTTTATTTCTAAAAAAAGTATAGGAAACTTATTTTAAGAAAAACAACGTGGGAATTTTATTTTAAAATGGTGCAGAAGCCCATTTTAAAAAAAAAGTATAAACTATAAATTAAAACAGTGTAGAAACTGTGTTTTTTGAAACAGTGCGGGAAATCAAGAACTTTGGCTTGATGTAAAAAACTATTTTTATCTTGAACGTAAAACAAGAAATGGATTTTAAAACACCGAATTGGTTTTGAAAATTGATTTACTGGAAAACATATCTAAGGGTCCGTTTGGATACAACTTATTTTGCTGAAAACTGAAAACTGAAAATACTGTAACAAAATAATTTTTAAATATGTGAATAGTACCGTGAGAACTATTTTTAATATATATTTTTTTTCTGAATAAAGTGGCTGTGGGTCCTATGAACAGTGAAATTTGTCTCCCTAAAATGTGTGAAAAAAGAAAAAGAAAAAAAGAGGAAAATGCAAAACTGAAAATGCAGATGCAGTAAACGTTCTATTCAAACAGTCACTAAGAATCAATTTTAATCAACAGATGTATGTTTTCATGGAAAAAAAAAAAAGATTTTTCTACAATTTTTAAACCATTCTTATGGAATACCCAAAAGGTCTAAAACCTATTATAGACATGCATAAAATTCTAAGAATAAACAAAATAGAAGTGATATCATCTAAGAACTAAGATCTAGCATAAGATTTTCATTGAAGAAGCATCCATTTTTTCCTACTTAAAATCTAAATTATCATAATAAGATTGTAAGAGCATCCGCATCAGTTGATGCATAATTTATGTCCATTTTGCAAGAAAAAACATGCTTTTTCTATTTTATACACTCATTTTTACAAAACACCCACATCAGTTTGTCTATTCTACACATTTATTCAATAAAATATTCTAAACCCAGCCACCATCAACTCGATCAATACCCAGCCACCATCAACGATCAATACCCAGCCCTCCATCATCAACCCACACAACCACCATCATCAAGCTAGCCTCCATTATCAACCCACCCATCAAAATCCCAGCCACCATCAACTCGATCAATACCCACTCATCAAAACCATCAAAACCCATGGATCAAAACCCAGTCATCAAAATCATCAAACCCACTAATCAAAACCATCAAACAAAGAAAAAGGATAGGCAAGAGATCAGGGCGATTTGATGAACTAGAGAAATCCATCAAACAACAAGAAATCCAGATTGACGAGAGATCGGGCATGGAGACCCAGAACGTGAAGATGTTGATGAACCCATTTTGCATGGAGAAATCCAGAGAAATCCACTAATCAAGACCATCAAAGAACGAGAAATCCAAAGACAAGATCCACGCTTTGATCGGTGGCGATGGCGAGATCCACGCTTTGATTGGCGAGAGATCGGATGGTTTGATGATTTGATCAAATGAGAAAAAGGGAGAGTGAGGTGAGAGTGAGAGCAACCAGAGACAAGAAGAGAGAGAAAATTACTAAAATATTAAATGCAAGTGCTACAGTAACCGTGCATATATGCACTGTTACTGTAGCAATTGTGCATCTATGCATAATTTTACACCTATTGATGTGAGTGTTTTTTTGGTCAAAATGTGTAAAATGAAGGATTTTTTCAATTTTGCAAGATTTTGCATCCATTGATGTGGATGCTCTAACTAGACTAGTTTACACAAGCATGGTATTAATCATAAAATTTCATATATACAAGAGCATTATCAACAAGCAACAATGACATAAACACATATACTAAAATAAAACTTAATCATAAAATTTCATATATACAAGAGCATTATCAACAAGCAACAATGACATAAACACATATACTAAAATAAAATAACTACCAGCATATAATACCACAAACAATGGTAAAATTTCTTTAAAGATGTAGACGAATGATGCAAGAAGGTATGTTAAGGACTATGTGAATTTGAACACCTTGGCAAATGATTAGAAGTTTTTTTGACCTTGTTACTTCCTCTAAAACCTTAAAGAAACTGATTCTAATATCTTAGAGATAAACTAAAATGATTGCTTCATTGCACTAAGCATCTTAGTAGACCCAAGTACAAAAGCAACTTCTAGCTTTTCTAAGAGATTGGAGGGGATGATCCCCAAGGGGTGTGGCGTATTAGTCAAGCGAACTTTGGGGCGAGTGATAAAACTCTTACGTCTTGGGTTGGGAGAATTTAAGAGAATTAAAACTTCTTGCCGAGTGCCTTGGGTTGGGAGAATTTAAGAGAATTAAAACTTCTTGTCGAGTGCCTGTGCATCCAGGATTGGTTAGGTCAAAGTTCTAGACACTCGTGGCCAAAAAAAAAAAAAAGATCGGAGGGGATGGGGTGCTTTGAAATGGGGGTGTGCCCTCTTATTTAAAGAGGTTTTGGAAAGTCTAAACTAAAACCCTTTCAAACTGAGCTAGCACGAAGATAATATACGAGCATGATCTGCTGATTTGGCAGAACAAAATTGGGCTTAATCTGCCAATTAGGCAGATCAACCCAGTTTCATCCAATGGTATGTTGGATGAAAAATCCAATTGCAAATTTTCAAGAGTTGGCATCCAGCTGGAAATCATTATCTTACCTTTTTTTTTTTTTTTTTTTAATTTTATAATTTTGCTGAATACAACTCATTTGCGAAACGTAATCTACACCACTCTTTTTTTTTTTTTTGGTTGAAATAATCTACACCACTCATTCATTCATAACTCATAATTGATAAATGGATACCATTAAAATGCATATATATAAATAAATAAATAATAATAATTAAAAAAAGAAGAAGGAGAGAGTAAGCTTCCACGGCTTCTGGAGGGGGAATGGGTAGACTAAGCATGCAATGAGTAAGTATGTACTAAGTTAGGCAACGTTTGAAAGAATAATAGAAAGTAGCATCTCGAATTTCTAAAACTCGTGATCCATATTAAAACTCGAGTATCGAAGACTCGCTCTGCAAGTGTTTTGCTGCTGAAAATGCCACAGAGATCTCGAGTTTTAGAAACTCGATTTCTTATAATGGCATTTTTAAGTCATATAGTGACATTTTAAAGTCATATAACGACGTTTTCCTGCAAAAAATTTTTATAAGTATGATTAATGAGCGCTATAGTGGCATTTTTAAGTCCTATAGTGACGTCTTAAGGCCTTATAACAGTGTTTTCCTGCAAAAATTTTTATAAGTGTAATCAGGGAGCCCTATAAGTGTTATGGAACTTGAGTTTTTAAAACTCGATTTTCACGTAAATTTTTTCTTGCATTAGTTTCCATTTACTTACAAATCGAGACTTAAAAACTCGAGTTTTATACACTCGAGATACATGACAACTACCTAAATTTTTTAATATTTATTGTTATTTAGAAAAAAAATTCGCTTCTGGAGTGTTCTATTAATAATTTATTATAGCTTCCACGGATTTATAACCACCAATTCCATCCTCTGAATCTCTGATTCATCACACTCTCTCTCTCTCTCTCTCTCTCTTCGCAGCCTTTGTAGCTCAGATCTCTCACCATAAGGTATTTCTTTCTCTCTCCCTCCTCTTCTTTCAAAGTTTAGATTTTTTTTTTAGTTATAGATTGTTGATGAATTTTTTTTTTTGGATTGTTGTGAAGTTTCAGGATCAGTGGGCTTTTTTCTCTTGATCTCTCCGATCTCCTTCATCTGTTCTTAAAAAGAGAATCTATCAAATCTCAATAATAATAATATAATGACTCATATCCTCCCTAGATCAGCCTTTTCCCCTACGGTTTGTTGTTTCTATCCTTCTGTCTGGCTTCCGAGAAAATCAGTATCAAAACAATTAATTAAAAAAAATAATTTTTTTTATAAAAAAATATTTTCTTGATTGTTTCTCGGAAACCAAACGGGATATAATTTATGCACGTGGAATTTGGGTTTAAAATAAATGGAACGGTTTTTGTATTTTTCGTTTTGTGATATTATTGCTTTGGTTGTTTGTTGTTTGGCCTTAACTGAAGCGAACGCGGCAACCAAAGAGAGCGAGACCGTGAACGGGCTCAGGCTCGCTCCGGCGGCAAATCCAAGCAGCCAAAAGGCGATGGCCTCACTCCCGAACAACGCCGGGAAAGGTACCTCTCTCTCTCTCTCTCTCTCACTTTGATCATTCTTTATTCTCTGTGCGTTTCGATGTAATTTTTGCTCAAAGCTTTTTTTTTTTTTCCCCCTGAAAATTACTTAAAAGAACAAATTTTTTGGTTTAAAAAAAAAAAAATAAAAAAACAACTTTTTATTAGGAAGAATTTGTTGAAAAAAATAAGATAAAATTATAGAATACTTTGGGAGAGTAGTGCAGATCAGATCTGGCGAGTTCTCTTCTCTATCTGAGGAGATCTCAGCCGATCCAGCGAGATAAGGTAACCGTGGAATAATGTTTAAAATGAGATGGAAGAAAAAACCTAAAACTTAAGAAAAGTAAATTACTCTTTTAACTTGTTTGTGTTTTTTAATTAAAATTATTTAACTAAATGGTAGTGATATTTTAGAGAGTTTAAGAATTTGTGTGGGAGTACATAAAAAGTTGAAAACCAAATCAGGAATCCTGTTATTAATATTATAAAATAGATTATTACTTTTTTAAGTGAAAGGTAAATGACAAGCTTAGATTTGTCATATTGGCACTAAATGGTGTTAATGAAGTTCCCAATTAAAATTAAAAAACATAGCTGCAATTTGGGCTTTATTGGTTAATGCTATCATGTTTTTGAATGAATGTAGAGCATCTAAAGAATTGCATTCAAGTTCTGCCAAATTGTTAGATACTTAGATGTTGATGACGGGGCAAAATTTAATTAAAATTTTTTCGACTCCACGGCAGAAATTCTATAAAAAATTTGATTTTTGAAATTTGCCCCCCTTGGTATAGAAAATGTAAATGCAATATCATTGTGTCCATGTGTCTGGATCTATATTCATTTATAGGGTACACTCTATTATCAAAAAAAATTTATTTCAACAGTTTTAATCTAAGTGTTTTACTTATATTAATGAAGGAATGGAAAAGATTAGAACACTTTTTTTTTTTTTGAGTGAACACTTTAAAAGATAAGATTGGTTGTGTCGTTTGTTAGCTCAATTGCTTAAGTCTCTTATCCTTGTGTCTAATAAGGGATTTGAGTTTGAATCACGGCTATGCAAAAATAGATTGGTGTCTTGGTATGATGAGAAAGGGTTTTAATTTTAATAATAATTAATTTATTTCTTTTAGGGATGCTAAGGCACTACAAGAAAAGGCAGCAAAGAAGGCGGCACAATCTGCAGGAGGGAACAATGCGGGTGGTGGTGGATTAAAAAGATGAGAGGTTAATTGTAGGGCCAGTAGATATGGGGATGTGAGTACTGGATCAGATGTGGATTTACGGTTGTTGGAGTCATCATCATGTGTTTTATGTCGTTTGAAAACAAACTGATTTGAATGTTTGCTTGGAGGGCATATTCATAATCTTGACTTCTAAACCTTTTATTTGTCTCTGATTTGGAAATGAGAATTCCTATGTAGCTTTGTGCAATTGGTTTATGTTTTTCTAAATTTTTTTTTTCTCCTGCATTTTTTTCCCACTGGCAATTATATTTTAATAATGGGAAAAATTATTGAAGGTCCAAGGTTATTGGTTTAAGATATATTTTTTAAAAATTTTTTATGCGAAAATTAAAACAAATAATTAATTTTTTTTACGGTTTTTTTACATTTCCCCATTGGCATGGTAACTTGAACAAGATTTGTCGTGGAGGAGATTTATTGTAATTTCATGTTGTGCATTTTGATACCATGAATAGCTGCCAGATTTAATTAATGAAAGGCAAAGTTGAAGAAATATGAATTGCTTGTATTTGTGCATTGCTGCATATAACGAGAATAGTTGGATGATGAATGTGTGTAGAAATACATAATCATGGTATGACAGTTGAAATTGCTAGTGGGCACTCATGTTCATGAGCAGATTACAAGGGTTATGGTTAATCATGCTATCTAATTATCTATGTTGTCATTTCAAGGTTTAGTAGTTGTGCAGCATATCAGGCACAAATCTGAGTCTGCTTGTTAGTTTGTAATGTTATTCATTTCCCTTTCTTTCTTCTTGAGTTGGCCATATATCCAACAACTTCGTGTGAATGTGCTCGGAAGTAGTCACAAAATACATTGTAGACATCACCTTCTTTGAGCCTGCTTCTTTGCAGTGCTTTGTACGAGCATGAATCATAGATAATTTACTTTATTAGATAATGTTCATGCTTTGTGATGATGAGTTCCCATGTAGCTTTGTGCAATTACTTTTATTAGAGATGATGTTCATTCTGCTGCACTACATTTTATATTGAAGTTATTGCAGAGCAGATTCTCCTGGGTGTAATTGATCATCACATTTCCTTAATTATTCAAATATCACCCCTGCATTTTGTTGCAACTATAGTGTAGTTAAATCCGTGGAGATGTTTGTCTTTATAAGTATTTAACTATTGAATCGGAAACTCTGTTTGTCTTTCAGGGGGGAGGTGGGTGGGGTTGATCATATCATATAAGCATGTTGAGTGAAATTTGTATTGATTAGAATTCATGTTCTCAAAAGCCTGTTACCATTTAGTCGCTAAGGCTAGCTACGTCCTCTCCTTAAAAGAAAGCTACCTTTACTTTGTTTGCTGATTAACCGGAATTGACACGCAGTTAGCTCTTGAACTGGTTTTATTTTTATTTTTTATTTAATTTTTTTTTTCAAAATAACATTGATTTTCAAACAATTTCGTTAGCTAGTACGTTTTCAAAACTATTTAGGAATCTAACATCTCGAGTGTAATAAACTCGATTTTGGAATGCTAAACTCGAGTCTATTAGACTTGTTTTCTGTCAAATTGAAATCAAGCCTTACAGACTCGATTTCGGTACTCACTCAACAAAAGCAAGAACAATGAAGAACATCGAAGAAACAACGAAATCAACAAACCCAAGCACCAATGTCGTGATTGCGGCTTGGATGCTGACTCGGAACTCATAAATTAAGCTACCTTCTTCTTCTTCTTCTTTCTTTTTCTTCTTCTTCACTTAGTCAGATTCTTCTAGGTTTTTTTTTTTTTTTTTTTTTTTTTTTTTTTTTTTTTTTTTTGAATTGTGGGGTTCTATGGTCAAATCTTCCATCTTCTCCGCCTGATTCTTCCTCTTCTTCTTCTTTCTTCTTCTTCACTTAGTCAGATTCTTTTTTTCGCAATACTGAACTCGAGCTCTATAGGCTTGACTTTGAGGTTGTTGAAAACTTGAAATTGATTTTATTATACTCGATTTAGCACACCAAAATCGTGTCTTACACCCTCGAGATGTTAGTTTCATAAATAGTTTGAAAACGATGTTAACTAATGAAATTGTTTGAAGATTGGTGTTAATTTGCAATTTTTTCCCTTGAATTGCAATTCCATGAGTTGAATTTGTCAATTTGGTTGACCACCAAAAATCTTTATGTTAAAAACTTATTAAAACCCTCAACTTGAAGAAATAAAGACTTAAAATCTTTCATCGGCTCTCATTAGGGGACAATGGGTCACTTTGCTTGGTTCAAACCTCTTCTTTCAGTTGGTATGGGCTGGGCCTGGTCCATCAAATCATCTCATTCCTAATGAGAAGAGAAACACAGTAAGAAGGTGGGATAGCAGGCAGTGGAGTATAGACAAAATAAGGGACTAAAAATAAATAGTAGCTCCACTTAGGGAAAACCAAGGGATAAAACGACTTATTCGAGGAGTCACACCTCCAGAAATAAAGAAGAGAATTATTGAAGGAGAAATGAAAGTAGATTTCACATTATTTTCATGTCCCCTGTTAGTGTTACAAGAGTGTTGGAAGTGTTTATATGAAGGCTAATACAATGCCAAATAAAATGCCTCCTCGGTCCTCAACCAATAATGGCTTAGAGACTCACTAACCAACTAGCAACTACTGAACTACTCCTAAAAACCTCTAACTGGTAGTCACATGGACACCCTACAACTCATCACTTACCAACTGCTGATCATCGATCTAGAGATCAAGTTCATGACAAGAAGAGAGAAATAGGACCAACAATAATAACATCACCTACTTTATTCTTTTCAATTTGTTTTTAGATTTATTTTCAATTACACAATCCGATGCATCACAATCTAGAGGTGAATAGGTTGCATTTGGAATCAGCTTAAAAAAACTAGTTTAAAAAAAAAAAAAACTATTTAGCTTATTTTTGCTATTATTTATGGGTCTTATTACACTTTTTGATACTATTTATGGATCACACAGTACTATTTCAGCTACCTTTTAATTTTATTTATAGTACTTTCAGCAAAAAAATTTCAGTTTCAGCTAAATAAACTGTTCCCAAACGGACATTATAGATCTCACTTTAGTGAATGAGTAAGCAATCACAACGGAAGTTTACCATTAGATGAAAGTTTCCTCTATATATATATATATATATATATTCCAAGGAGGAATTGCAAGATGCTCAAGGGTTTGCAAGGAAGAGAGTTTTACAGTGCTTCATTGTATCTTTGGGGCTGGTAACCGAGAAAAGAAAAGATATATAAACATCAATTTTGTCGTGCTTGCCGTCTGAAATGAATTTTTTGGGGCTTGGCATTTGAACCATGTTTTTGAGATTGTATAAGAAAATTTATGAGATTTTGAAAATGATTATATATTGAATCTCTAATCACTCCATAATATGATGGAATTGTGCATATAGACACTATTAAAAAAGAGAAAAAAAGAAAAAGAAAAAAGGAAGAAGAAGCTTTTCCACTTCCAATACCAATGGAACTCTAAGTAAGTTGAAAAGTGCAAAGCTGACCTGTGTGACCAATGGTTTGTTCTGATTCATAAATTTCATGATCATTTCCTCCCTGCTCAAACAGAAAACCAGAACTCTTCCATTAGTATGAAACTTAAGGGCTAAAATTTGGTTCACAGACCACCAAGTTTTATCATAAAATCATCCAAAATTTCAAATTAGAGGATATATGTAAATTCAAAAGCAAGATATAAAATGCATCAAATCCGATGTTGTATGGGATGCATCCCATGAGAAATTAAGAGGTATCCGTCTACATTTTCCTCTCTTCCAAAACAGTCAACTTGCACTTTCGCTAATAATCATTTCTTACTGATACCATGAGTACTGTCTCATGAGAAATGCAGAAACTTTCCAAATATGACAGGTGAACTATTACTCAATATTGAAAAACAGCCAAATCACTTATCCAAATGATTGTAAGAGGTGAATGATGAGAGTAAAGAAATAGCCATGTATGTTTTGTCACCAAAAAAATGGATTTCATGAAAACCATCTAGGTATCTCAAGCAGTATGTCTTGTCCCAACCTTGAAGGAAAACCTGTTAATAGAATAATGCACCAAGTTAAATTCAATGGTGCCTCCGTTTTCCTTTTAATTTACTACCAATATAAGAAAGTAAGAATCATGGCAACATAATGAAGTTTGAGTACAATCATCAAGTACTACTCACATCAAAACTTGTTTGGCCTCCTATTGAAAATGTCAGGTTAAGATGAGCAAACTTCTCACAAGACACACAAACCTTTTTTGGGCGAATGTTGTGAACCTGAAACCTCAATTGTATGTTTCTTCCATATTAAATACCAAATATCATAAAAGCTATAATATGATCAAAAGGAAAACTTAACATTAGTATTTTTGGGGAAAAAGAGAGAAGAAAAGAAGAGGAACCCATGGTGTTGTTAGTTGTCACCTTGTCATACTTTTCAAACTCATCCCTTTCTTCTTGGCTGCAGTTTCGCCCAATTGGTGATACATTCAGCGTGCCACTTCGGAATTCCATAAATGTTCCCCTAGAGATTTTAAAAAACAAGTCCTGCTTAGATTAAAATACACAAATACAAACATATTAAGGCTTTTCCTTAAAAAAAAAAAAAACTCATAATTGATAATAGATACCATTAAAATACATATATATATAAATAAATAAATTTTTGAAAAAAGAGAGTAGAAGAATAATTGAAAAGAGTCAATCCGCTACCCGCGGCTTCTGGAGTGTTCTATTATTCTGGCTTCCACGGATTTATAGCCACCAATTCCATACGAAGGCACAGATTCTCACTCTCCAATTCAGCAATGTGTTGTGAAGAAGTCCTAGTAGTATCAATCAACTGATGGTGCAGAAGTTGGCACTCTGCCTCCAGACTTTTCAGGCGTTCTGTTTGGCTCACAAAGTTCATTCTTGAAATGCCTGACGAGCACTGGTTTTGCTCAAACAAAGCCCCTTCCTCAAAAAACATAGTCCCTGGCTGGTTGTCATGGAAGTAGCTCCAACTATGTTGCCCGTTGCATCTGGAAGGTTGATCCTACAAGAATATGGGGATTAGGGAAGCCCAAAAAATAAATGATCAACCAATAGATGATAGATGATAGATGAAAATGATCATCTGATTTTATAAAGACTATGTAGACATCACCTTCTATGAGCTTAAAGGGTTTTGCCTGCTGCTTTGCGGTGCTTTCTACTGGCATGAATCATAGATAATTTACTTTATTAGATAATGTTCATGCTTTGTGATGATGAATTCCCATGTAGCTTTGTGCAATTACTTTTATTAGAGATGATTTTCATGCTGCTGCGCAAAATTTTGTATTGAAGTTATTGCAGAGCAGATTCTCCTGGGTGTAATTGATCGTCACATTTCCTTAATTATTCAAATATCACCCCTCCATTTTGTTGCAACTATAGTGTAGTTAAATCCGTGGAGCCGTTTGTCTTTATAAGTATTTAACTGTTGAATTGGAAACCCTGTTTGTCTTTCAAGGGGGAGGTGGGTGGGGTTGATCATATCATATAAGCTTGTTGAGTGAAATTTGTATTGATTAGAATTCATGTTCTCAAAAGCTTGTTACCATTTAGTTGCTAAGGTTGTTGGTGTGGGTGTGTGTTCCAAACACTTTTATTTTTATTTATTTTCTAGTCGTTGGAAATTTATGAGTAAAATAGCCGTTGGACAATTATGAGAAATATAACCGTTGGACAATTATGAGAAAAATAGCCGTTAAGCAATAATTGATAATATAGCCGTTGGACTTTTAAAGGTTATTAGTAACCAATTACTATAAGACTATTATCTTCATAAGTAGCCTATATAAACTCATCATAACACATTTTCTAACGAGGGTCTTTTTACTACTCTATATTTTTAGATATACACAACTCTATTATTTTTCTCTTCCACATATTTTTCTACAAGAATATTTGTTCTAAGGAAAGGCAATAGAGGGTTGTTCTTAAACTTTTTGTGAGTGGAAGTGCGTACATCACAAAGGTCGACGCTATAGTCTAATCCTGGGGGGTTGTTTGGCCAAGAGAACCAATCGCACCAAGTTTTACTTTTGGTGACACGAATCAACTTTTAAGAACAACGCTCTTTGCGTGATTCTATAGTACTGTGAGATTGTTCCTAATTTTACTTAAATTTATATTATCATTGCTTATTTACATTCTTGCTAGTTATTTGAGATATTGTTTGTTGTATCAAACTTGTTTATTCACTAAAATATTTCCAACAAAGGCTAGGTACGTCCTCCCATTAAAAGAAAGCTACCTTTATTTTGTTTGCTGATTAACCGGATTGATACGCAGTTAGCTCTTAACTGCAATTCTAAGAGCTGAATTTGTCAATTTGGTTGACCACCAACAATCTTTATGTTAAAAACTTCAAATCTCACTGGCTTTAAGTAATTGTACCATGCTTATACATAGGGTCCGTTTGGATATAATTTATTTTTGCTGAAACTGAAAATTAAAAACAAAAAACACTGTATCAAAATAATTTTTAAATGTGTAAATAGTACCGTGGGACCCATTTAAATTTTTTTTTGAATAAAGTGATTGTGGGTCTTATGAATAGTGCGTAAACAGTACCGGAACAATACGTGAACAGTGACATTTGTCTCATGAACAGTAAATTGTGTCCCTGAAACACATGAAAGCAAAAAAAAAAAAAAAAAAAAATAGAGAGAGAGAGAGAGAAAAACGCAACGCAGGATTCAGCGGAAACGCTGATCCAAACCCACTTTCTGCTGAATCCAAACCCACACATAAGGCGATTGTTTTCCTGCTTGCATTTAAAAAAAAAAAAAAAAAAAAAAAAAATCCAAATGAGAAAATTTTGCTGGTCCCTGCACTACCTAGAGTGAGGAGTCCTTTTTAATAATGTTCTATGGCCTTTGGGAGCCACAAGGTGGTTTAGTCATCGAGTAGTACCCGAACTTTATGGAAATTATTTTCTGCAGTGTCTAGTCGTGAGATGATAAAAGTACGAAGGTCTTGGTTTGGGTTCAAATTTAAGATCATAACACTGGTTAAGAACAATCAGATTTATTGTCATATCATTTTTAAGTTATTTCACTTATTTGTAATATAACTTTGGCATTATCTTGGGTTTTTTTTTTTTAAGAGTCGCGGTGGGTAGGGTTGATATGTATGTGTCATTTATTTATTATTTGTAGCCTCTAGCCTCTGGTATAAAAAAATAGCCGAGAACTCCAAAAAAAATTATCAAATAAATATTCAGTTGAGTCCATTGGAGTTCAGGATTTTCTCTAATTAATCCTATCTTGAATAAAATTATCAGATTAATAGTCAGTTGAAACGTTGGGAAGCTATGTCACTAAAGCTGACTTTACTGCCAGCAGAGGCGGAGCTGCACTCAGCATGGCCCCCCCACCCCAAATTTTTTTTAAAAACTTCAAAATGTATGTATATTTTGTAATTGTTTAAAATATTAGACCTTAAAATTAATATTTGACCCCTCCAAAAAATAAGAGCTGCCCCTGCAAAAAAGAATTGAACAACTAATTATTGGGTTCCAAAAAATAGTTGTTAAGAACAACAAACTGCCTTGTAACATAAATAGTTGTTACTTTCAAATTTTTAGTTTTTTCCTTTCTTAATTGGTAAGTTTTGTTTGTTGAGTTCAAATGGTAAGTTTTTAATAAAATAAATTTCTCTTAGAGTTATTTTATTTGGGACCAAGTCTTTTTATTGTTTTTGTTAAGTTTCAAATCGTTTGTTAATACTTAATTAGTTAGTCACAAAGCATCAAATGAAAAAAAACTACACTGATGATATGTAATGTTAAGGAGTGACAATACTTAAAAAACAATTTTCTCTTGGACACACACACACATAATTTTTATATTTAATTTTCAATTTGGGACTAAGTCTTTTATTGTTATTGTTGTTGTTAAGTTTCCAATTGTTTTTCAATGCTTGATCTAGACTAAATATGTTGAATGAAAAAAAAGTAGAGGATAATTTAATGTTAGGGGGTAAAAATGTAGCTATGTAAATGTATGTATAAATATGTAATTCGGCCCCCCCAAACTAAAAATCCTAGCTATGCCCCTGACTGCCAGGCCATCACGTTAGTTGAGATTCTTTTGGACTTCTCAGAACTCACCATGAAATTTGTATGCATAGGCAATGAAGTGATCTTAGGAGCTATTTCTGTTCTGACAAGTGGTTAGAACTTAGAAGAACATAAGCTAGGGAGATTTTTACTGGAAAGTGAGTGAGGCCAATATTCATTTCTTGGCATCTGAAGCGTGGGGAAAAAATGAAGAGCTATGGTTATCTCCCAACTCTTTGGAGTTGGGAACCTTCAACAATATCTTCAAAAAGCCTCCTAAGTGAGCATAAGGCTTTATGGTTGCAAAGGCTTGGCCAACTTAGAGATTGAAGAATTCTTGGAAAAAAAATGATCAATTTTGGTTCGAACAGATCTGATACCATTTGTAATGAATCTGTTTAATGAAATTGTGTTTAAGTGTTTGGGTAAATGGAAGGATGGGAAAACCAAGGGATAAAACGACTTATTCGAGGAGTCACACCCTCCAGAAATAAAGAAGAGAAAAATTGAAAGAGAAATGAAAGTAGATTTCACATTATTTTCATGTCCCCTGTTAGTGTTACAAGTGTTTATATGAAGGCTAATACAATGTCAAATAAAATGGCTCCTCAGTCCTCAACCAATAATGGCTTAGAGACTCACTAACCAACTAGCAACTACTGAACTACTCCTAAAAACCTCTTAACTGGTAGTCACATGGACACTCTACAACTCATCGCTTACCAACTGCTGATCATCGATCAAGAGATCAAGTTCATGACAAGAAGAGAGAAATAGAACCAACAATAATAATATCACCTACTTTATTCTTTTCAATTTGTTTTTAGATTTATTTTCAATTACACAATACGATGCATCACAATCTAGAGGTGGATACTAAGTGTAGAGTTGTATATGTTTTAATAGATTTCACTTCAGCGAATGAATAAGCAATCACAAAGAAAGTTTCCTATTAGATGAAATATACAAGTACATATTGGAATCATAGTTCAAAAACAATATTACAGTCCTTTTCAAACTCAGAAAAAATAAATAAATTCATTATATATATATATCCCTTTCTTATGGGGGAGGAAGTGCATTTTAGCTGGAGCTCAATGGCATCCAAAGGCATTTTCAAACTTAGCTGATGTACCAGGAGCAACTTTGAGACTGCTTCCTTGTATTTTGGGTTTATGTGGTAATTAATACCTGGGTGCCAATAAGCTTCCCATCTTTATGACCCACAAGGCCAGTCTCAGAAAATACATAATCATAGTCATCAATAACTACACACAAAAAAAGAGATTCTTAATACAAAAATCATATAAATGTTAAATGCAGTGAAGTAGAATACAGCATTTGTCCTCAATATTGAGAACAACTGAGAACCATCAGATATAGAATATAGGCCATCTGAATAGCGCATAGAAAATATACCAAACACTTCAAATATCACATGGAAGAAATTCACAAGCTTACAAAGGTTAGACTTGAAACCAATTTCTAATTTTATGAAAAAGATATTGCTTGATTATCAAGGTTCATAACAAATGTTGCCTCCAATCCATGACAACTATAGTTGAAACTTGAAAGCTAAGCACCAAAGTCTATTTTCAGATCACATTGAAACAAATGGAAATCAAACAGATTTCTGGTTCCTTGCTCCTTTCCAATAATTTCTCTTACGAGTTATGAGCTAAAAGCTAAGAGCTAGATAGAGCAAACCTGTCTTCCCAAGCTGCTCTGATATTTTACTAAGGTCAGATCCACCCACAACACCAACTGTCACAAACTGCCGTCAGGGGGAAAAAAAAGTTACCCAATGCGTTATGGGGAGGTCGGTAGAAGAAAACACAAAGAAAACAAATCCCCTCGAAAACTCAAAATGCTAATCAATCATGTACCTTTCGGAGTTCCTGCATGAATTCTAAGTTTTCTGGAGTGACCAACTAGTAGTTGAGAAGATAACATTGCATCAAACACAAAATATAAGGTGTACGCAATGTTTATATTATGTAAAAAATTTTAACAAAATAACCATTCTCTAGATAGGACCTCTACTAAACAATCTAATGGAACAAAATCAAAATAAAAAACAGAGAAGAAAATCAATACCTTTCTTGCAGCAGAAAGCGTCCCATCAACATTGAATAAAGCAATTAAGCCAGGCTTCCTCATGGCCATTGCACTAAATATATTTTTTCTGCTACAACAAATTCAATACATCACAATGCTTCCAACCAAAATAAATAAATAAAATGAAAAATGAAATTCAGAAGTAGTTTAAAATCAAAATGAAACCAATTTGAATTCCAAATCTTTAAAGCTGTCCATACATGAATATAGATATAAGCACTTCAAAGTTTGGAATGAAATTAGACTATGTAGGCTGCAATTACAAATCTAAGGTTTGGTCATTGAGCTTAATTACTCAAGTGGTTCTACTCATTAGACCCAGAAAAACAATTCCAGAGAAGAATCCACGCATTAAGTCGGCTCTTTAAACTCCTCATATATCTTTATATTGAGTGTAAATTTTGAAAATATAACCGTTGAATTGCATATTCTTATTGTATCCTTCATGCTTGTAAAATTTCAAGAATATCAAAGATTAATTACTATGTTATCAAACAAATGTAAGTTTATTGATCGAATAGTAAATAATATCTAATTTGAATAAAATTTGATATGCATATTAAGAACATAATTTCATAAAATTCAATGGTTAGACTGTTAAAATTCACACTCAAAAAAAGATATACAAGAAGTTTGAAAAGCTTGAAGAAAAACTTTGTTCAAGTTTAGGTGGGTACCATTCAAATAAAGTTTATTATATAGGATATATATATATATATATATATATAGCAACATTGGGGTTTTACTATTTTAACTGATTTTAAATAGACTGCCTTTTTTTGCCTTCTCAAGAAAAGGGAAAACTTGTTTAGTTCGTTGAAGTTTAGGGCTTTGCTTGTAGTGTATTTTATCGAAAAAAAAAAATCTTATGAGATAGTCCCATAAAATTTATTTTGAGAAAGAGGTTTCAAAATAGTAAAGTGTTGTAAAACAAGGTGAGGGATTTATAAAATGGGCCCAACTTAAATTGAGTTCCTTATCTATACTATATATAAGAGGATTTCCTGTTTGGTTTTCAACATTTTTTGTGCTAAAATACCCTCACACAAATTCTTAAACTCTCTAAAATATCTCTATCTTTTAGTTGAATCATTTTAAATAAAAAAACACAAACTAGTTAAAAGAGTAATTACTGTTTCTAAGTTTTAGGCATTTTCCTTTATCTTCTCAATTCAACCTAAAACTTAGGACACTATCTCTATCTCAGTTTTAAACATTATTCCACGTTACCTTACCTCTTTCTTAAAAAAACAAATTACACACGATTATTTATATATCACTTTTAGACATTATAACACTAAATAAAAATAAATAAATAAACGAGCATTATTGCATGCGCAAAGCGTATGTGATGAGTTTAGTGCAATAATATTAAGTTAATTTCTGGTGGGAACCCCAAATTATACCATTTGCCTTGTAATCTCCTTATAATTGTTGCATTCCCTTTAGTTAGTTAGTTGAGATAATGATGAGTTAGTTAAGAATTGAGCACGCACATTTAACACATGACCTAATTCATAGAGCACAAGTTGAATTAACTAGCTAATTATCTTGAGCCATGCAGACCAATGAGATTAGAGCTAGTCTTCTATAAATATATAATTGTAATTCAACATTAGATACCATTGAAGAATAAACCAATTGATTGCTTAGTGCATTCCCCTCTCTCTCTTAATATTTCTCTATGGAGGGTGACTACCTTGAATTAAGTCAATTTTCCTACAATTCTCACGCATTCCCCTACAATTCTCATCCATCCCCATTAGAACGACTAGGTTCCTAACAAGTTGAAACGCATGATTATATTGAGTAATGTAACATAAATAATATCATCTTTCCTAATTACAAATTTAATGTAGTTATTATATGTTTGTATATAATTGAGGATCCTATCATGGTGCAAGTTTCTTTGAAGAATAGTTTGAGTGTTTGTTTACTTTTGTGTAAGAGAGTTATTGAGTGTATAGGGGTTTTGGATTGTGAGTTTGTATGTTAGATTTGTGAGTTAGTTTTCGTTTGTAAGAGATTTTGTTTATATTTGTGAGGTTTGTGAATATTTTTTGTGTGAGTTTGTGAGCTTGATTTGTAAGGTTTGATTAAGAGCGGTAGTAATTCATATTATTTGATGATGTAGCAATGATCACATATTTGACTAGCTTAGAAGATCTTTAATATGGAGAATGCATAGTCAAAGGTAGAAATCAGATGACCTAGATGACACTAGTCTAATGTCGACCTAAGTTTCTTTAATGTTGAAGTCAATCACTTTTTTTTGTATAAGTACATAGTTTTTACATTATCACTCATACCTAGGTATATATATATATATATATATATATATATAAAATGCTTAATGACATCAATCTCTCTGACCTTCTATCTAGCAATATTTTACTAGATTGGCTTTGGTGCAGAGATTGCAGTTATATGCTACAATTTCTGGACATGTTAGTATCAAATGACTACAATCTTTGTGCCAAAGCCAATCTAGTAGATATTGTTGGATTAGGTCTAGAAGGTCAGAGAGATTGATAGCATTTAGCATTAAAGAAATAAAGTTTTAATAAATTTCACAATTTGCTAAAATAGCAAGTTGTTGTATTTGAAGTAATATTATTTTATTTACTTATCAATTAGCATCACTTTTGTTTTGTAGTATTATTTGCACCAATCTCAATAGTCTACGACCATATATAAATGTTGTATCGCTAAACCCCTTTTCATTCTTTTATCATTTTATTTTATATATTTTTTATTATTATTGGGATAGAAATTGCTAAACCCCACTGATAATTGACAATGATAACAACAGCAATGACCAAAAAGAATTCGCAATGGGTTATGGTGGTCCACTAGGGAGGACTTAAAATTAATAATGGTGATGCATGTGATGTGAGTGAGACCATGAAATAAGATGAAAAGGACAGAAATATAGTAATTATTATGCGTGATGCTTTTTCAACTTCTCCTAAAATAAAACCAACACAAACCCAAACCCAAAGCAATAATTAGATTATTGGATCCCATCCCATCGGCAACGTCCAAAAATCTATCATCCCAGCAATAAATTTTATATTCATGGCATATACTATTATATATTAGGGAAAAATTAATGTTCAGAGACTGAGTAGTCATAGCAGGTTTAGTTAACTGGTGGGCAGTAGGAAGGAACAAGGAACCAATACTAAAGCCCCCTAACTCTCTTTTTAACAAGTTCTTTTCTCTTCATGTTCAACCACCCAACAACTGGTGATTGGATATTAATCTCTAACAATCTCTTCTATTCTCTTCGTAAGTTCAGTTCAACCACTAATTTACATATTCTCTAACATTCTCTTCTAAACATAACTTTTCTGAGTTTAGGTGTGTATCCTATTTTCTACGACCGGTTTTATGTAGCTCAACACATTTTGTGGGATGATACTTTTTAATCTTTTATTTTATATATATATATATATATATTTTTTTTTTTTTGAGAATGATATATATATATATTCAAGTGGTTGATGATCATGTTTTGACTTTGACATTTATTTATATATCATAGTTAATTAATTTAGATGTTTATTATTTTATGACTCGCAGTCTTACTTAATATATAGTGAGAAGGATTTTTACGTGGTGGACCATATATGGCATCTCTTCAGTTCAGTCCTGACTTCTATAATTGTCTTTCTTGCTCCAACATATAATTGTATTGTACTTTTTCAGTTATTTGTCATGACCTGCTGAAATGGAATAATCTATTCTATAATTTAACAAACAAATTAACATTTGTATATTGTTTTTACTGTAATTTTGATTTAACTAAATTTCATAATCTTAATGTGAAGTTTTTAGTACTCTATATATTTTAATAACCAATAACGAGGAATATCTCATAAATAGTAACGGTATTTGTTATTCTTAGCCATTCTTTGATGATAATGATATTTCAGAATTCCACATGGGCCTCAGTCACTGATTTTGCATTTCATGAAATGAAATAAAAATCCCATGTTAACTTGTGTAAGTCTTTTAGTCCTTTAATCTTCGAGAGTGACTATATATGGTGGCACCTTACACTCATATTATATAAACTGATTTTGGGCAATACCAATATTTTTTTTCCTATTGATTTTTGACTCCCATCTGGGAAAGGGGTCCTTCACAAGGGATAGGACTCTCAGTTACAGAGAGTGATCGTATACTACTGAGGTGCTTCCTGTCTCGTTGTGTTACATGATTGCACTAGTGGGGCTATATTTATTGACATCATTTTGGTAGCCGTGTTATTGTGATTGATAAACCAATGGTCTTGACCTACCAGGTTATAGGCTGTTTGTAGTGTGGACATCTTTAGGGGTGAGCCATGACAGCCTTATCACAAGGTTTGGCTGGTGACAACACCAAAAATTTATCTTGGGTGGCCATATGATGATTAAAATTCTTTTACACATTTTCGTTAATTTGAAATAATTTATTTAATTTTTTGCTAAAAGTGGGCTAAAATATATTTATACTTAAAAAAAAAAAGTAAGAAAAAGTGAAAAAAAAAAAGAAGTTCTAAAAAATTATACATAATAACTAAAAGTTAAAAGTTAAGCAAGTTCTAACTAAACAAACATGTATATGGACTTTGGTTTATCTATAAAAATATTTTAAAAAATAATAATTTATAAACATGGTTCAACATGCAGATTTTATAAACCAATAGATATAACAAAAAATGTTATGGACTTTAGTTTAACTGATAAAGTTTTATATTAAAAAAAAAAAAAACAAGTATCTATGAAACCTCATAAAAAAAAAACAAGTATCATTGACCAAAACGCCAAAAACTAATTGACGTCATAGTCTAATGATAAAGAGCTATCATTAGGAGCGGACGCCATAAGTTGAAGCTCTCTTTCAAAAAATAAATAAATAGAAAGATTAAGAATAATACTAGACACTTTTTTCTTCCTATCTTTATTAATTAATTATCTTGTTGTCGGTTAATAAGTAGTGATTATGACAAAAGAAACCACATTATTTTCCTAAAAAGATTTGGACCATTTTGCAAATGAGTGGTCGAGACAATAAAACAAATAGATGATAGATGATAGATGAAAATGATAGAAGCTTTAGAAAGAAAGTAAGTAAAAACCAAAAAGAACAAAAGAAGACAAATGTGAGGCCAGCTAGGGTCAATTGAACTTCTTTTCTGTTCTTTCATTTGATGGGTAATTGCACACTTTATAAATTTTTTTTTTTTTTTTTTAAGTTAGATTAAGTGGGTTTTAGGCAGTTCAATTAGTAAAGTCTGTATTGAATAATTATACTCATAGCACATTATATCACTTTTATATTAACCTATCGTTTTTTCTCTACTATTCATAACCAATCCCATTAGAGTAATGGCCTACCGCTTTTTTTCCATCACTCATCACTAATCACATTAGATTTGTATCAAAATTATGGCATAAAAGGGACGGTTGTGGATTTTTTTAAAATATCAAATATAGCCACAAATAAAGGGAAGAAGTAGAGGCACAAATATATTCCCATACATAAGACTCGTTCTATTTTCCAAACTCTAAACCCTGATTTCCTATAATTATTTCTCAACTTATATTTCTTTTTTCATTCCTTTAAGAAAAGATAAAGTCACACCATAGACATAAAGATTTTGATAGAAAACAAAAACAAAAAGCATACAGATGCAGATCACACAAACAACAAAAGGGAGAAAGTTCTTATTTACAGAATACAGATCTGCACTGCATCAATTTTTTTACTTTAGGTATCTCTCTTTTTGACTCTCATTTATTAATTGCACCTTTGCCTCTCTCATTGTGATACCAACCATTCTTTTACAGTTATACCAAATTTAAAGTAATTGAAGTCTGCACCGAATATCAGATCTGACCCTCACTTTCATCAAAACTTAAAAAATATAAAAATAAAAACAAAATTATCCATCCATCACATTCACATTCACACTCACACAACGTAACGTAAGCAACGGTATCCTATGTTTATATTGCTATGCTCTCTCTCTCTCTCTCTCTCTGATAAAAATTTGAGATCCATTTTCCATGTGTTTGTCTCTCTCTCTCTCTCTCTGATATATTTGTTTGTGGTGGTGGTGGTGGTGTAATATGGAAGGAGGTGAAAGAAACAGTGATAGGAGGAGGAGACTTACATTGTGGGATCAGATGTCCGCTGTAGAAGGCGCCGTGAACAGAGAGTCCAGTACCGGATTGACTCTCAGCGACATTCTGTGCACCACGGATAAGCAACCTTCTTCGGCGGCGACGGAGACGGCGGCGGCGGCGGCGGAGCCTCAGCCTCAGGTTCGGCACAGTAATCGGACCCTACTGGATGTGATCCGAGAGCAGGATCCGAATGCTGCGAGGTCGGCATACAAGGGGCTCAATATCAATACGAATAATTGCAGAGATAAGAAATCGTGGAAAACCTTCAAAGACAAGCTCCGATTGAAGCGTGCCGGGGCTGCTTGGACCTCCTCTGTTCCTATCCCTGCCTCCGATATCCCTATCCAACAGCAGGGTTCGCTTTCTCGCCGTAACTCGGTCCGCTTCCGTAGCTCGGCCGAGTTGACTCAGTCCGAAGATTTGTCCAGACCGCCTCCGCAGATCTCGCGCCGGAACTCCACTCGGTACAGTCCCGGAGACCTGATTCCCGCCGAGTCAACTCAGTTCCCCGACTCAGAGTCTACGAGTTTCGTACCGCAAAACACGCGCTACAACTCTACGCGGTTCGTCGGCACCCCGCACTACAGGAACACCGAAATCTCCTCCTCCTCGTCCTCTTCCTCCGACGACGACGAGGAGGAAGAAGGAGTCTACGAAATCGCGCCTCACACTCCGACGCGGCGGCTGTCGGTGGTGCTAGCGGAGGAGAGAGCCTTATCGGCGAGAGAAGCGGTGGCGGCGCAAGAAGCGGCGGAGAGGGAGAGGCAAGAGCAGCTTAACAGTTCCTCGACGACGGCGGAGCCGCCGGTGAGAATGTCGTTGATGGATTTGATGGATTACAACATAGACGATGACGAGGAGGAGGAGGAGGGGGAGGAGAAGGAGAGAAACGAAGGAAAAGGAAAGGAAGAAGAAGCGGAAGAAGAGAACGGAAGCGGAAGCAAAAGAGGAGAGTACAAGTGCTGCGTGTGCATGGTAAGGCACAAAGGCTCGGCGTTTATACCGTGCGGACACACGTTTTGCAGGTTGTGTTCAAGGGAGCTTATGGTGGGTAGGGGAAATTGCCCTCTCTGCAACCGTTTCATCTTGGAAATCCTTGACATTTTTTAATTCCCTTTTAATTTGGGTTCTCACAATTGTATCATAATCTGATATGATCATCATTGAAGATAAATTGCTTTGTTTTCATTTTTTTTTTTTAGAATTGAGTCATTAAATTTCAATGACAAAAAAAGAGTGAGGTTTGGTTTTCATGTGATAAATGATCTCTGGTTCCAATTCAATGTTAGTGATTATCATCTCTTTGTAAATGCATTTTGTTCTTGGATATATAGAACTTCCCTCTTCCATTTTTTTTTTGAAATGAGACCAAATTTTGCATTTTGAAGCAATTGCAGCGAGGAATTGATCTGAAACAAAGCACTTCGTTTATGGGCACTGTAGCAAGGATAAAAGCTTATTTTGATTATGAATTTTTTAAATGTCTTTTTAGATAATTTCATTTTAAAAATAAAATATGAGTCTCAGAATGCATTGTTACATAGTATTTGTAAAAGTGGCCTCTTGTTTGGAAAGTTATGGTTTTGTATTACGATCACAATTCAATTGTAAGCTAAAACCTATAAAGCTTATTTCTCGTTTTTTTTGTTTTATTTATGATGCTTCTTCTTGTTGATTAATGATGATATGTCCTTGAATTTGGCGTTGTTTTTTTTAGTATTAATTTGCTGGATTTGTTCAACCAGGAACAATTCTGGAAAATTTTGTCATTAACAGAAAAAATAAGAAGGATGGATGATTATTTTATTTTATTATAAATCAGGGGAGTCCATGTTTGCCCGGTTCCCTCTTCAGGGCAGAGATTGAGGTCAGGTGCAGGTATTTTGTCATGATTAATTTGGTTTCAAATGTACAGTTGTTAAGAGTGCTTAAAAGAGAGAGAGGAATGGTAGTAAAATATGTAAAAAAATAAATAAATTACAAATAGAATATGTATTAAAAAAAAAAAAAAAAAAAGATGAAAGGGAGATTCAGGTAGAGTAGGACCAGTCACATTTTTGTCTTCCCCAAGTTTGTCAGCTCTAATTTTGATGTGCAAATGAATGGATGAACAATTCAGCAAAGAAAAAAAAAAAATGAATGGATTAACAAGTTTCAACATGTTTCCATAAATAGCTTCATCCCTATGAATATAGATGAAAATTTTGATTTTGAGATATGCAAACGGATGGATTCACCAGTTTCCACATGTTCCCACAACAATAATGGAAAAGAAAGAGGTAATGTTTAAATTGCAAATATAGGATACCACAAAAATTGTCATTACTGATAATTATTGCTTGAACTCCAAAAGCAAGATAGCTTAGTGACCAATAAGCATTTCTTGTTATTACCCCTTTTTCCAATTTCCAATTTGGTATGATAATCTACAGAACAGAAGGTTGCTATTATACATGTTGAAGAAGGAAAAAAACTTATAGGCTTAACCCTAAATCTTGTCTTAAATAAGTATCTTGATTTTTGAGACAATTTGCACGAGAGGTTGCTTAGTGACAAAGGCACATTTGGTATTTGGTATAATAACTCAAGGGACGTAGGTAGCTTTTCTTATATATAGGATCCGTTTGGATACAACTTATCATTGCTGAAAGTTGCTGAAAACTGATTGTTGTTGAAAACACGATAGCAAAATAATTTTTAAATGGATGAATAGTATCGTTGGTCCCATTTTTAATATTTTTTAATGTATGAACAGTACATTAACAGTGCTTGAATAGTGCACGCATTGTTCATGCACAGTAATTTTTGTCTCTAAAAAGTCAAGAAATCCGGCCAAAAAAAAAAAGAAACCGCAACGCAGAAAACACACCGCAACTTAAAGCACTATCCAAACCCTCACATAAGGTTTATAGGCATTTTAGTCTTAAACCACGTCTAAGAACCATTATAGGCATTGGTCCTAATCAGAGAACGAAGACTCACTGAAAATATAAAAAATTAAACAATTTATTGATGACATAGCTATTGATATTTAATTTTCTAATTGCAAATATGGAGAATATAAGAAGAAGATTTCATCTAATGGTGGATTTGTCAAAATTCACCACCAATAAAAAGATATTGGGTAAGATTGTAGTATAAGACTACAACTAATTTTATAGGTAAATTTTGTCCAATTTATAATATATAGTTGAACTCGTAATATTTTGCCACATAAGTTTTTAAGACCTCACAATTTTATTCGTCATTATTTTAATGGCTCTGTCATATCAATATCTAAAAAATCTATAATATTTTTTAAATTGAATTTAAATTTCATTCTATATTGAAACCCTTAATTAGAATCTCATCACATGATTGTTTTTAATGGTAGGATATATTGTTACATACATAAACACAATCATAGTAAATGTCTAATAGTAACTATCTTAATTATCAAACTTCTAGTGAATTGCTCAGGTTACCTACTAGAAAAACCAAGGACCTTAATCCCAACCAATTGGGATCAAATGAAGTCTTCAATCAACATTCTTATTCCCCTTTCTTTCCTCCTCTAGTCCTACAATATGGTGACCATTTGGACGTTGGCATATAGTTAAAGCAATGTAGTAAACTACATCTTTCAATTGACTTGACAAAGATTCTAAAAAACAAAAGGCTTGTAAAAGGTCAAGAGTCTTGTAGCTTAGTGACATAGCATGTTCACTTTTATTATGAGAACTAGGATTTGAATCATTCATTCACCGTTATTTTAACTATAAAATTATAAATAAATAAATAAAGTTACTTGTAAAAGGGGGCAACCCGGCCACAGACAAGATTCCATCCTATACTTTTTTATTCATCAATTTCCATTACTTCTTGATTCTTGCATTATCTACTCAAACAATAACCATTTGGAGACTAACATATAGTTACAATTTAAAAACAACACCTTGTAATGTTTACTATTTACAATACAGAAATGCAGTAAGCATTTTTTCAAGTAAATTGTATAAGGGGAAGGCCTTGCCACCCCAGCGTATACTTGTTTATCTGTCTATTCCCATTACTTCTTGACAATTCCATTACCTGCATAAAGGGTTAGAGCATCAGAAGCTGGTTTTACCACGTTTGTTTAAGAGGCTGCAAACCAATGTGCAGTTCTCTGTCGATGAACAGGGCACTTAGTAGGCTGCCTCACTATATAGATTTGATCCCCAACTTTTCTGTAAGAGTCCTGATTTCGGTACCATGTCCACAAGGCCCATGTTTCATTCTTCACCTGCAAAACACGTATTGAAAACTCTTTTGAAATGTACTTCTGCAGACTGCAGGTGACTCTACATATGCGATGAGGAGAGGAGGAACTCGCACATTCTCCAAATCAGTCTAAAGAAGTGTCTTTTACCCAAAATAAAATCTAAAGAAGTGTTGAGAATAGACAAATAATTTTAAAACACACACCCCAGCAAAAAATAAAGCAGTATTAAATCTCTATTTTGAATGCAAATATATTTACATCACTTTAGTTAGTAGTTACATTTACTTTATTCGTTTTCCAAATTCAAAATGGTTTTTTACCCCCAAGGCAAAAATATTAAATCACCATGCATATACTAGAAGTGATCTTTATCTATAAATTAGAGGTCCATATGCGCTACAGCCTACAAAGAACTACCAGCAATAAAATGTAAAACTAACAATTTAACATCTTATATCAAACTTAACATGTGAATAAGTGCCCCTTCTAAAATTCTGAACATAGATGTCATGGTTTATTTGATTGTATATCCTGTAATATAATATAAATTGTTAATATTTTTTTTTTTGTAAAATACAAAAATTACTGGGAAGCTTAGTTTGTGTGTGTGCAGGAGAGAGAGAGAGAGTACCTCTAGGATCCCATGGCCAAAGCTACTTTCTCTTAAGGCACTGTATTCAGGTTGCTGATCCCAACAGAACTTGCCAGCTGCTGGGCCGGATGTAAAGTTTGTAGCACAAAAGCCACCCATGTACTCGTCAGGAGTAGTTGATGGCTCTGGGCATTGGCCGGGATCATCAGCATAATTAATTGCCATCTTTTCTCGATTACCCCCATCTCCAACTGTGATATATACTGGACCACAGGGATCTAATGTGTAATTATAAACTCGATTTGACCTTTCATAAGCATGGACCTGGAGATCTTTAAGCAAATAACATTCAGTGCACTAGAAATAATCTCTTTAGACAGAGGTGTGATTATCCCAATATAATAAGGGTAAGTTACAGATTACCTCCCTATGATTAAACCTATTATAGTTTATCTCCGTCTTTTCAAAAGTGCCACCAAACCTCCTTGAACTTTGGACTTAAGTTGAAATCATAAACTCTCTAATACTTGAAAGAATTTGCCATGTACTCGCCAGGAGTGTTAGAATTATGTTGTTAAATGATTAAATTTACCATCTCCTAATAGCTTAAGTTTTTGGGAGAATTGGTAATTTAACACTTGTTGCCGAGTTTTTGACACATATGTAGAGGATCATGACCCAATGAAAAAATGGAGATGATAGGTCCAAAATACTTAAAAAACATTAGGATACCAAAAAGATATGAAGCCAACCCAACTGTTTTTCGTGGTCCAGTTTAAAAATTAGTCTATTTCATCACCTACCTAGTAACACTAACATTACAAACTACGACATTTTTGGTGACCTCTAATCATTTATGGAAAAGATCCATTCTAAAGGACATTGCTGTTATCCTTAGAAATCCTAATAATAATAATACTATATGATCCACATGCATGACTAAACATAATTTTTTTGTTGTAACTATAAAATAAAAGTATAGCCATTGTCACTTACATGTCCATTAAAGACTATGTCAACACCATAAGAGTAAAGCAGCTCTTCCATTGCCACCCTCATACACTCCACCTCTCTATAATGAGCTTTATAGGAACTGTACCAAGGTGGGTGCCAAGTGGCTACCAGCCATGGAGTTTTTGATCTGTCAACATTAGCCAAGTCTCTCTCTAGCCACTTGTATTGATCCTCTATCAACAAACACCAAACTATAGTGAGAAGCTGCTCAAACTGAAAGAAAAAGGTAGTAATGCAAAATGATTGAATGCTTCATATTGGAACAACAAATGTGAAAGTAAATAAAAAACATGTAATTACAGTTGCATCCTAAAACAGGAATAATTAAACAAATAGAAGATGATTGCATCACCAATAAAAATACTGATTTTACAGTTCCTTTTTGCTTTAGGTTCTCCATTCTGTTTTACATAGCATTTATATATAAGTTCACTTCTTTCTTTTTTCTCCCCCTTTTTCTTATTTGCCAAATACAGTGATGATATCTGACATATGAATTTCATGTTTTCAGTCTCAAAATATATATGTTATATCTGTAGATGAAGATGAATTCAACATCATTATTTCATTTTATAACACCTAGATTTTAAAGTATAAACGTACACTGATTGCCACTAATAAAAAATTTCTACTTTATAATACACCCACTCAATGACAAAAGCCATATTAATGGCTGCCTGAGATTACACTATTTTGACCAGTCCCACAATGTTTAGCTTTTAAAAAGCTCTCCATCCTTTTATATGTTCTTCATTGTTTTTTAGTTTTCTCAAGATCCATCTTTACCTTGACAATAGGGACGGATATACAAATACATCCAAGATCTTAAGGCAACAACATCCTAGTACCTGATTTATTGTATGCAATATAGGCCCCAAGCATGATAAAGTGTATCCCCCCTGCATTGAAGGAATAATAGAATGTGGATGAAGATCCACTTTCTTCAGATGGGAATGCAAAGCGAGAACTATAAGCTGCAAACGTCTGGCCTCTAGCTTGTTCTTCTATTTCATGGTTCCCTTCTACCACCATTATTGGAACTTTAGACACTAAATTCTGCATAAACCTGTGAAGAAATGTTCAGTGACAGTGACATAAGTTTTTTTCTTTTTTTGGTAAGTGTGATAGTGACATAAGTAATACTATAATTTATCAGAAAAGAGTTAACAGTATCCAATTCACATAATTAAAGGAGGGAAAAGAATAAAAGGAAAGGAAAAAAAGTTTGGAGTTTTCACCTTCCCCAGTAATCCCAACGAGGCTGATACGTCTCATGTATGGGACTTTGTGGAAATGAGCAAGAATAACAGTCAGAGCCGGTTCCATTTGTCAGGTATAAATTAGCATAGGTAACATCACCGACCAACAGAACAAGATTGGGCTTATTACTAATCAAATGACTAATGGTGGTAGTTGTATTGTAAGTAAGACCAAGATCTCCAACAATTGCTATTCTGTCTGGATAGTTTCTTGGGCCAGAAACTGGCATAGTCTTGAAGGAGTCAACTTTACTCCAGGCTTGTCTAGAGGGATCTCCGCATCGATAATAGTATAGAGTGTTTGGGTTCAACCCTACAAGGACAGAATGAGGAAGCAAATTAAACAAACATGAAGAGTTCAAGAAGGTCAAAAAATTTGAGGTATAACATTCTAATAATCTGCTTCACCAAAACTATCAGATCTAGTTCAATGTCCCTGCAGCAAAAGCCAGGAATACCATTAAAGTCATTTTCCTGATCACTTACTGAAGAATGTAGAGTGATTGATTTTTTTAATGATTTTATAATGTTCAAATTATCCAGTCTTGGAACACCCCCCCCACCCCCCCCCCCCCCCAAAAAAAAAAAAAAAGAAAAAGAAAAAGAAAAAGAAAAAGAAAAAGAAAGACAGGATACATAATTTCTCTATGAACCCAACCCCAATTTAATAAGGATTAAGGCTTGGTTGAGTTGAGTCTGTGTCGCATAGGTTAACTGAACAGGCAAGCAGATACTGAAACTTCAGAATTGGTCAACAGAAAGTCATGCTTTGTTTATTTCTGAAAAATTTTGTGAAGCATCAATTTATTAAAAGATATGAACAGTAAAGATTTAGACATTTTTGTCAGTGGTCACATTTTGTAATATGTTCATAATAATTATGATACCGAATTTCAGTATTATATTTACAACATTATTTTATCTATTCTCCAAGAACAATGTCAATTTATCCTCTTTATTTTGATCTAATAAGTTTCTATTCATATTTGTGCACACCCTAACAAATTTCATGGTTGACAAGAGAGCTACTCAAGGAAAACAATAATTTAATCAAAGATAAACACTAAAGTAACAAATATTAAAACATAATCTCCTGGTATGTGTCCAGTTGAACATACCCCCAAAAAAAGAAAAAAAGCTTCCATCTCAATTAAGCAGCATTAATATGCTTTCAAATAAGTAATATTTCAAAATAAAAAACCAAGTTATTTAGTAATACTAAAGAGTATATATACCTGTGAGGCGAACATGATGAATAATTCCAGAAGTATAATTTTGGAGACCTTCAAAGGGATAGAGTTGATTGTAAACAAGAGAATAGCCTGTGGCTTCATGTGTTAATGGTTGTCTTATCATCCCATAACGAACTACGCTTGCAACAGTTTTAGGGTCTAATGGCTTTATATTGTAACCAATTTGGGATTCGCCTACAAACTCCAACAATCAATTACCGTAATTAAGCAGCAACAAAACAAGATTAAAATTAAGGTAGCCACAATTTCCTAAGAGTCAAATTGAAAAAATAAACTTCCACACTAAAAGATACCTTCTTCTATTTACGTGCAGATGGAAAAATAAATAAATTTGTTTATTAAGTTTTACTACTTATCAAAAAGTAAATATATTTATATAAAACCATTTCCACAGTTGACGATACTTTACAGCCATTAGCCAATTATACACCCCTAAGCCTTTATTCATCAAAGAGAAATTGATAATAAAAATAAATAAATAAATAAAACAAAAGGAAAAAGAAAAAGAGAGAGGGTTTTGTAGTTAGTCACACTTGAAGCTTATAGGTTACAACCATATGAGCCAATGAAGACTTTTATAAAATTCCATTCCTTTATTTCTTTTCTCTCTTTTTTTCTTTTTCCTTTCATTTTTCTCCTCTGTTCTCCTAGCAACCAAAAAGAAGAAGAAAAAAAGATTCAATAGTGAAAATTCTAGAGAATTGCCATCATAACACATCAAATCCAAGACAAGGATAGTCTTATATTGAATTTTACCATTCCTTATCAACTTAAAATTTTAGAATAAATAACAGTTTATTATAATTTTAGAGCAAGTAATCTTGAGTTTGAACACCGTCTCCTCTCTTGAAAATGGGAGATTAGACCTTGCATGACTTGAGGAGAGTGTTAGAATAAATTAAATAAACTTTTGGAACAAATAATAATTTATTATGGCATTAGAGCATATAATCTTGAACTCAAAACACCGTATCCTGTATTACGAAAAGGAGATTGGACCTCACATGATGGAGGAAGTGTTAAGATAATAATTTATCATTACCAATGAGTTCAGCTCAACTGGCTCCTCCTTCAATTATAAATTTTAGGTGGAGGGTTCAAGACACATTGGTTGCATGTGTAACTTGCCATTTACCAACAAAAAAAAAAAAAATTATCATTATATATAAGCTAAAATCTAAACTACACACTTTAAGGTTGGGTGAATTGTTTTTCCATCCCTAAAGTTTAATTTTTGTCATTTTAGTCTTGAAACTTCAACAATTCTTTCATTTTAGCTTATAAAACAAACACTATTCTCATATGTGATACGATGTTGTTTTACAGTAAAGACAATAGATGGAAAGCACCAATATGACAGAAATGTTAAAGCTAACCATAAAAATGACAAAAAAAAAAAAAAAAAAAAAAATCAAACTTTAAGAACACCGATTAAAAAAAAAAAAAAAAAAAAATTAAGAACACCCATTAAAAAAAAAAAAAAAAAAAAAAATTAAGGACAAAAATGACGATTCATGATATGTCGTTTGGCTATATATGTATATTTACAGAATCAGTAAAATCAGAAAGAAAAATAGCCAAAGCTAAAAAAAACAAAGGTAAAGTGAGTAATGAATTGGAGGAGATTCGTTTGGCATTGGTTTGGATGAAAAACTATCGAAACGAGAGAAAGAGATAGAGATACCAGTGATCCATGAGATCCAGACAGAGTGGTAGTCTGCGGAGAGCGAGATTGAAATCTGTTCAGGCTCGAAGCCTTTGACTCGGCGCTTAACCCTGGGATCGGAGTCCGGCAAATCCACGGCGTTGCCACGTAAACTTTCGTCTAACGGCACCGTCACCGGCTCGAACGGACCGTCCAGAGTCGACGGGATATTCACTCCGCCGCCGTCAACGAAAATGAACCCCGCAATCGCAACCGCACAAAAAAGCCTCAGAGGGAAAACCATTTCAGTGTCAGTCAGTCAGTATTAGGGAATTCGAATTCCCAACACACACACAGAGTCACTGAGAAAGAAAGAAAGAAAGGAAAAGAGAGTTTTGTGTAAAAGTTGGGTTTGGTTCTGTGATCAGTTTAGTAGCCGTTGGGATTGAGACGTGGAAACTGAAAACCATAGAGAGTTTCGGATTTGATGGAAATGGAATTAAATTACCGAATTTAATGTCTGTGTGCTTTTGTTCATTGTTTCAGAATTTGGGCCCACAGGCTCTAACATTTTCTCAAAGAAGGAAAAGGGGCCCACATTGCACGCAGATTAAAAAAAAAATATATGGGGCCTCTCGGTTTTGGCAGAAATATTGACATATCACATCCTATGCAATTTCCTTCCCCTTATTTTTTTTCGTCTTTTACCATTAAGTTTGGTGCCAAGTCTTATCTTATCTTCCAAACCAATGCAAGTAAGTTTTACAAAGAATAGCTTATTTTATTAAAATTTAAAATATTTTGTTAAAAGTATTGTAAATTGAAGGGAAAAGTTAGTTAAAATAGTATAATGAGATTTATAAATAGTACTAAAAAGTGTAATGTGATTCATAAATGGAATAAAAAATAAGTTAAATAGTAAAATAAGTTGGCAAAAATAATCTTTGTCAAATAGACACCAAATGTGTTAAAAGTGCTATTTTTTATTTTAGCACCAAAACTTGATTTTTTTGTTAAATATTGTAAAAATTAGAGTTTATTGACTTTATGTGTACTGTGCAAAGTTTTTTAACTAAGTGAAGAGAGATGCAAATTTCGGTATTGGTATTATCGAAATACAAGTAAAAGAAGAGAGAGAAATTGATAAGTTTGACCTAATTTTGATATTTTAGTATTGATATTGCCGAAATTCAAGAAAAAAGAGGAGAGGGGAACTGACAAAAATTCTCATCAATATTGTTAATTGGATTGCCGAAATTCAACTGTTATTTTGGTTCTATTGGTTTCTTTTTTTCAGTTCTGTTAGTTTCTTCATGGTTTCTTTTTATTTTAAAGAAAAATAAGCTACTAGGGGGATCGAACCAATGAGTAGAGTTACTCCACCCAAGAACTAGCAGATTGCAGTGCAACATGTTCAATGTATATGGAAAATAAAATCATTTATTCTAAAACTAGTAGATATTTCAAGTTTTCAAAAACAAAAACAAAAAATACATACATATTTTTTTTTATATACTTTCAAAAAATTGATAGTTATGACAATGAGGATGGTGAATTCAAACATTGAGCATATTTAGAGACATCAAAAGTGTCAATTAGCATAACTCGATAAAATAAAAAAAAATGTATTTTTTTTAATTTTTACTATCATTAGAATAAAATACGTATTAAAAAAAATGAAGAAAATGGTAAATTCTCAAATAATTTCAAAACAGTGTCGATTTGAAATCATTATTAAAATAACATTGTTTTGTAAATTTCGTAGAAAGTTATTTATATCACACGCATTGTAATATATATGTGTGTAAGTTGAAAGTTGACAAAAGTACAGTATTATTAATTGGAGTTAACCTCGTAAAATCTCAACTACACCAAAAACAAATTAGTGTCTTAATTTAATGATAAAAAAACAATTATCATGAAACACATGTCATAGTTACGTAAAGAAAATCACTTTAAAAATCTATACATAAACTAATGAACTAATGGAACAAAGTTAACTCAAATGCATTAATAGTACCCATAATTAATAAAATCCCAATGAGGATGGTAAGATAACTTATGATTGTAGATTATCAAACAATTCAACTTGCACTATAATCTTTTATAGACAAAGTTTAACTACAAAATTGGTTGTAACCTAAGGTTGCAATCTTACTCAATAAAAAAAATATTACTACTTATTTTGAAAATCTAACCGTTGAATTGCATGTTCTTTATGTTCTTAATATACATGTCAAATTTTGTGTCAATTGGATTTTATTTACTATATGATCTATAAGCTTATATTTTATGCATAATTTTAAACTACAAAAACTTGCAATTTGAACAATTTATCGATGATATAACTATCAATATTTAATTTTCTAGAAATTTTGCAGGCATGAAGAATATAAGAAGAAAATGTCATCCAGTGGTGGATTTGTCAAAATTCACCTCTAATAAAAAGATATTGAGTAAGATTGTAACATAAGGCTATAACTAATTGTTTACCTAAACTTTGTCCAATATGGACTTTCCTGATATTCCTTGGTGGTTCCATGTTCAATATGGCTTGGATTTTATCCGGATTTGCTTCAATTCCCCTTTGTGAAACCATGAATCCTAGAAATTTTCCAGATGAAACCCCCAATGCACATTTACTTGGATTCAACTTCATTTTGTATCGTCTAAAGGTATCAAAGGTTTCCTGTAGGTCGTCCAAATGATTCCCCTCGTCCAAGCTCTTCACCAGCATGTCGTCCACATACACCTCTACATTCTGTCATATCTGTGGGCGGAACATGTGATTGACTAACCTCTAATAAGTTGCCCCGCATTCTTCAACCCAAAGGGATCACCTTATAACAAAACAAGCTTTGACTAGTAATGAAGGATGTTTTCTCTTGATCTGTCTCGTCCATCTTTATCTGATTGTATCCTGAGAAGGCATCCATGAAGCTTAGCAACTGATGACCTATTGTTGAATTCACCAACTGATCAATGCGTGGCAAAGGATAACTATCCTTGGGGCAAGCTTTATTCAAATCAGTGAAATCTACACACATTCTCCACTTGCCATTTGCCTTTTGACCATTACCACGTTAGCCAGCCAATTTGGGTAATAGACTTCCCGAATAAATTGAGCTGTGGTTAATTTCTTGACCTCTTCCTTGATTGCATTGTCTCGCTCAAGAGCAAAGACCCTTATCTTCTGACGAACGGGCTTGGAAGATGGGTGCACATTCAACCGATGAGTGATAACACTTGGGTTAATTCCCGGCATGTCTTCATGATTCCATGCAAAAACATCGATACTCTTCCTTAGGAACTGGACGAGGTCTTGTTTTGTCTTCTCCTTCATACTTGTTCCAATTTTGGTAAACTTCTCGGGATTACCCTCTTCTAGAAGGATGTTTTCTAGCACTTCCGTGGGCTCAGTGGTAACTCTTCTCTCGTCTATGCTCGTCGTCTGCATGTGCTTATCCATAGCCAACATGGCCAGATAGCATTCCTTGGCAGCTAATTAGTCTCCTTGCACTTGACTTATTTCGTAATCTGTTGGGAACTTAACAGACAAATGGTAGGTAGATGTTACTGCCTTCCAATTGTTTAGAGTTGGTCTTCCAATGATAGCATTGTATGAAGACGAACAGTCCGCAACAAGGAAGTTTACTTCTTTGGTTGTTTGTTGAGGGTATGCTCCCACTACCACCAGCAATATAATGGTATCCACGGGTTGCACTTTCGTCCCCCCAAATCCTACTAAGGGTAAATTCACTGGGCGAAGTTGATCTCATCCAAGCCTCATTTGTTGGAAGGTGGGGTAATACAATATATCTGCTGAACTTCCATTATCCACCAACACCTTTCTAGTCGTATAATCTGCGATGAGTAAGGTAATGACGATTTCATCGTCATGTGGGTGATGGATTCTTTCAGCTTCCTCATCCGTGAATGTAATGGTTGAGTCATCTGTCCCCTCGTCCTTGGTGATTGTCCAAAGAGTTGGATGTTTAGTACCACTTTGAGATACGTCTTCTTTGACTTGGAAGACTGTCCTGTTAAAGTTCCTCCTATAATAACCCTTATTTCTTCAAGTGGGGGTTGTGATGACTCTTCTACCTTTGCCTTCAATTTCTCATCTTTATGATCCATTCCAACGAAATGTCTCAACTTTCCTTGTCTAATAAGATTCTCTATCTGTTGCTTCAAGTCATAACACTCGTTCGTGTCATGCCCATGATCTCTATGGAAGCGGCAATATTTGTTCTTATTGTGCTTATTGGAGTCTCCCTTCATCTTCTCTGACCATTTCAAGGAAGCGTCATCCTTGATTTGCATGAGTACTTGATCAAATGGAGCATTTAAGGAAGTGTAGTGCTGACTCCTTCCTGAAGATGAACCTATCTTCCTATTGTCTCGATCCTTCTTCTCTATTGTCCGGGCCTTCTTTGGAGGAGGACCTTGTTCAGGATGACGTAAGGGATCCGCTTCCATATGCTCTGCTCTCTTCCTCTTTTTGGCTATGATTGCATCTTCTGCATTCATGAAATTCTAGGCTGAATGGACGAGTTCAGCCATGGTTTGAGGCTCTTGCTCGTAGGGCTTATGGGAATTAATCAGAATTAACTCTATTATAGAAGGCAGCCAATAACAACTTGCTATCCATCTCGTCTATTGTGAGGGCTTCTCTGTTGAAACGAGTAATGAAGGACCGCAAACTTTCATTTTCCCTTTACTCTATGGTTAACAGGTTGGACGAGGAGTGCTTGTGCCCTTGTCCTCCGATAAAATTGTTGACAAACAATTTACTCAATTCTTCAAAAGAACCTACAGTGTTGGGAGGTATTTTGCTGAACCAAACTAGTGCTGGTCCTTTAAAAGTTGTAGGGAAGGCCCTACACATGATTCGTCTGGAATCCCTTGAAGATGCATTATAGTCTTGAAGGTCACAATATGATCACATGAGTTACACGTTCCATCATATGAATCCAAGGAAGGCATTTTAAACTTAGGAGGCAAGGGGTGACTATTGATGGAAGTCATGAAAAAGGAGTCTGTTCGATGAACTAAGTCATCTATAGGATTTGCCCTTTTTATGTTCTCCCTCATCTTGTCCATAGCCTTCCTTATCTGATCCATCTCCTTCTACAAATGTGGCACCCTCCGTGAAGCGGTACCCTTTGACTGTTTCTTAGGCTCAACATTTTCTCCTCTATCTTCTTGACTTTGGGCTAGCCCTTTTGTGTGTCTTTCATGGTGTTGCCTTCTAAGACCAATCTCCCTAATCAACTCTTGGTTCTGATGGGTTAACTCCGTCATGGAAGTTGCCATGAATTATATGTTTTGGATGGAAGGCGGTTGCATGATAGGTGCTGACTGTCAATCACTGTAGGGATTACTAAAAGCATCCCTACTCTCTTGGTAGCCTGGGCTAGTGGCCCTTGATCTTGTCTGAACCATACAACTTTTTGTTGAAGAAAGATGAATTTTGAAACACAAAATCTTCTTTCCCATAGATAGCGCCAACTGATGATACACAGAAAATCAGTAAGCTGAATGCTTTAGGTTTCAACAGAATAATGGTTGCTTGGAAGGCCTGAAAAGAAAAACACACGATCAAAAGGTGACCGGGGTGGATCGGCCAAGAACCCTCCGATGCTTAAGTTAGTCTCTCTTAAATTCTAGAGTTCCAACTTTTTAAGAGTTATGTAAAACTTACTCTGATTTGATGTGGGTGAGCCCTTATATAGAGAGCCTTGGAACGGTTACTTGTTTAGTAACTTCCCCAATATTTGTGGAAGTTGGTAAGTTCACACATAACTTCTACAACGGCTATAGATGTTAGAACTTTCAATCTTATCTTCTACAACTGTCACTGGAAGTTAAGCACTTGTGAGGAAGTTATGGCGATAAATAAGGACCTTGTTTCTCGTTTCAAAGTTCCACGTGGTCCAAACCCTTAACTCATGTGGATAAATCCATTATTGGAAATTTTCCAAGTGTCGAAGGTTCGTCCAGGCGCTTTCCTTATGGACAACCCTTACGTCTATGGATGACCTCCTTGAATGATTGGCCTTTGGCTTTTAGACGACTCCTATGGACGAGTCAGAGATGTACTATTTTTTGGTACCACATCAAATAACGAAATTTATTTTAAAGTCTGTGTTGTGTATCTAAGAGTTAGGCCCTTTTGGATATACACCACTGTAAGTTTCTTTAAAAAACCTTCTCCCTTCTCCCCGTGTGTGTGTATTAATACTTAGCATTCTCAAAAGAAAAAATAGTGGGTTAATCTCACATTGGAAAATGAGTGTGAGTTAAAGAAGTTTAAAGTCTATGCTATGTATTCAAGAGTTAGACACTTTTGGCTATACACCATTATAAGTTTCTTTAAAAAACCTTCTCCCCTCTCCCTGCGTGTGTGTGTGTTAATACTTAGTATTCTAAATTATATATATATATATATATATATATTAACAATATTATCTTCTTTTTTAAATCATGTAATATGTTTGAAAAATATTCAAATTTTTGTTGATAATTTTTTAATTAAGGTTACTAGTTTTTACAAAATTGTTATTTTTTATTTAGTTAATATTAATTAATTTTGACATCATCGTGGATGAATTATAATTTTTGACCTCACAGCTATAATGTGAATTTACCATTCTTGTTATCATAACTATTAATTTTTGGAAAGTATATATATATATATATATATATATATATATAAAAAGAAGAAGAAGAAAAGTGTGTGTTCTTTTGTGTTTTTGAAAACTTGAAATATCTACCAGTTTTAAAATAAATTAATTTAGTGTCCACATACATTTAAAATGTTGTGCGTTAGTATACTAGTTGCTTATCTTTTTTTTCTTTTTTTTAAATAAAAAGAAACTATGAAGAAACTAACCAAACAGAAAACTAACAAAAAAAAAAAAAAGAAAAAAGAAAAAAGAAAAAAAAACTAACATAACCAAAATAACAATTGAATTTCGGCAATCCATTTGACCAAATTGATAAAAACGGAAAACTAACGAAAAAAATAATAATAGAACCAAAATAACAATTGAATTTCGGTAATCCTATTGACACAATTGATAAGAATATTTGTCAGTTTCTCTCTCCTCCTTTTTCTTGAATTTTGGCAACATCAATACCAAAATACTAAAATTATGTCAGATTTGTCAGTTTTTTTTTTTTTTTTTTTTTTGCTTGTATTTCAGCAACACTAATACCAAAATTTGCATATCTCCTCATTTAGCTAAAAAACTTTGCATAGTACACCTAAATCCAGTAAACTTTAATTTTTATATTATTGAGCCAAAAGTCTCCCAAAACCTCTGCCAAAAAAAAAAAAAAAAAAAAATAAAAGTGACACTCAGGCCTATTCAACTACAATGAGTTGCTACAAGCTTATAACATTTAGCTACAGTGAGCTATTAGAGATAGCAACTCATTGTAGCTTAATGTTATAAGCAAAATATTATTGTTTAATCCCACTCACATGCGTTCCTCTCCTTTTTCCCTCTTTCTTCTCATGCGTTTATCCTCTATATCTCTCTTCTGCTTCTTTTCCCCAATTATCACCCACGTCACCAGCCCTCTCGCCCTAGTTGCAGTGGTGATGCCACGTTGAGGGCAGGGTGTTCCCAGGAACACCCTGACCCAAAAATAATTTTTTATATATATAATAATTTAAAATTTTTTTATTTATTTACCCTTAAAAAAAAAAAAAAAAACACCTTCAAGCAAAATCAAGAATACCCTCAAATTAAAAAAAAAAAAAAAAAATTATCTGTTCTACTTTCAAGCAAAAAAAAAAAAAAAAAAAAAAGCCTAAAAATTTTTTTTAAACTAAAATCTGAAAAAAAAAAAAAAATGTAATAAAGCAAGCCCACTGCCCAAAGCCTAACATCAATCCTAAACAACAGATGGGAAAACAAACCCAATCTAAAGAAAAAAACAACATATGGCAAGCCCAATAGATGGTAGCAAACCCACAGGCCACAGATTCTCAAAAAAAAAAAAAAAACCAAAACCCAACCTAAAGACAGATGGTAGCAAACCTAACCCACGGATGGTAGCAAAAACTGAAATAAAAAACAGAGAAACAGAGCTAATCACCTTCGCCTCAAACTCGAGCAACAGAGCTCATCACCATTGGTTATCGCCAGTCGGATTGGAGATCGGAATAGCACAGATCAGATCGAAGATTCCTTCCTTGCCAATTGCCTCAACGTGCTGCCCAGCTTGACGGCGCTACCCCTCAGCCTCAGCCTCCTTGCTCCCTCAACATTAAGGTATTTCATCTTTACTTTACACTTTTCTTCTCTCTGACTCTTTCTTTTTCTCTAATGAGTTTTCTCTCTACTCTCTGTCTCTTTCTTTCTTTTATTTGAAGACTCAAAGTATGAAAGTGAAATGAGAGTCTCTCTCTCTTTAAGACTAAAGACTTAATTTGATTGGCTGATTCTCTTTTTTTTTTTTTTTTTTTTTTTTTTTGGTGAAATTGCTTTGCTTTATTTATTTTTTTTTTTTTGATACGGGCTTGCTTAGCTTTATTGAACTGTAATTGCTTAGCTTTATTGTAACTTTATTAATATTTATGATTGGCTGATTCTCTTTTTTGTCTTTTAGTGTATTGTCTATTGTGATTGGTGATTGTGAATTTCTGATTGGCTCTTGTGATTGGGGTTTGTCTGTTGAGTGGGGGGAGGGGTGAATAGGGCACGGGACCGGGTGGGAAGTAAAGGCATGAGAGGCAGGCAGTGGATAATGCACATGGGGTGTGTGCTAATAGTTAGTAAAGAAAAATAATGAAGCAACTAATAAATAATAATTAATAATTTAATTAACCAATACATTATAAAAGATAAACAAATTAAATTATGTTAGGCTAAACAACAATTAGTAATTTTATAATTAATGAAACAACAATATAACAAATTATAGTTTATAAAAGACAAACAAATTAATGAAACAACTAAACAACAATAATTAATAATTTTATTAATATTTCAAATGAACTTATAGTTTATTGTATAGGTAACTTTGTTCATTTCATTTCTTTTCATTTTTTTTTTTCATTTTGAGGTTTTTCGGTGTACAGAATGCAAATTTGTTTTGGTTTTAAGAACATTTTTTTTTAAGCACAAACTTCATGCCGGCCAAATCTTGAATTTCGACCGGTATTTCCCGAAACACCCGAAATAGACCAAAATGACCCAAAATTTTTTCCAAGTAGAATAGGAACACCCTGGACAAAATTCTTGGAGTCGCCACTATCCAGCTATTTTGCCTCTGCCTTGAACCATCGAACAAGCCTCCGTGAAACACCTAATCCATCTCTCACTCTTAGATTTTTAGATTCTCTCTCTCCTCTCACTCTCAGATTTTCTCTATTCTCTCACTCCCAGATTTTCACTCTTCTTTCATTCTTTTGGTTGTGCTGTGGGTTATGGTGGTTCCAGTTTGTGGGTCTTAGTGGTTCCAACATGGGTCTCGGTGATTCTGGTTTGTGGGTTTTGTTTTTTTGATGTGGGTTTGTTGCATTTGTGAATTTTTTTTTTCAGTGTGGGTTTGTTTTGCTCTGATTGATGTGGGTTTGTTGTGTTTGTGGGATTTTTTTTTCTAGTGTGGGTTTGCTTGGTTGGTTGATCGGAGTGGGTTTGTTTCGCTCAGGTGGCCGTTTTTTCTTTTAGATGGTGGTGGTTGGTGGTGGCTAGTGGTGGGTGTGGTCGTGGGTTTGCTTGGTTGAGAGTTGAGAAGAATGTGAATTGCTTGGATTGCTTTAAAGGAAAGAGATAAAGATAGGAAGAGAGAAAAAAACATAGAGAGAATAAAAAAATAATATTTAAATGAAGTGCAAAAAAAAAGAAAAGAAAAAAAAAATTAGAACATGAATGGTAAAGTGAGTTGTTAAAATAGAAAATTAGTGTTTTGAGATGCTAAATGCTAAAAAATATAAGATCTTTAATATGAATGCTCTTAGTGTCCTAGGATTGAATCCCAAAATGGGAACTAGGAAATAACTTCATACTCTCAGTTCATGTTTCATATTCACTAACGTCCTCAATGAGATTGGGTATCACTTTTACAAAGTATCCATGACAGTTTATCTATTCTAAACTCTCTTTTATTTAAATAATATTTTTCTCACATTTTATTATTATTTCACACCTACCCATATGACCCCACCAACTTTTAACCCACGCCACTCACTCTTTCTTTTTCTCATTCTCCCTTCTTTTCTTTCTTCTTTTGTCTTTTTCTTCTTCTCCTTCTTTCTTCTTTTTCTTCTTCTCATTCTTCTTCTCCTTTTTTCAATTTGGGTTTCACAATGGGTGGTGATTTTGGGTTTGCAATTTGGGTGGTGGTTTTGGGTGGATTTCACTGCTATTGTGAGCGATGATTTTGGGCTAATTTCAGGCATATTTCTCCACTGCTACTGCTGCTTCTTCTCCTGCATTTTCTTCTTCCTCTTCGGCGTTTTCTTCTTCTTCACTTCTGCATTTTGGGTTTGATTAGTAATATGGGTTTGATGGGATTTTTTTTTTTGAGGAGAGGGTTTGATGAATTTGGGATCTAGATTTAGAATAAATTTGAAGAATTTGATGATTTTTATAAATTTTTTGTTAGATTCAAGAAGATAGAGGACAAAGAGAGTAGAGAGAGAGAGAACTAGATGAGAGAGGAGAGACAATCGGATAAGAGAGAAAAAACCATAAAAAATCAAATAGAAACCTATAGTAACCGAGCATATTTGCATAATTACTATAGCATTTTTGTATATATGCACAATTTGACAAGCACTGATGTGAGTGTTTTTGGTTAAAATGTGTAAAATTAACTATTTTTTTACCCCTCGAAAAAAGAAAAAAACTATTTTTTGTATTTTGCAACCTCTGATGCAGTTGCTCTTAGATTAAACTAAAGTAAAATTTCTATATTATTATATAATATATATATATATATATATATATTTCATGGGTAGTCTGACAATCATTATTAGATAATGGAAAGTGCAAAGCATATGAATATAGTGTATAATGTATATAAGAATAATAAAGGTGGCATCCTTGTTGCAAATGTTGTGGAGCTTTGTTTTTAGAATCTTGTGGATTCAATGGGTGTGGCTCATTGGAAAAGGTCATTGATCTCTTGTTTGGATCGAGAAATTGGGTTGGTAAGCATTCGTTGGATATTTGGAATGTGGTCCCCTTTATATTTGAATTTGATGTGGATATTACGGATGGAATGAAATTTTCATATGTTTGAGGAAGCAGAAGGTGCATAGACTTTGAGGAAAGCCTTTAATTCGAAGGTGATTGTTACATATTGGGCTCTGCATTTTCTTCGATGTGTTCCCCGAGAAAGTAGGTGAATAAAGGGTGTCATCGGCTATGAGAATGACCGCTTCTTGGCTGGGTCATGTTTCTTTGGGAAGATGGGTTCCATGAATTACCTTTGTAATGGGCCCAAATGGTCTATCTCAATGGGAGGCCCTTTTATCCCTTGTCAGCCCCTGGGCTGGGCCCATTCTGCGGATAGGGTTTCTCGGGACTTCCCTTTCGGGCTAAGGTCTTCGGTGTAGATTTAGGTCCACTCCCCCACATAAACATACCCTAAATCTTTTTTATCCCCTCACTATTTCATATCGCACACACACTTTTTCATCCCAACCAAACAAAGCCCAAAGTGTCGGTCAATCAATCTTGAGGGGCAGAAAATTTTCTTCATTGCAATTAATATTTGAAAACTATTAGTACTTTAAGGATTTAATGTTTGAAAAAAAAAATCAAAATTTCAATGACTATTTATGTAATGGGAAAAGTTTTGCTGCATATATGGTTAGGTGGCAGCAAAAAGAAAGCAACATGTGTCCAAGGGTCATGTCCTAGTGGCAGCTCCATGAATTTTTTTCAGGGTGGTGATGAAGAAACTTAAATGAAACAAAATTTAATAAAAAGATAAATTCATCTATTGACAACAACTAAAAATAAAAAACCCAAATACATGAAGTCTTACAATTTTCTTCTATGATTTTTTTTTTGAAATCGTTGCATGATAATCTCATTATCAATGCTGCAAGCTACATCTTTTTCAAAATTTTATTTGAATAAAAATTTTCTTGGATTTTTCTTTTTGTTTGTAAGGGCTCAATATGTTGTTGAGATGAACAAAGTTTGAGGACAAAATTTGACTACAAATTTAGTTGTAGCTTAAGACTACAACTTTCACTAAACAAATTAACATGACTATATATTTTGAAAATCTAACGATCAAATTGTATGTTCTTAAAACGAATGTCAAATTTCATGTCAATCGAATGTTTTTTACTATTTGATCCATAAACTTATTTTTTACGTATAATTTTAGACTATAAAAACTCGAAATTTAAACATTTAATTGATGACATAAGCTATTGATCTTTGATCTTCTTGAAGTTTTGCAAGCATGGAAGATATAAGAAAAAAAATATAATCTAATAGTGGATTTGTCAAAATTCGTATCCATTAAAAAAAATATCGAGTGGAGTTGTAGCCTTAGTCTACAACCAAGTTAATTTGTTGCCAAACTTTGTCCAAAGTTTAATTATATTGAGTTTAAAAAAATTTAGGGTGGTCAAACATTTTTTAAGGGTAAAAAAATCATAAATTTTTTTAAGTTTTATATATAATAATGATTTTTTTTTTCCAGGTCAAGGTGGTCCTGTGACCACCCTGGCTCTAACGTGGAGCCGCCAGTGTCATGTGCAATGCACATATTATTAGGTAGACCCTTAGGCACTTGTCCATTTCTTTTTGCTGCCACATAAACCTATATGTAGCAATTGTTGCAAAACCTTTCCTTTATGTAATAGGCAATGATGCATAATTGTGGGCACAACCACAAAATGAGGTGTCTATAATAATATATTTTACAACAACCAATTGCCCAGATAACCAGATCACATCCCTTCACTTGTCCATCATTTAAATAAAACATACATGAGTGAAAACTATTTTTTTTTTCTATCCCCCGCGTTTTCATCCCCTCACCATTTTATATCTCATACTTTTTCATCCTTAACCAAACAAAGTTTAAAGTATTGGTCAATCAATCTTAAGGGGCAAACAATTTTCTCCATTGCAATTAATGTTCGAAAACAATCAAAATCTCTAGGATTATTTATGTAATAGGTAGTGATGCACAATATATTTTACAACCACTAATCACCCATGTTAGAGTCATATATTATTGTAATTGGCTAATCCTTTGATAAGATACACTTTATTTGTAATTGGGTAGATCTAAGATGAGTTTAGTACTTTAAGAAACATGTTATTCAAGTCAATATTAAAGACATGAAAATTGGTCCAAAAAACAAGTAAAGAAAAGCTGTTCATTAAGTTTTGACAAATAGCTCAATATATGCCTGCTATCGAGACTTAATGTGAAGCTCGATAGATAACTCGACAGCAACTTGATCTATTGAGACTTACGATTTTCAGTTTTCCAGATTTGAAATTCGGCCCAGGCTTGTGTAATTGTTTAGGGTTTCTTTTCTCACAACCCTAGGCATATATAAGGCTTATTTTAAAAGCTGTCACACATGGATACAGAGACCAAGAGACTTATTTTCTCTTTGAGAAGTTACTGCGTTTGTACGCCATATGGTTTTGTAACCAAGTGCTTCCTGATCTTCATTATTGATGAAGTGAAGAACTTTGCAACCAACGTCATTTGTTCACATTGTTGAAGTTAGTCACATATTGGGATCTATGTAAAGAGTTAGTCACAAATTTGAGATTTGTGCATCAAGGAAAAGAAGACTACTATAAGATTAAGTCCAATTGGGTATTGGAGTAAAGGTTCAACTGTAGGTTGGTATTTTAGGATAGGCCAGGGTAGCTGGGAAGATTCCTTATACTTGTAACTGCTTGATTGTTGATTAATGGATTGTTGGGAGTGGTAACCTTAAAATCATCTGGTGGAGTTTTTGCCTTGCGAGGTTTTCCCCATTTGTCAACAAATTACCGTGTCTAATTTATTTTCCACTTCGCTTAGTATTTTTAGTGATTTGTTGGTGCTTTCACGATTTGCATGCAATTGAACTTAATTAATCAACTTGGGTAATTGAATTAATTAATCATGGTCAAGTTATCTTAACCCAACAACCTAGATCATATCTCTCTACTTTTCCAACATTTCAATCAAACACACATGAGCGAAAATTAAAATTTTTGCTGTACCCACGTTTCAAAGGAATATTCCACACTTTTCCATCCCTAAACAAACAAGAAATAAAGTGTCGGTGGCAGATCAATCTTGAGGGGGGGAAAAAATTTTTACCATGTTTTAAAACTCTTCAGTACTTTGAAGAATTTAATGATTGAAAATGATGAAAGAGACTGCTAGAAACTGTAGAACTAGGAGTAATGTTAATGCCACATAAATTAAAATTTTTGCTGTACCCACATTTCAAAGGAATATTCCACACTTTTCCATCCCTAAACAAACAAGAAATAAAGTGTCGGTGGCAGATCAATCTTGAGGGGAGCAAAAAATTTTCACCATGTTTTAAAACTCTTCAGTACTTTGAAGAATTCAATGATTGAAAATGATGAAAGAGACTGGTAGAAACTGTAGAACTAGGAGTAATGTTAATGCCACATAAATTAAAATTTTTACTGTACCCACAATTCAAAGGAATATTCCACACTTTTCCATCCCTAAACAAACAAGAAATAAAGTGTCAGTGGTAGATCAATCTTGAGGGGGACAAAAAATTTTCACCATGTTTTTGTTGGGGAGATAAACACATTGGGGAGCTTCCTTGAGTAATTAATATAACATATAGAGACACACTTTAACCCAAAAGGCCTAACCCTAATGGGTATGTGCTCAATTATGTTATATTAACCACTCATTCTTCTTATCTTTATTCAATGTGGGATTTTACTCACACGTGTAACCCAACAATCTCCCCCTCACGTGTGAGTCTGCCATTCTGTGGGCTTCAAGACTTCTTTGTGGGCCATGAATAAGTCCTACTTGCTCCCCCTTGCCTAATGGGCTTTTCACTTCATCAGCGCGTCATCCATGGGTCTCTCGTACGCCATCTATGGGAACCACGTGTCAATCCCGCACGCACATCCATGGGAACCCCGCACGTTCATGTCCATGGGAACCTCGCACCTCATCATTGTTTAGCACCATTTGCAATATTCCTTTGTTGAGCTTTTCTTTTCTCCAGGATTTTTGTGTATGGGCCATTAAGGCTTTCTCTGTCCTCGCTGGGTAGGGACCATGAACACCTTACCACCTTCGCCACACACCACCATGGGCTCTGATACCACTTGTTGGGGAGATAAACACATTGGGGAGCTTCCTTGAGTAATTAATATAACATATAGAGACACACTTTAACCCAAAAGGCCTAAGCCCAATGGGTATGTGCTCAATTATGTTATATTAACAACTCATTCTTCTTATCTTTATTCAATGTGGGACTTCACTCACACGTGTAACCCAACAGTTTTAAAACTCTTCAGTACTTTAAGAATTTAATGATTGAAAGTGATGAAAGAGACTGGTAGAAACTGTAGAACTAGGAGTAATGTTAATGCCACATAAATTAAAATTTTTGCTGTACCCACATTTCAAAGGAATATTCCACACTTTTCCATCCCTAAACAAACAAGAAATAAAGTGTCGGTGGCAAATCAATCTTGAGGGGGGCGAAAAATTTTCACCATGTTTTAAAACTCTTCAATACTTCGAAGAATTTAATGATTGAAAATGATGAAAGGGACCGGTAGAAACCGTAGAATTAGGAGTAATGTTAATGCCAAATAGAGTGGCATAACTTGTGCCACTACTTATCCATATGTCAAGTTGTGAGTGGTAGAAAATTAAAATTTTTGCTTTACTAATATTTCAAAGGAATATTCCACACTTTTCTATCCCCAAACAAATAAGAGATAAAGCGTTGATGGATATCAATCATGGGGGGCGCGGAAAATTTTCTTCATGTTTTAAAACTCTTCAGTACTTTTAAGAATTTAATGGTTGAAAATGATGAAAGAGCCCGATAAAAACCGTAGAATTAAGAGTAATGTCAATGGCACAGGCCGTAGAATTAGATTTTGAGTTTAAAAAAAGGGTCCTGAACACGTATAATTAGACTTTGCTTTGTAAAAAGGGTCCTGAACAGGATAGAGTAGTGTAGACGGTCAAATCAAGAAAAATCACAACCGCCTAAACAGGGGCCTCGCGTTTTTTTTTTTAGAGTGTGTTTGTTTTGACTTCAAACTACTTCCGGAAAACCATTTCCGGAAAATAGCATTGTTTGGCTGGTTAGGAAAATATGGTCAACTGAAAATAATTTCAGCTTTGACCGAAAATTAACCCTCCCCAGGCGTAAATCAATTTCCCCTTTTATTTTCCCTTAAACCAATTTCCGGAAAACACAACTCTCCAAGCTCTCTCACACAGCAACTCTCTCTCACACAGCAACACAGCAACTCTCCAAGCTCTCTCACACAGCTCACACAGCAACTCTCCAAGCTCTCTCACACGCACTCACACGCACTCAGCAGCAAGTCTCCAAGCTCCAAGCTCCAAGCTCCGATCCACACACCGACGACCTCCAAGCAAGCTCCGATCCACCCACCGCTGAGCTCCAACCTCCAAGGTCCGATCCCCACACCAACGAGCAAGCTCTGATCCACACATCGACGAGCTCCGATCCACACACCGAGCTCCACCATCTCCCTCACGCAGCCGATCCTCTCCACGCACAGTGAGTTTTCCTTTTCCGTTTCAGCCGATCCACCCTCATTTCTCAGTCTAATCCACCCTCTCATCACTTCATTTCTCAACCCGATCCACACACCAAAAATACCAAAAACTGAAAGGGCCGACCCACCCTCAAACCCATAAACAATCCAACTGAAAATCATCAGTCCCTCATAAACAACCCAACCTTTATTATTATTATTATTATTATTATTATTATTATTATTGTTATATATTTTTTTTAGGCTATGACTGAAATTTCCTCAGTTTTATTTGGTTGATAATGAGTATTGGGTGTAGCTGATGTTGAGTGGGTTGCATAAATTTGATGTGAATACTGTGGGTTTGGGTATAAATTTGATGTAAAAATAATTGCTGTGGTGGGAGTTGGTTATTGGGCACAAATTTGATGTGGCTATTGTTGTTCTGTGAGTTGTGAAATTTGTTGTGACTATTGTTGTTCTGTGTTTTTTCTTTTTTTGGGAAACCCTTGTTCAGTGTTTTCTATAATAACAATGCAATGTGATTTGTTCATAGGTGTAAATATTGATTGTGATGGTATTATATTGTGTACGTTGTTGATGATACAATTATACAGAAATATATATGCATAAAAATTTTGGTACTCGTTATCAATGTGGTTTGGATATTTTCTGTTTGTGGCTGTTTTTATTTACTGTGTAATCAATAGCATGCTTGTTTACATACCTCTTAGACCACAGTGTTTGTGATTTTTTAGATGAAGAAAAAAACCAAAGCCGCAATTCTTGCCTCAGTTGCATCTGTCCTTCTTGTGGGTGTTGCATTGTTAAGGAAATTGCAGCGTAGATGTAAACGATTGCCTAGGGCGCCTTTTGTTAATCATGCAGCCGAGAGAGAGGAATACATAAATAGTATTCTGCATGGAACTGAGAGATATTGTGTGAATCAAATTAGGATGAAGCCTATAGCTTTTCACCGCTTATGTCACATCCTCACTGAGGGGGAGCATGTACGCCCGACTATTCATATGCCTGTTACGGAGTAAGTGTTTAATTTCTTACACATTATTGGTCATAATGTGAGGTTTCATGTAATGGGTAGTCGGATTTGTAGATCAACTGAGACTGTTCATAGATACTTTAAGGTCGTCCTTAGGGGGGTCCTGAAATTATATAGAACTCTAATAAGACTGCGTAGCGAAGATACACCCCAAGAGATAAGGAATAGCAGAAGGTTCTACCCATATTTTAAGGTAAATATTGTGACTTGTGTATTTTTGTAAATTATGAAGATTTGTGTAATTTTAAACCATTATGTCTGTCAAAAATTAGGATTGTGTTGGAGCAATAGATGGTACACATGTTCGTGCATCTGTGCCACTTGAAATACAAGGAAAATTTCGTGGTCGCAAAGATGGAACCACGCAAAATGTGTTAGCTGCCATTAGTTTTGACTTAAAGTTTACTTATGTATTGGCTGGATGGGAAGGCAGTGCACATGATTCACATGTGTTAAATGATGCATTTGCTAGGCCAGGGGGATTTTCAATTCCCAACGGTATTATACGTTTACTTCACCTTTTTGGTTTATTAGTTTAATAAATTTTGTGTGTTTTCTTAAGCATAGTAATGATTTTGTTTTATTTTTTAATATATGTAGGTAAATATTATCTTGGTGATGCTGGGTATGGTAATAAAAATGGGATATTGTCACCTTATCGAAGTGTGCGATATCACTTAAAAGAGTTTAGTGATCATCCTCCTGAGAATGAGAAAGAATTGTTCAACCTGCGACACTCTTCATTGAGAACTACCATTGAGCGAGGGTTTGGAGTGTCGAAGAAACGTTTTCGAGTGTTGGATGCAGAACCTTTTTGGTCTTTTGAAACTCAAGTGAAAGTAGTGTTAGCATGTTGTGTGGTTCATAATCACATTATGGGGGTTGAACCAAATGACCATATTATGGAAGATGCAATGAACGAAGTAGAGTCTAGTGCCCCCCAACAAGAAACACAATCATGTTGAGAGTCCATTGAAGACAGTAGATTGTGGAATGCTAAGAGAGATGAGATATGTCAAGCTATGTGGTCTGATTATATTAGGAGTGGAGAGTAGTACTTTATTTAGATTTCTATGATTGTAATATGTGTTTTTTTTTTTTTTTTTTTTTTTTTTATAACGACAATGTATTTACTATAGACTTCTGGTGGTGTAATGGAAAAGTATTTTTAGCATTACATTGTTATTTGATGGTATTACATTGTCATTTTGAGTGTTAGCATGTTTCATTCTATTGTGCAAATTTATAAGTATGGTTGTATGTGTGTTTGATTTGTTGTTCATATTCCGAGCATAATTACTAAATGCTACTCTGACTATACAATTTTCATATGTAGTAATGTCAAAGGGCAAAGAAAAAATGAGCACCAGCAAGCAATTTAGGTGGCTGCTGCCTATGCATGAAATGATGCTGAGGATACTTGCACAGGAGGCTGCAAAGGGCAACAAGCCCTCTAACACCTTTAGGGCAGGCTCCTTCGCTCTTGTAGCGAAGGAGATTAGTGCCCAATTTGGGGTTGAGTGCCACCCCTCCTACGTAGACAATCAGATGTGTACTCTAAAGACCATGTGGTCCACTATTGAGAAACTTTGAAAGAAGAGTGGCTTCGGTTGGGATGATAATCTCAAAATGATAACATGCGACGCAAAGACGTACCAAGAAGAAGTCCTAGTATGCCTTACAATTATATTTTCTTAATATAAATGATAATATATGTTTTTGTCCAGAAATTGAAATTTTAGTTTGGAAATTGAAGGCAAAGAATTTATTTGAAAAGATATTCATAGTTTCAAAGAAGACATCTATGAATAAATGTTAGAGGCTAGATGAAGTTTTAGTAAATTATATAATGGTGTGAAGTAAACTTTATCATGATTTATTAAGTTTTAGTCCTAGAGTAATGTCACACTACCATAGCTAGATGTTTAAATGCAGTATTTATTCCACACTATGATTTTATGTTTAACAAGGATGGACACCCACTTTATTTTTCATGTAATAACATATTTTTTTGTTTATTGGCATGAATAATGCATTGAATATTGAATTTATAAGTGAAGTAATTATTGCATTGTTATTATACGTTCCTTTCTCCCTTACAGGCGCATCGAAAGCATGCAGAGTTTTTAAACAAGAAAATAGAGATGTATGATGAGTTAGCTATTGTCGTGGGCAAGGACACAGCCACGGGTGGCTTTTCAAAGTCCTATGTAGATTATGAAAATGAGCCAGATAATGGCGATAGTACTGAATTTGTTGTGGATAATGTGGATGAAGATGTGCTCGAAAAAGGTAAGAATGTAGTCGAGTCATCCACAACTGGGTCGGGAATTTCCAAGTCCCGTAAAAGAGGTCGTGCACCTTCTACTACTGATGATAGCGTGTTGACTGATCTGTCTGATCAGTTGAAGGAAATAGCTACGGCTCTTAAAGAGATCAATCGGGGCCCGGTAGATTACACATCTCTTTATAATGAGGTTATGGCTATGATGGCGGATGGATATAGCGAAGAAATGCTCGCAATTGCGTTTGACCATCTATGTGAAAATGAGAAGGTAGCGCGGGGATTTCTGGCCAAGAATGCTAGGCTGCGAAAGATGTGGTTGGATAGTTTTTTTGCCTCACAATTTTGACTTGCCTGTTTCATGTAGACTGTGACGGTAGCTTTAGGAATTCACTTTTGTTGTAGAACTAGTATTAACCTATCATTGTATTATATATATATATATATATATAGTACTTTGTATTATTGGGACAATACAATTGCCTAAATTATGTATTTGTACTATTCAGATACCACGAGTAGGTATCATTTTTGTACACCATGGAGGTGTAATGACAATGGTGAACGATGAATGTGGCTATTTTTATATTAATATTATCGGTATATTTAAATGATTATTTTTGATGTTGAAGTGGATGATTATTTTTATACTGTTACAGGTATGTATACGCAATGCAGGTGTATGTTTAAAAGTGGATGATTAGTTTCTAATTATTACAGGTTTGTCTAGATACTGCAGGAGTAGAAATTTGTAAGGCATTTTATATTTTTCGTAAAATTAATTCACAAACCAAACATGAAAATTGATTTTCCGGAAAAAATGGATTTCATTTTCCGTAAAATGTTTACCTGAACCAAACATGAAAATTGATTTTCTGTAAAACAAAAAGCATTTTCCGTAAAATGTTTGACCGAACCAAACACTGGAATTGATTTTCCGTAAAACGATTTTCGAGACAGCCAAACAACCTCAATACATTTTCCTTTTCCGGAAAATAGCATTTCCGGAAAATATGTATTTTCCGAAAAACATTTTACGCGAACCAAACGCACCCTTAGTTTCATCAATCTCTTTTTTGTCTTCTATATAGATTGGATCAGACCCATATTTGACATGATCAGACCCGTAAATTTGACCTACTATTTTCAAAAAGGCAAAACTTTAGAAGTGAACAGGACACGATGACGCTAGAGCAGTTAGACAGCCAAATCAAGATAATTCTCAGCCGCCTAAACAGGGTCCTCACAATTTTTTTTTTTTTTAGTTTCGTCATTCTCTTTTTTGTCTTCTATATATAGATTGGATCAGACCCGATATTTGATGACAGGACTGACGAATTCATTCACCAAAGACGAAGTCCATAATACATACAAAGATATCCCTAGACGAGCAAACTAATACCCATGTCATTGACGAAGACAAGAAGACCATTCAATGCAGCACAATTATACCCAGAGCGGTTACAAGGCCAACTGTATGAGTCGTTGGAGTACATTAAGGCCACATTACACAGTACCAAACGTTACCAGGAGGAGCATTAAGACTTCCATAACTACCCCAACGGCTAGAAGCTATAAAAACATATATAAAACCCACACATCGCCAAGCACAAGGTACCTAGATACAAACACACAATGATTTTTTTTATTCTGAGATATTGTATTTTGCTTAAAGAATTTCTTATATTGACTTTGTCATCGGAGGCGTTGTGGCAGGCACTAAACCGGTGACTACCTTTGAGAGTGCGTTCATACAGGCTGAAGGTTGCTTCCATCTGACCATCTTGACTGACGAACTCACGCTTCATCAGTTTGGCGCCGTCTGTGGGAACGACATTTTCGTGTTTACATTTGAAAACATAGTTTCCATAAAACTTCTATATTCAGATGGAATCTAACCCAGATTCTGTGGCCTTGGCTCAGCAAGTCCAGGCTCTCGCAGCCACAGTTGAAGAACTTACTAGACAAAACCAGGAAATGAAGCTACGGCTTCAACATGAGGAGAATTAGTTAAAGGGCAACCCAGAGGAGGAGGGAGACAGCCATAGAAGGAGTAACCAACATAGACCCACCGCTCTTGAAGAGCAGAATTCAAATCATTTGCGAAAGATGAGGAAAGAGATGGACGAGTTAAGAAATGCCATCAAAGAGAAAACGGAATGGAGCGTGGATAGAATGGTCAAAGCCATGGATTCGCTGTTCACTACGGCAGTCCAAGAGTGCCCAGTACCGACGAAGTTTCGCCTTCCTCAAATTGAGCCGTTCAATGGCCTAAAAGACCCTCAGGATCATCTTAATACCTTCAAAACAACGCTGGGCCTCCAACAGCCCCCTAACAAGGTACTGTGTCGTTTCTTCCCCACTACCCTTAAAGGAGCTGCAAGGGAATGTTTCACCAAGTTGCCAACGTCGTCCATTGATAACTTTGACCAGTTGAGCAATGCCTTCTCACGTCACTTCATTGGGGGGCAGCGTCCCAAGAGGCCAGCAGACTACTTGCTTACCATTAGGCAGGGAGAGAAAGAAACCCTGAGATCTTATGTTAAACGCTTTACTCGGGAGACCCTGGAGGTGGACGAAGCTGATGATAAGGTGCAGCCGACGACTTTCAAAGCGGGATTAAAGTCCAGAGATCTCGTGGCTTCGCTCGCGAAGAATCCCCCAAAAACGATGGTAGAAATGCTCCTGAAAGCATAGAAGTACATGAATGCTGAAGACGCATTAGCAGCCATAAAGGATGTAGAGAAGCCATGAGACAAAGGAAGGAGGGATGACGAGCGTAGGGGGCAGAAGAGGGAGTGCCCAGATCGCCGGACCAATGACGGTGATAGAAGGAGAGATGATGAAAGCTCTCGAACGGTAAAATTTACCCCTCTAGTTATGCCTGTTGACAAAATTTTAACGCAGACTAATGATGAGCATTTCCTTAGATGGCCAAGACCATTGCATTCATCTGCCAACGTCCGTGACAAGAACAAGTACTGCTGATTTCACAAAGATCATGGTTACTACATCGAAGACTATCGGGGCCTTAAAGAGTAAATAGAAGAGTTGATAAGGAAAGGAAAGTTACAAAGGTATGTGAAAAAAGGGGAGTTTAGCAGATTCAGGGACGACAAAAAAAAAATCAGAAGGAATCCTCGTCCAAAGATGTAGATAACACCTCCCAGCCTCACCATGATATTATCGGGGAAATCACTACGATAGCAGGAGGATTGTTCCTGGGTGGGTCATTCAAATCCCTCAGGAAAGCATGCCAAAGGCAGGTGAACAGCGTCTACATGATTCCTCCGTCCAAGCAAAGACGGACAGACCAGGATATATCTTTCAATGAAGCAGATGCCAGGGGAATGAAGCAGCCTCACAATGATCCTTTGGTTATAATGCTGACTATAGAGGGATTCAACACTAAAACGATCCTCGTAGACAACGGTAGCTCTGCAGACATCATCTACCTTTCTGCTTTTCAGCAGCTAAAGTTAGATCCAAAGAGACTGCGCTCATTTGACTCCCCTCTTGTCAGTTTCAGCGGGGACAGAGTATATCCCAAGGGCATAGTGACGTTGACAGTAACAGTGGGGACTTACCCGAGGCAGTTAACCCATCAGATAGACTACTTGGTGGTAGATTGCCCCTCATCTTATAATGTGATTATTGGGAGGCCCACACTCAACAAATGGAAGGTAGCCACGTCCACCTACTGCCTGAAGGTGAAGTTCCCAACGGACAACGGGGTTGGAGAAATAAAAGGGGACCAGGTCCTAGCCAGAGAATCCTACCAGGCCATCTTGGCTACGAAGGAGAACCACACATGGACGATTGAAGAGAAACAAGAAGACAAAATGGAAGCCTTGGAAACAGTGGTACTGGACGAAAGAAAGGCAACCAAGACGACGAGGATAGGGACGACGCTAAGTCCCGAGATGAAATCAAGGCTCGCCCAGTTCCTAAAAGAGAACCAAGATGTCTTCTCCTGGAACCACGAAGACATGCCAGGCATTTCCTCAGGAGTCATTCAGCACAAGTTGAACATGGACCCAGAAAGGAAGCCTGTCAAGCAGAAATGGAGTGTCTTTGCTCCAGAACGAGATTAAGCGGTTACAGACAAAGTTAACAAATTGTCGACAGCAGGGTTCATTCGGGAAGTATACTACCCCGATTGGCTCGTAAACGTCATCCTAGTGAAGAAAGCAAATGGGAAGTGGAGAATGTGTGTGGACTTCACAGACCTGAATAAAGCATGCCCGAAGGATAGTTTTCCTCTACCAAGGATAGGCCAGCTTGTGGATTCTACCGACGGACATAAGTTGCTAAAGTTCATGGACGCTTTCTTAGGATACAACCAGATAAAAATGGTTGAGGAAGATCAAGAGAAGACTGCTTTCATCACAAGTCAGGGACTCTATTGTTATAAGGTAATGCCTTTGGGGTTAAAGAATGCAGGAGCTGCTTACCAGAGGTTAGTGAACAAAATGTTCAACAAACAGATCGGCAAGAATATGGAAGTATACGCGGATGACATGCTCGTCAAGAATAAGGAAGAACTTGCCCATTTGGACGACCTGAAGGAGACGTTCATCACCCTCAAACAATACCAGATGAAGTTGAATCCTAATAAGTGTGTCTTTGGCGTAGCTTCAGGCAAATTCTTGGGATTCATGGTGTCCCAAAGAGGAATAAAAGCAAACCCAGAGAAGGTGCAAGCCATAATCAACATGGAATCACCTAGGACCGTCAAGGAAGTCCAAAAGCTCACAGGAAGAATTGCAACCCTTAATAGGTTTGTCTCTAGGGCGACGGACAAATGCCTCGCCTTCTTTAAGACTCTAAAGCAGGCATTCGCCTGGACAAACGAGTGCGAAGCCGCATTCCAGGAACTTAAGCTTTTCTTGAGTAACCCACCCCTTTTGAGTCCTTCCAAAGAAGGAGAAAACCTATATCTATGTTTGGCAATATCAAACACAGCCGTGAGTGCAGCTCTGATTCGAGAAGAAGACAAGAAACAACTCCCAGTTTACTACGTCAGCCAAGCTTTCCAAGGGGTTAAGTCCAAGTATCCAAAAATTGAGAAGATTACATTCGCATTAATAGTTGCCTCACGAAAACTGAGACAATATTTTCAAGTAAATCCAATCCTGGTGATGACAGACCAACCCATCAAAAAGTCCATGAACAAACTTGAAGCAGCTGGAAGAATGGTCCAATGGGCAATTGAGCTCAGCCAATTTGACATCGAGTACCATCCCAGGACGGCCATTAAGGCATAAGCCTTGGTGGACTTCATTGCCGAGTTCACTTCCCCGGACGAAGACGATCTCACCAACGAGGCCGAGAAATGGACGATACAGACCAACGGTTTGTCAGCCCGAAAGAAGGGGGGAGTAGGGGTCGTTATAATCACCCCAGACGGAGAAGTACTAAAGTATGGAGTTCAGCTGAAATTTTTGGCTACCAACAACGAGGCCGAATATGAAGGAATTCTGACGGGATTAAGACTCGGAAAGGTTTTTAGAGCTAAGAACCTGTTAGTCCAAAATGATTCAAAATTGGTAATTGGGAAAATCAAGGGAGAATATGAAGCAAAGGAAGAGAGAATGTAGAAGTATCTCAGGCTGATGAAACCTCTGGCTAAGGAGTTCGATGAAGTGGAATTTGTACAGATACCCAGAAGCCAGAATGTGATGGCAGATGAAGTCTTAAAGATATTATCGTCAGAAGAAGGGTTGACGAGCGTAGACTTGATGATGGAAAGTCAGAAAAACCCCAGCATTAAAGAAGTTCCAACATTTGCAATCCAGAACACAGACAGTTGGATAACGCCCATCATATCCTTCCTTTAGGACGGGCACCTCCCACTGAATACGGACGATGCCAGGAAGATCAAGAAGAGGGTAGCCAGATTTACAATCCTCAATGACACCCTATACAAGAGAGGCTTCTCCATGCCTTACTTGAAGTGTGTTAACGAGGGAGAAGCCAAGTACATCCTAGAAGAGATACATGAAGGAATATGTGGGGACCATGTTGGCCCTAGATCCCTGGTGAGCCAGATAGTTCGAATAGGTTATTTCTGGCCTACTATGTAGGTGGACGCAACAGAGTTCATCAAGAAGCGTGACAAATGTCAACGGTTTGGGAATGTCCAACGACTTCCAGCAGAGAGACTGACGACGATAACGTCCTCGTGGCCGTTTGCACAATGGGGAATCGACATCGTCGGCCCACTGCCCATAGGTAAAGGTTAGGTAAAATTCTTACTAGTTGCTATTGACTACTTTATGAAATGGGTTGAAGCAGAGCCACTGGCGACTATCACCGAAGCAAGAATCTGAAGTTTCGTGTGGAAGAATATAATTTGTAGGTTTGGGATTTTGAAGACGATCATATCAGACAACGAACGATAGTTCGATAGCCAAGGCTTCAAGGACTTCTGTTCAGGCCTAGGCATCAAGAACTAGTTCTCATCACCAGGACATCCACAGGCGAATGGACAGACGGAGGTGGCAAATCGTACGCTACTTAAGATCATAAAAACCAAGCTGGACGATGCGAAGGGTGCCTGGCTAGAAGAATTGCCCAATGTCTTATGGGCTTACAAAACCACAGCCAGAACCCCGACGGGAGAGACCCCTTTAAGACTCACCTACGGCATTGAAGTAGTGATCCCGGTCGAGGTAGGAGTAACTAGCATCAGGCGAGAGGTAGTCAACAAAGAAGCTAATGATGATCGTCTACGATTCAACCTGGATTGTCTAGACGAAGTAAGAGACAAAGCCTGCAGCAGAATGGCGGACTACCAGCAGAAAATGACTGATTATTACAACAGAAGGGTAAAACTCAGGCGACTCAGCATAGGTGAACTCGTCCTGCGCAAAGTAACCCCGGCAACCAGAAATCCTACTCAAGGAAAACTCAGCCCCACATGGGAAGGACCCTACCGAGTTATCCATTACTCCAGACAGGGTAGCTATCACCTGGAAACCCTAGACGGACAAAGACTCTCGAGGCCTTGGAACATTGAACACTTGAAGAAATACCATCGATAGACGTAACGGCTAAATGTATTCATTGTTGACATTAATAAAGAAGTTATTCAGCTAATGTTTCTCTGCGAGCAGGTCTATTCAATTATAACTCACAAAAAGCCAAAAATGGCTAAGTAACAAGATTCCGCCTTGACGGATGTAAGTTGCTGATGATGACAAGATCCCTAAAAAGGATGTAAGTCACAAAAAGCCAAAAATGGCTAAGTAATAAGATTCTGCCTTGACGGATGTAAGTTACTGACGTTGAAAAGATCCCTAAAAAGGGTGTAAGTCACAAAAAGCCAAAAATGGCTAAGTAACAAGATTTCGCATTGACGGATGTAAGTTACTGATGAATACAAGATCCCTAAAAAGGGTGTAAGTCACAAAAAACCAAAAATGGCTAAGTAACTAGATTCCGCCTTGACGGAAGTGAATTACTGACGATGAAAAGATCCCTAGAAGGATATAAGTCACAAGAGCAAAAAATACTGGCGAAGAGAAGAAAAAGTAAAAGTGTCACCAAGCACACCACATGGGCGATTAAAAGATCCCACCAACGTATCACAAACCAAAAAGCATGCAATCACAAGTGTAAGTAAGTACAGAGATGCAAGTTAAATTAAAGCCTAAAAAAAATAGGCAAATTACCATTGTTTTTACAGCTAAAGAACCCATAAACATTGGGTTAAAACACTGTTCCCAAGATAGATAAAAGTAAAATTGTTTCAAAATAAGATTTACAAAAAAGCCCAAAAGACACTGCGGGTAATAACCAAAGACAAGAAGAAATTTTTTCATAAATAACAGGTTTAAGCATCGGCAACTGAGGGGGGATCACCAATAGCGGAATTGTCAGCAGGAGCACTCTCTGAAACGTCACCTCCAGGAACGGAGGATTGGGCAGCCTTGTCAATGGCCATCTCTTTATCCACCTTTTCTAAGTCCAGATTCTCCATATCGACGCCAGTGGGATGCTTGACCAAGTACCTTCGGAGAAGCTTAAAACCTTTGAAGTACCAACTAAAGAGCACAGTGTTGTACTCGTCAGTGGTCTGGAAAGCCTCAACAGATCTGGCAGCAATTATCTTGAGCGACTCCTTGACACTTAGAAGCTGCTCATTCTTTTACAAGGTCAGCTGACGTTCGACTCTGAGGTCATCACCCAGGGTCTTGACTTTCTCCTTCAAGGTGGTAGCCTCATCCATTGAATCAATGAGGTTCTTCTTCAACTTAGAATTCTCCCCCTCAAAAGCTTGCATCCTTGATGTTAAAGATTCCAATTTTGCCTCTTAAGTAAGATACTCAGAAGCGATGTGCAAACTCTCTCCCAACACCTGAACGAGCTTGTGGACGTGGCCACTCGCAACGTTGTTAAATGGAACCCCAGAGAAGTCCTTCAAATCATCAGCAGTCATGACGCTGTGGGCCCTATCCACTGCCAGTCTCTCGTCCCCCCAAATAGGGGACGGGAGGGAACCCACCTTCTCCTTCTCCTTGTCTGACAGGCGCAACCTTTTAGAAATGGGAGTAGGGAGCTCTTCAATTAAGGTTGATGGAGAAGCGGTCCTCGTCGTTTTAGTGCCAGAAATGATGGGAGTGACGGAGGCAGTTGGAGTGACGGAAGGACCCCTCCCAGTCACACGCACTGTCTTCTTTCCTATACTCGACAGCGGCTCGTCCTTTTTCGCCCTCATCTTTGCGTACATGTCCTTGTCAAATTTGGACGTCATCTCTGCAAAAGAGAAACACTTACTCTTTTGGAAAAAGAGGTATAGATGGAAAAGTCATTATTGGCGAATCTAACACTTACTCTTTTTTCCTTCAATATCAAGGTTGCACAGGACTAAAGCAGAAGGTTCTGGCCCAAGGAAGTAAAAGGCGAGTGTCCTTGGGTCGACAAGATCGTCCTAGCTCTCAATCGTCTGTGCGTATTCAATCGCCTTCTGTACTCGCTCTTTATACCTGCTCTTGAGCTTGGGCCGTCTCTTGACTGAAAAAAAAAAAAAAAATAATAGCCATAATGGTAAACACAACAGAATTCAAAGGACGAAGAGAAATATTGACGCACCTAAAGTTAGGTTTCCCACCAATGATGCAACCTTGGGAGATCACCCCAAACCTCGCCAGAGAAAGTCTCAAAATTGTCCCCAGACACAAAGAAAAATTCGGACTTCCAATACCTGAAAGACGACGGTAAACCTTTGACAATCCTAGTTCTTCTTTCCCAGGGCACCAATTCAAAGTACCCATGCTCCTTAGATGCTTTTAAACGATACAAATAGACAAGCTCGTCAACCTTGAGCATGTCCTCGTCATTGGCGGCCAACCAAATTCCTATTCAACTAACCAATATCCTCCACGAGTTGGGCATTAGCTGCCCGGGAGCAATACCGAAATGATCTAAGAGCTTCATAAGAAAAGGATGGACCGGAAGCCTCAATCCACAGACGAAGGCAGATTCGTAGAAACAAATCTCCCTAGGAAAGAAGTGACAGGCCCGATCTTCCTAACTAGGCAGACGAACCCTAACTCGCTCTGGGAACTGAAACCTATCCTTAAATCTACCTAGCGTATCGGCATCCAGCCTACACTCCTCCTCAAGAGCATAAAAAGCCCTAACCTTTCGAGGCGTAGAGATGGCTGTATCATCCTCCGCTGGGTTACTGCTAGACGATAACCCAGTCTCGAGCTCATTGGACCTAATCTCAGATATTATTCTCCCCTCCTTCACCAGATTATCAAACCAATCAATTGACTGACGCAGCAAGGGCAGTAGATCGGCCAATACGGCAGTCATTCAATTACCCTCATAGACGAAGTTCTCAAGGTGTGGAAAAACTCCTAACGACCCCCCTAGTCGAGCAAAAAGAAATGAGATTGAGGGGCAAGCTAACCTAACCTTAGAACCACTAACCATGGAAAGACTAGAAAACACAAAAAAGGAAGAGAAAAATCTAAAAACCTCGAGACCCAAAAAGCCAAACCCAAAGAAAAGAGATAGGGGAAAATCAGAAATCTACCACAATATGTATAGACAAAATGAAAAGAGAAGTGGAAAGAAAAACATACCTCAAAGAAGAGAACCACCACACGGCGCACCAGTTGGGAGAAGGGCTGCAGAAAGAGAGGTTGGCGAAGAAGATACCCGGAAAAATGATTGAAAGTTTTGGAGAAAAGTGAAAAGGGAAAATTAAGAAGGGAGGAAGTTTAAAACTAAGACTTTGGAAATTGAAAAACCAACGGGAAGTCCAATAGTCCTAACAATTGGAGCATTAACTCCACCAGTCAGAATGTGCCACGTAGGCTACAACCTGGAGAACGCCGCCACTATGCATTTGATACGGAACGAAACCCCAAGAGTCACTTACCTTCAGAAAACCTTTCATATTCTATGGTCGTCATGCCTAAGACGACCATAGAATCGGGGGGCAGCTGACAGGACTAACGAATTCATTCACCAAAGACGAAGTCCATAATACAGATGAAGATATCCCTAGACCAGCAAACTAATACCCACGTCATTGACGAAGGCAAGAAGACCATTCAATGTAGCATAATTATACCCAGAGCGGTTACAAGGCCAACTGTATGAGCTGTTGGAGCACATTAAGGCCACATTAGACAGCACCAAATGTTACCAAGAGGAGCATTAAGACCTCTATAACTACCCTAACGGCTAGAAGCTATAAAAACATATATAAAGCCCATACATCGCCAAGCACAAGCTACTTAGATACAAACACACAATGATTTCTTTTATTCTGAGATATTGCATTTTGCTTAAAGAATTTCTTATATTGACTTTGTCATCGGAGGCGTTGTGGCAGGCACCACACCGGTGACCACCTTTGAGAGTGCATTCATATAGGCTGAAGGTTGCTTCCATCTGACCACCTTGACTGACGAACTCATGCTTCATCATTTGATATACTACTTAAAAAGAAAAAAAAAAAACTTTAGAAGTGAGTTCCTAGCTGTTACCATCAACTTGAAAAAAAAAAAAATGCCTGTATTCAGTAGGCTAGAGATTGAAGTAGCAGCTAAGGCTCCTGCTTATAAGTTCCACGAGGTTAATAGCAAGAGAATACATGAGACAGCCAAAATTTGCCCCAAGTATTTTCAGAAAATTGATTTAAAAGAAGGTGAATGGAGGAGAGGGCTCTGTCACGTGCTGGTATTTTGTCATTGGTAAGATAACTAAGATTTTTAATTTGTTGTTCACCTTCGATATCATATATCTTTGGATTTTTGTGGGTTTTAGTTAGCTGGTAAAGTCTCTGATGGTTGAATAAGAGATCTGAGATTCAATCACCTCCTACACCAAAAACCGATTAGTGTTTAGGCTTGCTAATAAAAAATTATTATCAGGAGCAAATGCCACAGTTTGAAATTCTCACCCCCCCCACCCCCCAAAAAAAAAAAAAAAAAAAAATTCTTTGGATTCTTCAACGTTGTATATGTCAAAGTTGCATGAAAAGCTTTTAAGTTGTATAAGAGACATTCTCTTCTTCTACTCATTTTTAGTTAATTATACATTGTGGATATTGAAAATTTTATATATATATATATATATATATATATAAAGTGTATATCTATAAAATGAGAAACTATTACATATTTTATAAATGTATGGTTTAAAAAATGTGTAAATTAATACCATATATAATTTGAACATATTCTAATGTATCTTTTAAACCGTATAAGTGTGATTATTTTTAATTGTACCAGTGCATATGTATGAAGTTACATACTAATTATTCTTAATAGACAAAGAAAATTAATAATTATGGTGTTATTGAAACGATTTATATGTATAAAGAATTCGAATCTTTAGGATTTTTATTCCAAATTTTTTATTTTTATTTTTGAGTAAAAGTGCATCCGAATCTTGAAAGGATGGGTTTCACTTTTTCTTCATCCAAAAAAGTGAATTCTAATGTCCAAAGAAGCGGATTTCAAAATTTTAATTTTTTTAATAAAACAAATTTCTTCCAAAGGAAATCTGGATGTCCAATTTTTGTATTTTTTTTTCTCTTATCCAATCTCTTTTTTCTCTCTATTAACACCACCACCATCATTATTATTATTATTATTATTGTAGGGGGTGAAACTTGAACTCGGGCCCAACCCACTAAGAGTGGAGTAGGATGGGGACCCAATACAACTAATTTGTAAGGATAGGAATGTAGGCCAACGTTTTGGTTTTTTAAAGGAAGTGGCTTTTTTATTAAAGAAATGAGAAAAACTATAGGGATAGCCAAACACGTATAGAAGTTGAACAAATGGAAACCAAATCTTATTTATCACTCTCCTCGAGCTGGCTGAGGACCACATGTTCTTGAGTGGAGTAACAATTTGTGGTTTGACTCTTCTCTCTTTTCTCTGTCCTATTTTTTTTTTATCCCCTCTTAGGTGAGATTTTCCTCCCTTTTATAACCATTTGAATTGCATATGAGCCCTTCACTTGAAGGGCGGTTGATCTCTCTTTATATTTGTCTCATCACTACTTTCTAGTGGTGGTAGAGTAGGTTACAGGCTTGTGAGGGCACTGTTCAGAGATCATTCTACCATTAGTGTGGTAGGTTGAGTTGTTGAAGGGCATTTAATGTGGAGGTGATAGATGCTTATCTAGAAGTCCCCCCCCCCCCCCCCCCGCGGCTCTTATTCTTATGTTACCATGGTCCTCCTCGGCTTCCAATCTCATAGCTTTTATGGCTTTCCTCTTGTCTCCCTAGAAATCTCTGTTCCTCGGCCTCCTCGGGTGGATTGCCATCTTCGGTTTTCCTGATCCACCTAGTACTTCGATTGTCTTGATTGGACTGGGTGAATAGTTGGGCCTAATTATAGTTTGGGTGGATATTGTTGATGGTTCCTTCACTTCGGGCTCCCTCCCCCTCCCCCCCAATTATTTATTTATTAGCTTTATTAATAATAGGAATAATATATATATATATATATTTAGAGAGTTTCAACTTATGACATTCACTCCTAATGATAACTCTTTATCATTTGACCAAGACACCAATTGTTTTTTAGTGTAGGCGAGGATTGAACTCTAGATCTCTTATTCAACCGTAAAATTTTTTATTAGTTGAGCTAAATAGAACCCACAGAATAATAAATATCTTGTTGTTGTTGTTGTTGTTGTTATTATTATTGTTAGTACTTAGTAGTATTATTAGTATTATTATTAGAACTTAGAACTTAGAACTATAGTCATCTTATTTTTTATTTGAGTATAATCATTATCATTATAATTGCTACTACTACAACAATTACTCCAAACTACTATTTACATTTTCATTATCATAGTAAATAATAAACCCTATGAATTTAGTAATATTGTAATTTTTATGTTTTTGTTGTTGTTATCATCATTATGATCATCCTTTTCTCAAAAAAAAAAAAAAAAAAAATCATTATCATCATCCCTATTATTATTTTTTGATACATCAATAGTTGAGTTGAGCATGAGAGAATTTGAACGATAGATATTTCTTTATTATTTAATTATCATTATTAGTACTACTACTGCTGTTGCAACAACAACAACTGCTACCACTACAATTACTCAAAACCACCATTTATATTTTCATTATCACAATAAATAATAAACCCTAAGAACTTAATAATTTGTTTAATTCTTATGTTGTGTTGTTGTTATTGTTATTATTAGTATTTTTGTTGATGTTATTATCATCACCATCTCTATTATTTAAGTACATCGTCAACTGTCAGTGTTAATAATAATAATAATAATAATATTAATACAATGCTTAATTTCTTTATCTATTGAGGAAAAATTGCCAATTGCCTTGCCAATTGTCTTATATAATATCTCAAATAAAATATATTCATTCCTTTTGATAAATTTAATTTTTTTAGAAATTGGTTAAGGCAAAAAAAGAAAACAATGCTGTTAACACAGTTTTTATGTTTTTTGAAACAAATTTCATCATTGCTGAAGTTGTGGGTACACGCATGAGTGTCATTTGCCAGCATTATTTACTTTGGATCACTTAAATAATTGTGAAATTTGTTGTGAAAGTATTTGAGTTTGTAGCATTATTGAAAAGAAAAATGGTTATGTTAACCAATATCATTTTGTACTCATCAAGATGGTTTCGACAGGTACCACCTGCAATGGGTTTTTAAACTAAAAGTTACTCGACTCCTAGGACCAATAGATTACATTAAAAAAATTCAACTTGAATGGGACCGAAAAGAAAATACTCTCTCTCTCTCTCTCTAAAAGTATAGTTTACAACTAGTCACTTTAATACATGCACTTCTTCTCAAAAAAATAATAGTGTAGCTCTTGTCAACAAGTTTCATCAAACTATTTTTTTTCTCTCTTTTAACCTTAAACTTGTTATCACAGGTCATATTTAAGATAAATAAATTTATTTTATGTTTTGCATAACATGCTTTATATACAATTGTTGTTAAAAATTTACTCTTAATTTGATTTTAAGTGAATTTGCCTATTACTTGTAAAGTATTTTCTTTTTAATTTTTTTTACTAGCCAAAAACAATATATAACACAAAAATTAAGTGAAAATCACAAAAATAAACTGTAGAAAAGATATATATATATATATATATATATAATATTTTACTTAAAGTTATCACCTTAAAACTAAAATTCTATCAAGGCGGTTTGAAATGAGAAAAATTATATATAATATGTGTTTGTATTGCGCGTCCGCGTTTAGCATTTTGTGTTTCCTTTTTTTTTTTTTTTTTTTTTTTTTTTTTTTTTTGCAATTGTTTCTGCTTTTTGAGACAAAATTCACTGTTCATGAACAATGCGTCACGCACTGTAGCAGCACTGTTCATGTACTATTCATGGGAACCACAACCACTTTATTAAAAAAAAATAAAAATGTGTCCCACAGCACTATTCACACATTTAAAAATTATTTTGCTACAGTGTTTTCAGTTTTAGCAAAATAAGATGTATCCAAACAGACCCATAATAGGGATTTGCTTTCGTATTCAAAATGATTAGAATATATATGCACATAATTCATTTGAACAAAAATTAAAAATAGCTCAAGCCCAAAAACTGAAAATTTTTATTGATAATCCAACAAATCTGAAGAACTTCATCAAACATAACCACAATTGAATCTGAGAAAAGGACAAGAAGTCGCAAAGGTAAAAGAGCAAATGATAATGAGTCTAAAAACAAACCTGAACAAACAATGGGAATGCCTTTTGTCTCAGAGAAAGTGAGGTTTTCTTGGAGATTTTCCTTAGCCCTTTGCTCACCACGTCCTGTTCAACCCCAAATGTTTATAGATATCTTTGATTTAATGTATATTTAATTTATTTATATATAATTTAATCTATGTTATAAATATCATATTTATAATTTATATTTTTTATACATATTCTACTGCCATCCCTAAAACAATTCTCTCTATTAGCAGTATTTTTATATATACTGTATTATTATAGCATATATTTATAATTTTATTTTTATATATCCTTGATCTATGCGGATTTGATTGATAAGTGTGTGTTGTGCAGGTATTTACTTTTACTATATATATGTATGTATTTGGCTAGCAGTATGTTTAAAATGTGTCTAGCATGTTCAGAAAACTGCATTACACGTGCGCACGCGCACACATATATATTAAAGTGAACAAGAATAAGAAAAATGAGAAGTTTAATGTTGTGTCCAATCTTGTTTTGATGTTTTTACGTTGATTGTTTTTCTTTGAGACTGTAGATGGGAAAGCTGTAATGTCTAGGGAGATACTTGAAAAGGTGGATAACGAAAACCAGTCAGTCACATACAATGTGATTGGAGGAGTACTCAAGGAGACTTACCAGAGTTTCAAATTCATTGTTCAAGCCATTCCAAAGGATGAGGGGAGTTTGGTCCGTTGGACTTTAATATATGAGAAACTAAATGTAGATGTTCCTGATCCAAATGCGATGCTTCAATTTGGAATTGATGTGACCACAGAAATTGATGCATATCTTACCCAGGAGGAGCTGGAAAAAAAGACTATAGCATGATGCATATGAAGTAGCACAATATGTTTTAGCAGAAAAACCAGAAGAAGAAGAATAAGCACAATATCCTGTGTAAAATAAAAGTTTGGGAGTATAAGACTTCCTTTGTATTATTGATAATATGTACTCATTGCGTGTTATATTTGTATGCTAATAAGCACAATATGTTGTGTACTATAAAAGTTCGGGAGAATAAGGGGTTGTTTGGATTTCATGTTTTCCATCACTTATCACTCTGTTTTCATCGCCCATAACTCAAAATTGATGGGTCCAACAGTAGAAGGGTGTGTTGGGATTTGTTTTTAGTTTTTGTTTCCATCACTCAATTCTCTGATTTTTGAGTGATGAGTTATGGAAACTGAAAACACATTTTGAGTATTTTCAAGTTATAGAAAACTGAGTTATGTGGCATTTTTGTAATTTTACTCAACCAGATGGGACCCACCTTATGCCTTATCTCATCAATCTGACTTCATGAGCATGTGCTCTCCCTCTCTCTCTCATCTTTTTTTTCCCCCCCTCTTCAAACACACAGCTCTCATCTCCTCTCTTCACTGGACCTCTACAAACCCATAACTCACCGCCACCACGAGCATCATAGCATCACCGGACCTCCCACGGCCTAAGAGTCCTTCACTGTCTCAAACCACTATGGTTTCTAGCTCTTAAGCTTAGCCCGCCGTGGGCCTTGCTCTGGCTTTCCTCTCTAAACCGAACCACCATGGTTTAAGCTTCCTCTCTAAATAATATAATTAATATATATATATATATATATATATATAAAGGTGTTGTTTTACAGTGGGTTAAAAAAAAAAAAAAAAAAAAATCAAAACTTGTAGTTTCACTTAGTAATGAAAAAAAAAAATCAAAATGTCGTCGTTTTGCTAGGTTTTCTGTTAGTATACATTCTTTCTTTTCCCTCCTCTCACCTCAACTCTCTCTCTCTCTCTCTCACACCCGCTTGACGCCTCTTGTCTCATTTCTCAAGTTCTCACCAAGTGCCATCGTCACGCTGACCAGCTCGGTCGGCCACCCAGTCCACAGCAAATCGCTGGTAAGTCTCTCTCTCTCTCACCTCTCGCCGATCAATTCTTAATATTCTCTCTCTCAAGGAGTCTTTATCTTTCCTAATTTTATTTTATTTTATTATTGAATTTGAGATGTATATATTATCAACTCTTTTGCTTAGAAAACTCTTATTAATGCTTTATTATATCAACTCTCTTACAAATTATCTAGGATGTTCGTTCATAATTTACTATGTTATTGTTATGAAAAAAAAAATTTTGATCTTGAGATTGAGTAATGATTGTTATTGTTTTTACTGGTTGTGACATTGTGAATTGTTGTTAGAAAAATCTAGACAACTTGCAAAATAAGTAGAAGTTTTTATTTGCTTGAAGTTTTGATAAAAAATAAATAGAAGCTTTTATTTACTTGAAGTTTTGAATAGGTTGATGTATGGATATTGGGCTTCAAAGCCCAAAATTTTTTTAGAGCAAATTATAATTTACCCATTTAGTTGAAATTTAAGTTGTCTACATTTGGTTTGAAATTTAACACTTTAATCACCTGAGATTAGTTCTGTTAGATTTCTATAATTGAAGCCATGGTTTTAAAAACCGGATTGGACTAGTCGATTTGACCAGGAATTGGCCTCTAATCCGGTCCGGTTATGGCTAAAAACCGGGGAAATGTGAAAACTAGCCGGTTCAACCAGATAACCGAGAACCGGCATGGTCGAACCGGATACTGACCGGTTGTGATTTTTTTGTCCTTTTCCTAACCCAAAACTATGTCATTTTGGCTAAAAAATAACCTTAATGACTCACGCCTCTCCTAAACACTCTCATCTCTCAGGCCTGACACCTCATCTCACGGTCTCAAGTGTTGGAGTTTATGCCCTAAAATCTAATTTATTGGCATGTCATAAATAATTATATTGTATAATTATATGAGACTATTTGTAAACGAACTAATGAAACATTATTATAGTCCTTGAGATGCATTGTCTATGATTTATGTGACTCAGTCATAGAATATATTAATCACAAGTTCCTTGTAAACTCAAAACGTAGTTCATAGTCGGTGATGAAATTGAGCATTTCATCTACGAAGACTGTAACACATCAATTAAGATGATTTGTCTTAATCATGGAAGTGAAGAATTCTAGTTGATGTGTTGATGTGTCTTAAGAGTTAAGACATATTGAATTGGACTGTTGTGAGATTAATTATTCAATCAACAACTATCAACTGAATAATTAATCTCACATCTTCTAATTTCATAGACTCTCAATCCTGAGAAGATAGTGAACCCGATCATGAAATGTAGGTTACTTTGATATATCAGGAGTTAGATCTAATATTCACAGTCAAAACCTCAATATGTTGGGTAACCACACGTAGTGTTGAGAGAACACATATTCTCAAGATAGAATCCATAATCTCTTTTTATAGAGACACGAAATATCCCATTGAGATAAGTTTAATGGGAACTAGTTATTCAGGGCGTCCACTTTAGTAAGGAGTTACTAAAGCTTATATTAATTGAAATTGAAATTCAATAAATGTGAATAACTAAAAGATTAAACCAAGTACTCAAGGATAAAATAGTTGTTTACAAAGTGACAGTTTATTATGACTTTGTTCACTATGGATATTTCATAGAAGGGTCAAATGATATCATTAGAGTCTTGGGATATAATTTATTAATAAGGCCTAGAGTGCAATTATATTTATATAGTGGTATTAAATATAATTAATGGTAATTTTGGACTTGTTAAGAGTTGACAGATAAGCCCAAGGTTCATTGGAGTTAGAGTCTTATTTGTTCCCTTTGGTCCCATCTCAAGCCACAAACTAAAACCCAATTGGGTAGGCCCAAAAGACTAACCCAATTAGATAATCAGTTTTTATTTAATAAGAGTTATTAAATAAAGCAACTACCAAGGTAGTTAGAACGTATGTATGATGAAAAGAAAAGAAAACAATTTTTCTCTACAAGGAGAAGAACAAGGACTTTCTTTGAGAATCAATGTACATAAAGACTGATTGAGAGACCACTCATCTTGGGCACCATGTGGAATTGGGATGTTGATTAAAGATATTCTCAAGTCTTGTTTTGAATATCACTACATCAAGGTATGCTTTCTATTCTTTGTTCTAGAATTCAAGGTTATATGTTATCTTTCATGAATGAAGTGGATCCGTGTTTGTTGCTTCCGCTGTGTGTTTTGTATTAGATATAAAACCAGATTTTCCAACATCAAGCTCTCTGCCTCTATGCATCACTCAACTCAAGCTCACTCTCTCTACCTCACTCTCACGGTCTCACCTCACACATGCCTCTGATTTTTTTTTTTTTTCCTTTTCTCGTCCTCTTGGCGTTTGAAGCTGTGAAGTGTTCTGGTTTTTTTTTTTTTCCTTCACTCCCACGGTCTCACCTTCACCCTCTATGCTCTCTACTTCTAGGTGTCAGGTAATATTCTTTTCTTTTATTATGATTACTTGATTTTGATTTTGAATTTCTCGGTTTTGGTTTTTTTTTTTTTTTTTTTTGATTTCTCTCGGCTTCATCAAGTAATAATTAATATTATTTTCTTTTGATTTTGATTACTTCATTACTTGATTTTGATTTTGATCATTTTCTCTCTCTCTCTCTCTCTCTCTCTCTCTCTCTTTTCTTTTCTCTCGGCTTCATCTCAGATTCTCAGTTCATGTTCTCGGCTTCATCTCAGGTTCTCCTTTCGTGACTTCACTGGTAAGTGGTAACTTCAATTATTAGTTTACAATAGCATTTTAGTTTATTTGTGATTTTGTGTATGTTGTGGATTTGATTTAAAGAGCATTATTGTTTGTGAAATATAGTTTACAGAGTATTATACTATTGTTTGTGTATGTTGTGTTGATAAATTTATTTGTTGATAAAATGGTTGCTGCCAGTCTGAAATTATTGACTATTGTTTGTGTATGTTGTGTTGATGAATTTATTTATTGATAAAATGGTTGCTGCTAGTCTAAAATTGTTGAGTGAAATGGAGTCCACCTCTGTACCATCTAATGAACATGCTTCTACAACTGGGTCTAATGCTAATTCTTTATCTGTGAGAGCAAAATGTGATCCCTCGTGGGATCATGTAACTAAAGAGTTGAAAGACGGAAAAAGTAGTTGTTTGTTTGAAACTTTTTTGTTATTTGAATGTAATGAACTTATTTATTTAGTTCTCTATTTGAAACTTATTTGCTATTGGATGTAATGAACTTATTTATTTAGTTCACTATTTGGATGTAATGAACTTATTTGCTATTTGCCATTTGGATGTAAATGTAATGACTAATGAAATTATTTATTTGGTTTTGTTGAAAGTTTATTATGTTAAGGATGATTGTTTTGTAATGTTATTATGTTAAATTCTATAAAAAGATGTTATATACTTGTATGTTTTTAAGGAAACATATTTATTACTACTGGTTTGTTAGTTTTAGTATATTAAAAAAATTATTAATTATTTATATAATTTAAATAAATAATAATTAAATTATTTATGACGTCACCTGTTTGACCATCGGTCGGACCCCAGTCCGACCATAAAACGGGTAATTAGCTTATTTTCTGGTTGTTTCACATTATCAATTTTTAAAACCATGCTTGAAGCCCAACCAAGCCCCTTTTTTCTAGCAAAATGGTGCGTTGCATATGAGGCGCTGAGATTTCTCTCTGTCACAAAACCCCTCTTATTAATAAACCCTAGCAACTCTTTGACTTCAATCACATATACACACAAAATCCCTTCGTTTCAGATTAAAAAATTGACAGAGAGAGATGGATATTAATGGGGTTAACGAAGAAGAAAATTCAAGGTGAGTCCAAGTACGGTTCGTGACGAAGCTCAAACCACCTATGACAGTTCCTCCTTTGCCAATTGCAATCCCTAGTAACCTCACAAGATTAGGACTTTCCACTCTCGTCAAAAATCTCATCCAAAATGGAAATCCTGATTGGAATACTCAGCCCTTTGATTTTCTTATCGATGATGAACTCGTCCGAATGGCCTCGACAAGTTCCTTCTTGCCAAATCCATTTTTGCGGTAACTTCACTTTATTTATTCATTTATTTAATTTCCTTTCTTTTTAGAAACTAACAAATTGATATTGATTTTTGGTTTATTATTACAGGAAAAGATATTGGAAATTGAATACATAAAGGCTGTGGCCCCAAGGAAAGAAGAAGAACCTTCATTGCATGATGATTAGGTTAGCTCGGTCGATGGTTTAGATCCCAGGTATGCATTAGTAGTAAAAAGGGACATGTCAATTAAGGATATAATAGAGAAATATGACTTTTGATAGGAAAAAAAAATAGTACCTGTGGCTGACCTTGACTAGTTTATTGGGATTGGAGCTTAGTTGTTAAAGTTGTTGTTCAGGGGTACTCCATACATATTTATTAGATTATGAGATGCTTATATAACAGAAATCGCAAAAAATACTCCATGTTTATTAGGAAGGTAACTAAGAATATGGCTTAGGATAAAATAGAATGGTGGAAAAGAATACATGCGGCTATTGATTTTGAAATTTTGGCACTAAGGCTTGGTTGTTATTGTTCATGGGTAGTCTGACAATCATTATTAGATAATGGAAAGTGCAAAACACATGAATACAATGTAGAATGTATATAAGAATAATAAAGGTGGCATCCTTGTTGCAAATGTTGTGGAGCTTTGTTTTTAGATTCTTGTGGATTTAGTGGGTGTGACTTATTGGAAAAGGTCATTGACCTCTTGTTTGGATGGAGAAATTGGTTGGTAAGCATTCGTTGGATGTTTGGAAAATGGTCCCCGTTATATTTGAATTTGACGTGGATATTATGGATGGAATGAAATTTTCATATGTTTGAGGAAGCAGAAAGTGAGGTTTCACTGCTGGAAACTCCATTGTAGAGTTTATAGAGTCGTTGCTTTTCTGTATATAATACTTTTACATTTTTATTCTTTAGAATTGTTTGTGTTCATTATACATGAAGTAGTCTCTTGTCAATAAATTTTTTCTCTACTTATTAAAAAAAAAAATCCTTCTTGCAAATGTTAACTAGAATTGCTTTATTGCCAATAATTTTATAGAGTAGAATCTGTTAGGTTCTAAGTACTTAGGAACTAATGTATTAGAACTCTAATTTGTATTTTTGGCAAACCATGATCAAAACAGGTTGTTAGTCTTGTTTTAGAATTGCTCAAACTATGTCTTTTATGTAAAGTTGGAATCGAGTTAACTGCAAAATTGAGTGTGCAATTCTGACTGACTCGATCGATCGAAAATTAGACTTGATCATTCGAAAGTCATGTAGATTATTTTTTCTGTAGAATTTCCAACTCAGCCTTAAGCCCATATGATGTGTAGGGTTTTATGTTTTGCCCTAGGTATAAAAGGCAAACCCTAGCCACGTTTTAGATGTTGCTCTATTTGCTGTGTGTGTGAATCTCTTGTGAGATTTGAGTGGTAGTTGCCTTCACACATGCTTAGAATTATCAAGAAGGAGATTTCATTGATAGCTTGATGATCATTCAGTTGCTGCAGTAAAGAGCTTAAAGATACGCAAGCAAGAGTGCTTGTACTTGCTGGAGAATCCAAGAAAGAAGGAGTCCGTGGTCTCGGAACTTGCACATGGTCGTGTCAGTAAGTTTTCTACTGGGCAAACCCTAGCCACGTTTTAGATGTTGCTTTATTTGCTGTGTGTGTGAATCTCTTGTGAGATCTGAGGGGTAGTTGCCTTCACACATACTTAGTATTATCAAGAAGGAGATTTCATTGATAGCTTGATGATCATTCAGTTGCTGCACTAAAAAGCTTAAAGATACGCAAACAAGAGTGCTTGTACTTGCTGGAGAATCCAAGAAAGAAGGAGTTCGTGATCTCGGAGCTTGCACATGGTCGTGTCAATAAATTTTCTACTGGCGGGTAGCAATAGGATGTCAGTGGTCTAAGTCGCTATTGTAAAACTTCGATTCTTTCATAGTGGATTTAGGTTTACCTTGAGGATAGCTAGGTTAAATTCTCTCTAGGTTTTTTACTAATTTGGTTTTCCTGAGTCATCATATCTTTGTGTTCTTTATATTCTGCACTTTGCATTGATATGATTATATGATTGTGTTAACCTAGATTTGAAATTTGGACTAAGTAATAACGTGGCTTGTTAACTAGGTTAATTTAATTGTGTTTTAAGGGGTTTAAAAACGAAGAGAATCTTCATATGTTCAATAACACATTGCATCAAGTCATGGTGCAGTAGTTATGACTTTATTACAAGATATTTTGTCTTCATTTTACGTTAATATTCCATATAGCTCTTTTTTTTTTAAATTTAAAATTACGAATAAGAAGCAGAAAAAAAACCTTAGTTTTGACTTCTGAATACTGCACTAATGTGCTGTTTGCAGGTTCATTGTGACAGGGTGCTACGACAGTTTAGCAAGGTAATTATCCAAATAAAATTTTGTTATTGTTTTTTGTAAGTAAGAATTTTTTGTTATATTTTTCCCTTGAGGAAAATTTCTTGCTTTTTATGGTTATTTAAAAGCTGATTAGTTTCCCCATTGTTATGAAGTTAAAATATGGAAAATATTGACTTTTATCTTCCTTAAGGGTATGGAAAGCTGCTGGAGAGTGTACACATGTATTGGAAGGACATAGTGACGTTATTGCTTCTGTTGGTGTCATCAACTGAAAAGGTATAAGATACAGTGATTGATAATCTCTAAAGTGCTTCTTCCTTGCCAGAAATGTCAAAAGTAACTGTTGCATTTGAACTTGGGGCCTCTCTGGCTTGAATTGTGTTTAAAACTTTGTATGTCTTAAGCAATTTAGTAATAATATTATACTTTTTTCTTTTCATGCTACTTGGTTTCTGAAGTTATCATTTTCATCTACTCTTTCTTCGCCAATATCTGCTTCTTTCCAATTGTCAAGGTTTTCAGTGGCTGCTTCTTTGCACTATCAATTTTTAAGTTGTTCTGTATATACAGGTGTACAAGGTATTACTGTGGCCACTGCTTCTAAAGATCTCATCCTGAGACTGTGGAAGGTAATTGGAAAAAGTCAATGAGCCTTAACTCAAGTTGCACTTCCTCCTCCCATTATTTTGGGATGGGAGGGGGGGGGGGGGGGGGAGGGAGGGTGAGGTCTTGGGTTCAAATCTCACTAGATGTGTGTAACTTACCAATAGATAAATAAATAAATTTAAAGGAAAAAAAAAAAAAAAAACAACTGGAAGTTTGATGTCCTGACTAATTAATATTTTCCCTTTACTGCGAAAGTTTGATACAGAGGATTCTGTAAATAATCCTATCAGAATCAGGGCATTCAAAATTTTGCGTGGACATACAAAATCTGTACAATGTGTTGCAGCACAGAATACTGGAGATATGGTGCGATCCATTTTCTTTTTCTGGTTATATTTATTGATATTTCAATACTTAAAAAAAAATATTGATATTTATGTTGGCAAGTTGAGGTTTAAAGTTAAGCTAATAATTTCCTCTTTTTTTTCGTTCTTGGGACCGGTGGGATGTTTCCATATGCTTAGGTTTGTTCAGGTTCTTGGGATAGCACGATCAAGTTATGGCAGACAAATGACTCACAAAGTGATGGTGATCTGGTGTCAATTAAGAAGAGAAAAGGGAATGATCAAGCTGATGAATCTCAATTGGAGGTATGGATGTTTCATGCTCATGCTCCCTTGGCGGTATTAAAATATGTGTGCAGTAAAATATTTGATGTGATTCTGTTCAAAACAAATAATGACATGATGGGAAAGGTAATACTTTAAATTTAGATGTTAGGAAGAGTCTGATGCTTCATTTAAGGAGATGTCACTTAATCATTGAAACGCTAGTATTTTCATTGATAAAGTTGTAAAGAAACTATTTCTTGTGGAAAGCTGTAGAACATTCTTACATGTTGAACTCTGATTATAATTTCATTCACTATTTTGTTTGTTTGCCCTTTTGTTCTTTTTAACAATCTTTTCATAAATAGGTTTTGAGTTTAAGATGTTACCCTCCAATTATATGTTTTGTGGAAAGTAATTTTTGTTATCATTATGTTTTAGGGGGGAGGCTGTGTCTACACTTGTAGGCCATACACAATGCGTATCTTCTGTGGTATGGCCACAGCAGGAAACAATATATTCTGCATCATGGGATCATTCTGTTAGATTATGGGATGCCGAGACAGGCAAAATTTCGTCGGACGTAGTAAGAGCAACTATCCTTCAGTTGTCTCTGTCTATCTGTTTCTGTTTGTTTAATTGTTTTGGGCAATTTATCACAAAAGTTAAAAACAAATTTGCTAGTTTATCTGTGGTGGTTTGGTTATCAAAATTTCTTGAAGTGGGCTTATATTGAACATCTTAAGTCCATGCTGATTGAAATCACTGACTACTGGGCAAAATGATAATCCAGACTACCATGCAAGATGATTCAATACTATTTTTTAAATTGCCTATTTTATGTTTCTCCAATTTGAATTCTTCCTTTATTTGTTCTTAAATTCGTTTTTTGGAAAAAGCAAAGCATGTTGTCTCTTAGCATTAGATGCATGCCACAAGCTATATAACAGCAACATGTTTATTTTCCTAGACTTACTTTCTGTTCAGAAGTGAATCTTGTTATTATTAAACTTTCTTCTATTTTCAAAGTCAAAAGTTTAATGTAAAGATTTTGGTTTTATTTTTTGTTCCCACCAAGATTGAAGCTTGGACTTCACTTAAGTGCATAATTACACTTGTTTTCTCTGTGTTTTCAAGCTCCCTTGGAAATTGAAATAAAAACTCACCTATTTGCTTGTTTTTAGTTTCTTTTGTAAATTTAAACTTGGAAACAGTTTTTTTTCCTATTTGTTGTTAGGTTTTTAGACCCTTAAAACACAACAATTGGATTAACCTAGTTTATTAGCCAAGTGATTAACTTAGTCAAATTATGCAAATCTAGGTTAACACAATCAAATAATCATATCAAGATATAAAGCAGTGAAAATATAAAGAACACAAAGATATGATCACCCAAGAAAACCAAACCGGTAAAAAACTTGGGGAGGATTTAACCTAGCTATCCTCAAGGTAAACTTGAATCCACTATATGAAAGAATCGAAGTTCAAACAAAAGGACTTACAAGCACCCACGCTCGACTTCCTAATGCTACCCACTAGTAGAACTTACTGACACGACCACGTGCAAGCTCCGAATCCACGGACTCCTTCTTTCTTGGATTCTCCAATCAAGTACAAGCACTCCGGCTTATGTTTCTTTAAGCTCCAATGGCAGCAACTGAGTTGATCATCAAGGTGTTGATAATATCTCTACCTTGAAAACCCTAAGTTTATGTGAAGGAAAACTCCTCAAGGATCTCACAAGAGATTCACACAAACCGCAAAATATGAGTAACAATACAACCAGAGCAACTCTCAAAACGTGGCTAGGGTTTTGCCTTATATACCTAGGGTAAAAACATAAAACCCTAAACGTTTAATGAGATAGGGCTGAGTTGAAAATTCTGTAGAAAAACATTCTGGCCGACTTTCGATCGATCGTGTCTAACCTTCGATCGATCGAGCTAGGCCAAAATGCACTAATACATCTGCAGCCTCTCGATTCCAAATTTACATGAATTACACAACTTTGAGCAAGCCTAAACAAGACTAAACATATTGTTTTGATCATGGTTTGCCAACATTACACATTAGAGTTCTAAATATATCAAATCCTAAGTTTTTAGAACCTAACAAACTCCTCCTTTGGCAATCCATGACAAAACACAAATTAAAAGCTCAAAATTTACAAATAAAAGCCCTTTACAAAAATAATGTTCATAACACAAATTCAATCCTAACTACTATCCATCAGTTGCAAGTGTAGACAGCAGTTCAATTGAATCAACCTGTATATTCCTGAAACACTCAACAAACGTATAAACGCATGTGTGACAGAAAAACAGTAAATCAACAGATATGTAAACTAACTCTCCCCTTAAGTTACATACAACAAAAATAAAACATTCTTGTATGTTTCACACAACACATAATAAAGACATATATCAATGAATAACTCATAAATATAAATCAATAAGCAGTGAACACAAGAAACAAGAATCATATATATCAAAATAAATGTATCTCCCCCTAACATGAATAGCCCCAAAAATGATATACAAAGTGAAGCACCTAGATACAATCTAATATCTCCACTAGCTCCACAAAACAAAAGAAATACTCCCCCTAACTACAAAAACTCCTCTACAAGAGTCAAAACTCTACTCCCCCTTTTTGTGATGGAATGCCAAAGGACAATCACATGCCATCATCAAAAGGAGGTGGTGAGGGTGAACGAAGATGCGCTAAGTTGGCTCGCAAAGCACGTATCTCATCAAGCAAGTCCACCAAAATCTGACCATGAGCCGCCTGAACGGTTATGACAGTCTCCAAGGTACGACGTATATCAAAGTCATCCGAAGGAGGTGGAGGAACATCAGCAGTAGCAACATCACCAACAGGATCAGCCACATCCTCACCAGCAGGACCTGTTTAAGAAGAATGAGGAGGTACAGTACCAGAAGGCTCAGACCTAGGGTGTTTAGAGCCAACTCGAAGATGAGCAGCCCTCTGTCTAAGAAAAGACGCACCAATGGGAGCAATAACATGTACGGGCTCAGAAGAAGGGAAATCATCTAGACCAAGATATAACAAAATCCTATGAATAAAAATAGGATGGACAAGAGCATGAGCGGAAGATGAACTCCTATAAACTTCGTTCAAAGAACAAAGAAACAAGTGAGGAAAACTAATAGGAGCATTAGTAACAAGAGCGTACAAAAAGATACACCGCTCGAGAGAAATGGTGTGAAGATGAGAAATGGGCCATATAGAATGACAGTCTATTCGAAGAAACAGATAGATAGTCTCAGGAAGCTCAGAAGACGTGATCCGAGGTTTAGAACCCCACTAGATAGAAGACCCAGTGATGTATGACATGACATCGTCCAAGAGTGGAGACTCATCATACGGGTAGACAGGGTGCTAGACCAAAGGTACCCCTAGAGCATCAGCCACTGCAGTAGGAGTAATGGTGTACTCTACACCTCGTATCCAACTCTTTACCAAAGTGTTGGAATCATATATGCGGATAGAGATGTTCGAAAAGAACTCTCTAATTAGGGTAGTTGGAGGAGGAGGATTAGAAATATCCAACAGAGGTAACCAACCCCGACGCTCAAAATTTTCCCTAATGGCAAGATCAAGCTCATCTAACATAACAGAACGCTCAGCCCAAATCTTTCTCCTAAGGTTCAGTGTCTCAAAAATCTCTTGGTTTTTCTCACTAGGAAACTTCTCACGGTCAAAAGAAGATGGGGGAGGAGAAGGTGGGGGAACAGACCTATGAGCTCTAGTCTTCCTAGGCATGATGCTAAGGAAAGGACAAAGACACAAAGATAGAACCAGAAGAACAAAACAAAGCACAAACCAATGGCAGACTGCAAGTCTGCACAAAAAAAATATAGAACAAAAATCTATATGATGCATGAACAATTACAATGTCATGATGCATGTTCTAATGCAGTAAAACTAAGTTCAATTTAAGTTCAATTTCACAAAATTGGCTTGAGCACAGAGTTTCTAATAAAAACCCCAAAATTGAAAACCAATAGTTAAGATTTTGTAAAAATTTGACTAATTGATCATCACACAAGCTAGAATATATAATATAATGATTAATTACATCAATTGAATCCAATTTGAACAAATCCCCAATTCAGATCAATTACAAGCCCTAGAATTTTCAGTTTTTCACAAATCACAAAATTGATCAAATTAAACCATCAAAATCATGTTTATATCATGTTCCAACAAAAACCCAATGATCAATTTCACTTAAAAAGGCTTGAATCAACAAAAAACCCAAAAAGAAATAGGTCCAAAAATTTCAATGAATAATGCATGAAAAATGCATGAAACATGAAAATAAAAGAAAAGGAGGGGTATAATGGACTTACCGGCCTTAGAGGACAAAAAACCTTGCAAAAGATTTAGAGGAAAACGACAAAAAATTGATGATTTAGCCTTGCCGAGTCAGAGAGAGAGAGAGAGAAAAAGGTTTGAAACTTTTGAAAAGTGATTTGAACAAGTCAAAGTCTAATATTTTAGAAACCCGATTCGCGATATTCGATTGATCGAAAATTACATTCGATCGATCAAATCGACCTGATATTCTTAAAAGAATTTTAAGCACATTTTTGATCAATCGAAAAACAAAATGGATCGATTGAAATAGGTAGAGGCTCACAAATTTTTTGAGAAAAAACACAGTTTTAAAAAATATATATTTTGGCCATAAACTCCTCAAAACATTAAAATTGATGAACAAAATGCATGAGTATGAGATGAAATACTTTTTCAAAAATCCAAGTTTTAAGCCCAGTTATTTAAAAAAATTTCAACCATTCTCCCCTTAAATTCTCAAGTAACAAAAAAAAAAAAAATGTTTTGCATAATATTCAAGGTATTTTCGAACTTGGTCGGTCAGACCAAAAACAGACACAATAACATGTACAATGTTTAGCAAAGAGTAACTTGTGTAGTGTGTGCAACTAGCAAAAGCTTGAGATACATGTGAGGTGATATGTGAATAAAAATCAACAAAGTCTACAAAATTCATCACATAGAATTTGAAAGAGACTATTACCAAAAGAGTTACATCATATAACTCTCACATCTCCTAGAACAAGAGCTTGCAATCATGTAAGTTTCTTGAATTTTGCCTCATAATATACACACCAATTTTAATTGTTCAGAAACTTATTAAATAGCCGGGATAATGTACACACCAATTTTAATTATGTAATTTAGCATCAAGCCTAATAGTACACACCAATTTTAATTATTAAGTAATTAAACCGAGGCTATACCTTATGTTCTTTTTGTGCATGTGCTACACTTGCTAGAGTACAAAATCTTACGATATGCACTAATGTGTTCATGATTGGCTAGTGAACAGTGGTGAGATGGTTATTTATGCTTTTCTCAAAAGGATCAAGTCCAACAGTCAAATAACATGTGACTTCAAGATTAAGACAAAATGATAAACACCATAAACATCTTTTCTACATAACATGCACTACAAAGCTTCAACTAGTCAAGTGCAATAAATAAGCTCATTAAAGCTAAACAAGGTACAAAGACATGTTATGTGTAAATAAATTGACCAACCTTGTTTTCAAAAACCAAGAAAAATAATGCTAAACACAATTTGCTTTACGTTTTTTTTTTTTAAATTTAAAAGAGAAAACAAAAATAAATCCTAGAATGAAATGCATGAATGTTATGCAATGCAAATCCTAGAAACAAAACAACACAAAAACCAAAGAACAATGGTCACAAAAGAGTAGAGCAATGAAGCACAAGGACCATGTCAGAAAGACTAAATTAGATCGAGTCTTTTACATCCAAAACCTTTTAGATGCACCACGAGCATTGGAGTTCCTATTCACGTTCAAGTGATTTCCAATTCCAGGATTGGAATAAAGGTTTAAAGCCTTTACCAATTCACCAATGAGTGCCATAGGATCTTGTGCTTGAGGCACAGACACTTTTGGTTTGTTTGCTCTCTTAGCAGCTTGAAGCTTGTAACAGTTAGGACGAATGTGTCCTGACTTTCCACAAAAATGAAAAAACCAAGCAGGTTTACCATGCATCTTGTCCTTAGAAAGGGTAGACTCCCTAGGTTTAGACTCTTTCAGATCAACCCTAATCTTCCTAGATGGTGAAACTTCTATAGGTTTGACAACTTTACTCGCAAGGCGTTTGACAGTTTCACTCACAACCTCACTCACGGAAGGTTCAGAAGAAGATGAAGGAACAAAGTTCGTGGAATGTGGTGTAGATACAAAGATGCTATCAACAAAACCTAAACCAGATTTGTCAGAAGGATACTTTTGAACACTCAGCATTTGATCAAGTTTAGAACTAGCAGATCTAGCAACAGATAAATCAAGTTCTAATTTCTTAACCTTATCAATCAACAGCATATTCTCAGTTTTCACATTGTTCAAAAGTTCATTAGCATCAAACAGGTTAACAAGCAAATTCTTCTTATCAAGCTCAAGAGATTCAATTTTCTTCAGGCCAAGTTCAACATTCATAGCGTCCTTTGCAGTAACTTTGCAAAGTTTATTATAGGCCTCTTGAAGATCTGCATCCTCAGAGAGTTCCCCATCAGAAGAGTTCTCTTCAATAGACACGCTTTCATTGACTACAGCAGTAGCAGTGAAAGTAATGAAGTTTCCATCCTCGTCACATCCAGACTCATCATCAGAAACCTTATTATCACTAAAGGTTACAACCATAGCTTTACCTTTAGGCCTCAAGAATGTAGGACATTCAAATTTAACATGACCATATCCTTGACATCCAAAACATTGAGAACCCAAAGAATTATTGAAAGACTGACCTACTTTTTCTCTAGGTTTTTCAGTGTTGCTAACCTTAATGGGATCATTCTTCCTAAAATTTCTAGGTTCAGCAGTGTTTGTATTTCTTGCCTTTCTGTTACCGTTCCTAAGAAAGTTTCTAAAGTTCTTGGCAAGGTAAGCAATCTCTGTATCAGAGAGCTCATTATCAAATCCACCAACCTTAACATCATCAACTGACTTAAGAGCCATTGACTTGGATTTGTTAACTTTGGGTAGGTCTAGCTCATAGGACTGAAGAGATCCTATAAGCTCATCAACAGGGATGGAGTCCACATCCTTGCTCTCAGTAATGGCAGTCACTTTGGGTCTAAAGTCTTCAGTTAAAGATCTAAGAATCTTCCTAATAATTTTAGGTTGATCATAGATTTCATCCAAATTATATGCAGAATTAACAATATCATTCAGCTTAGCATAGAATTCGTCAAAAGTTTCATCATTAGACATCCTAATGCTTTTAAATCTAGAAGTTAATTGCTGCAATTCATTAATCTTAACTGCCTTTGTGCCTTCATGCACAATTTGGAGGATTTTCCAAGCAGTGTGAGCAACCTCAACATTTGAGATTCTCTTAAATTCCTCCATAGAAACAGCGTTAAAAATGGCATTCATAGCTTTGCTATTGAACCCAGCTACTTCTTTTTGAGAAGTTTGCCACTCACTCACAGGAGTAGTGGGCTTCTCCCATCTGTACTCAACAGAGTTCCAAACCCTCTCATCAATAGATTTTAGGAATGCTTTCATCCTTACTTTCCAATAAGCATAGTTATTCCCATCAAAGTGAGGAGGAACAACAAGAGAGTGTCCATGTTCCATGACAATAGGGGTCAAGGATCAGCTCAGAGATCAAAAGATTTACAACAAGAGAGCTTCCCGCTCTGATACCACTTGTTAGGTTTTTAGACCTCTTAAAACACAACAATTGGATTAACCTAGTTTATTAGCCAAGTGATTTACTTAGTCAAATTATGCAAATCTAGGTTAACACAATCAAATAATCATATCAAGATATAAAGCAGGGGAAATATAAAGAACACAAAGATATGATCACCCAGGAAAACCAAACCGATAAAAAACCTGGGGAGGATTTAACCTAGCTATCCTCAAGGTAAACTTGAATCCACTATATGAAAGAATCGAAGTTCATACAAAAGGACTTACAAGCACCCACGCTCGACTTCCTAATGCTACCCACTAGTAGAACTTACTGACACGACCACGTGCAAGCTCCGAATCCACGGACTCCTTCTTTCTTGGATTCTCCAATCAATTACAAGCACTCTTGCTTGTGTTTCTTTAAACTCCAATGGCAGCAACTGAGTTGATCATCAAGGTGTTGATAATATCTTTACCTTGAAAACCCTAAGTTTATGTGTAGGAAAGCTCCTCAGGATCTCACAAGAGATTCACAGAAACCGTAAAATATGAGTAACAATATAACCAGAGCAACTCTCAAAACGGGGCTAGGGTTTTGCCTTATATACCTAGGGCAAAAACATAAAACCCTAAACGTTTAATGAGATAGGGTTGAGTTGGAAATTCTGTAGAAAAACATTCTGGCCGACTTTCGATCGATCGAGTCTAACCTTCGATCAATCGAGCCAGGCCGAAATGCACTAATACATTTGCAGCCTCTCGATTCCAACTTTACATGAATTACACAGTGATCAATAGTTTAAAAACAAAAGCCTTGTAATGTATCTACCGTATAGTGTAATCATAGAAATATGTGCTTATCTAAGAATATTTCCATAATATACTTACCCTTATTTGAATTTCAAGAGGAGTGTGATCTTTTTGCCACTTAATTATTCAACTACATAAAAAACGATAATCATAATAGCAAAACTGGTCACTGTATTAAAATCCTATTTTCAACTTCAAACCAACTTGCATCCCTAGTCCATATCTCATTTCTGACCAATTTTTTCAGCACAGTCCAATTCAAAATATTTTTCTTCTTCTATTCTTTTTATTTTATAAGAACTCCGATTTTCACTACAGTCCAATTAAACTACACACACACACACACACACACAAAATAGTAAAGGGATTCATACTTTGATCTCAATAAATTATTATTTAATAATGCATCAATTCGAGGGGATCCTAAAGTAGGAAGCAATTTGACACCCATTGATTTTAAAACTCCAAAAGCTGTTTAGGTAGCTTCCCTAGTGAATTAGGCTGCAATGAACTGCACAAACTGGCCTTGATACCAATTGTGCTTTCAGTGTTAGATGCTCAGGTCTTTTTGAGAAATTACACTGCCTCTTTTAGGATTTTAACTTTGATGTAAATCTTTTTATTTTTATTTTTATTTTTTTTATTTTTATAAATAATTACGATAGGATTTTTTTATTTAAAATTATGACATTAGTTTTATGATTATAACTCTTATCATTAGGCTAAGATATCAATTAATTTTTTGTAAGGCAGGTTTTTAATTCAAGTTCCTTGTCTAAGGACTAAAAAATTATGAGTTGAATTAATGGGAGCCCACAACTTTGATCTAAAAGTTATTTCAGAACAACAAAAACTAAAAGACAGAAGAAAAATAGAAGCTTTCTTCTCCATTTTCTGATAGAATTAGGCCCATATAAAGGTTCCTTTGCCTTCTTTAGCTTGGAACAGTTTGGTAATCTACCATTAAGGCCGGGGAGCTTACAATTTAGAGACATCCTAACCAAAACCCACCCATGTATCATGTATCTTCACAAAGAGGCTTGAAAGCTTGAGAAAAACCCCAGCTTTATCAGCCTCAACACCTAAATTTTCTCTCTCCATCCCTTTTCACCAGCAAAAGATAAACATAATAAAAATTTTCTGTTTTCAATTAAGTCTTTCTGGGCCCCATACCAGCTCCCACTCCAAAATTTTCAAATTCACAAATAATAATAAAAATTTCCAACAAAATTCAAATTTCTAAAATCTACAGGGCATTCAATAATCAAATAGAAAATAACAAACTAAATCTGAGTTTCTAGCAAGTTATACAACTTCTTAATTGGATGCTTACATAATAATTCTGCCAAAATACTTTGTATTTCAAACAATTGGATGATTTCTCATATAGTTCAGAAGATGGTTTTTCTCTTCAAGGATTGGGTGCATAATTACTTATAAAGAGAAAGAGAAATGAACTTGCCTTTAAAAGTCTTGATAGTCAAACATGTAGCTATTATGATAAAAAGGGGCCTGGATTTTCAGTAAAGAAGCTCTCCTCAACTTGATTTGCAACTGATCCCCAAAGTGTAAGCTTTATTTCATTTCCTTTGTTCAAATTTTCCAATGTTACAGTGTAAGTTCATATAATATAAGTGCATGTATTGGCTTATCAAAAAATAAAAAAAATAGAAAGCGCATGTATTGAAAATAATTAAAAAAAGAAAAGAAAAAAAGACGTACTCTATAGTCATGACATTTATGTTTCTCATCGAGACATTTGATCCTTTGATCATTTTGATTGGGTTGACACTTTACTCCCTCTCTCACTTCTGCAAGACAAAATTGACATAATCTAATTGGTTTGGATGGTTTTACAGAAAAAAAGTTATTATCACATTTCCCATTTTGCCATCAATGATCTTCATATTAGGTGTAGAAGTAGAACATGTCATAATCCCCACTATTGTTAATCGAGTTAACCCGGTATAAATAAGAAGATTTGAGAACCAAGGTTCTTAATGCTCATATTTTAAATATTGCAAAGCATATATGTTTGTTGTTTCAGGGCTTTCCCTGTCTTCCTGGTCACTTACTTAAGATTTCATAGTAAAAAGACTTAGAACTTGGAGATTCGGCTTTTATGAAATCTTAATAACTTGGTTAATGTGCTCATGCAAGTTCTAGTTTTAAAACATTCAAGTTAAGTCTATAACAATCAAACCCCAGAAGATACAACAATGCAATTGTATATAGGTAAAGCACACATATAATTAACATGATCATTAAAACAGAGTAAATTCAACCAACCTTCAAGACCCTTTTACAATTTTATTTGGATTGTGTGTCTCAATAGCATACCAATGCAATTATTAATTACTTAGAATTAAAAAAAATATATTTATACATGATAAGTTACAATTCAAATTGAGTTTCATGAATTCTTTAAATGTAAACAGAACACTACAATATTTAGAAATTAGATGTATATAGACAAATAGCTAACCCTATACTAAAAAAAAAATTCACAAATTTAGTACAGAGGCAAACGAATACCATACTTTTAACATTGATTTGAATGGAGGAAAAGACTGAAGAGAAAGGCAATAAAAAAGTAGAAATTAATCAGGAATATTAAATCTAAATAAAAGTGAATGGAAGAAAAAAAATTAAAAATGAAACCTGCTTTAAAATAGCAAACGAATGTACAAAGAATTAAATCTGTTGTTGTTTGGTATTCATTGAAATCTGCTGTTTTAAATCTGTTGCAGGGAAGGGACAACACAAATGTACAAAGAATTATAATTTGAACAACTGTGAATTGGTTTGGAGATAGTTTTGAATAGCAGTAAAATAAAGTGATATAAAAAAGAATAGAGAGAAAAAAGGGGTTAGGAATTGAAATCCCTAAATTGACAAAAAAAAAAAAAAAACCTAATTAAAGACGAAACCCTTAAATTGACAGAAGAACCTAATTAAAGACAATAGGAAAAGAGATTATTCATAGATTAATAGAGAGATATCGATAGAGAATGCTCTGATATGAAGGCTGGGTCGGAGATTGAAAACGTTGGCTCCCATGGTCGTGCCCTTGCAAGCTTTCTGTGAAATAGCTTGGATCTACGTTTGAGAGAGTGTAGATGTTCTGTATTTGGTCAGTAATGTCGAAAGGAGAGATGCTGGGTTTGGTTTTGTAGAAAGGAGAGGTTCTGCCGTTTTGTCCTTGCATTATTGCTTTAGTGTTTTGGTTTCAGAATTATATCAGGGAAGAGAATTTGGCTTGAGAAAGGAGAATATATATATATATATATATATATATATATATATATATATATATATATATATATATATATATTTAACAAAAAGAAATAAATCATATTTAAAAATTTAAAAAAAAATGCTGATGTGGAAAATTGTGGGAGTTTCAAAAGTTCCGGTTATATATATATATATATATATATATGGATAATGTTTTGCTGCATACATGGTTATGTGGCAGCAAAAAGAAAGCAACATGTGTCTAAAGGTCATGTGCAATGCACATATGATTAGCTAGACCCTTAGATACTTGTCCATTTCTTTTGGTTGTCACATAAACCTATATGCAGCAATTGTTGCATACAAGTATGCAGCAAAATCTTTTTTTTTTTTTTTTTTTTTTGAGAAATAATTATAACATGCTGCTAACTCTGCAGCTCGAACCCTTTCTTCCCAGACCCCCAAGCACATTGTACATGGGGAGGTGCCAATTCAGCAAAATCTTTCCTTTATTTAATAGGCAATGATGCATAATTGTGGGCACAATCACAAAATGAGGTGTCTACAATCATATCACTTCACTTGTCTATCATTTAAATCAAACATACATGAGTGAAAACAAATTTTTTTTTTGTCCCCTGCTTCGCATCTGTCAATTAATCTTAAGGGGCAGACAATTTTCTCCATTGCAATTAATGTTTGAAAACGATCAAAATCTCTAGATCACTTCCCTAAGAAACTAGTTTATGTCACATTGTTGATGCCCACTTTTGACAAAAGCGCCCAATGGCAAAAGAAGCCCAACAATATGAAAAAGATGGGGAGAGAAAATAGTAAAGTAAAGACTAGTAAGCCAGAATGGCAGGAATAATGGTTAACAGACCCACAAAACTAATAAGTGGCGAGGAAGAAGCAAATGGGCTGAGGAAGCCCAAGCAATGAAAGTAGTAAACTCATGGGAATAGTAAGAGGTAGAAAAGAAATAAATGGGCCGAGGAAGCCCAAGAAATGAATTAATAAATTCATAGGGTTGACATAAAGGCCAATAAGCCTGAAAGGTAGTATGAATGTGGTAATTAGGCCGGGAAGCCCAAAGGATTTAGCAAAAACCCATAGGAGAGAAAGAGGAAGAAAATGGGCCAAGGAAGCCCAAGGAATGAAATGGGCTGAGGAAGCCCAAGAGATGGAATGGGCTGGCCCAGCAAGAATGTTGGCCAATAAAGCCCATAAGAAGAAAGAATGTAAGAAATGGACTGGCAGGAGCTTCAGCTTGTAAACCCCAAGGTAACAACAAAGTAAAAGGATAACTGATGTCATAGCAGGAGCAGTGCAGTTGCATGGCAGGAGCACCAGCTAGCCCACGAACACAGGAAAGAAGGGGAAATGGGCCAGGGAGGAAGGAGAGAGAGCTCGCACCCAAGTAATTCCCAGTCCAAAGAGAAGATGGAATGTATAGAACAAGAACCTAAAGGCCTATGTATCTTTCATGCCGCAAGAGTTAAACAGATACCAAAACGTATGACAGAATCAGACAAACATGGAGGCAATGGCAAATGTGTGAAGGCCAGAAAAGTAATGGATTCAGACAGAAGTGGAGCATGCACACAGGGCTTAGGCACCACATACCTGTACCCAGCCAATATAGGGGAGGTGGGCCACGAGTCAGAGGTATGAGAGGGTGTGATCTAGCAGTGGGGAGAAGGGGAGAGCCTATTTTGGGGTTCCTGCTCAAATTCTCTTGGGGAGATATGTTCTATTGGGATGACATCTCACCCAAAAGAAGTAAACCTGAGCTGGAATCACTAGATGCATGCCATAGAGGTAGGTAAGGGAGAGGTTTAATCCTTATCCAGATGAGAGTATTAAGAGAGAAGAGAGACAAAACAAAAACCATTTTTGTCTGCGAATGAGGCATGGTGTAGCACTACATAGTGTCATGGTAGTGGTTGAGTAACTAGCAAGCCAGTGGAAGTCTTGGAAGGATGCCTACAATGAGCCAAAAGCGGTTAAGGGGTAAAAATGGTAAATTTTGTCATGGCAGGTAGTATAAAAGGCCATAGGTGTGAATAATGAAAAAAGGGAGGAGGAAGGCACAACGGCAAACAAAAAAGAGAGGTAGAAAGAAAGAAAAGAAAGCAAAGTAAACAAAGAAACAAAAGAAAAAGGAAAGGTATAGAAATCCCAAAAGAAATGAAGAAACATGAGTGCTAGAAATAGAGGCATGTATCAATAGGCTACCCATTTCTCTCCTTCTGAATAGACCCACTCTCTGATAAGCTAAGAATTCAAGCTTAAGCCATCTAGGTCATTTTTCCAAAGTATGTAATCTCTACAGCAGGAACTCCCTTTGAGATTACGCACATTGGAGATTGGCTCCTTTTTGGGCTTGTGTTTGCTGAAGAGCTAAAACTATTTCTTTGGCAGAAGAATCCTTTCTTTTTAGTTGATAAATGATTAACTCATTATCTTACTGCTAAACTTTTTTTCGTGATCTTGTTATTCATAATTGAATTGCTCTATTCTCTCTTGCTATGTTATTCACGTATTATTGTTATTAGTAGAAATGTTTTAGTTATCTTGCCGCATCGTGCTTCCTACTGTTATATCTGTAACAGTCGTTCTTGTCGTGAGCACGTGGTACATTCAAGGCTCCTGCTAGGGCGTGTCTATATGGGGATGGCCCAACTTGCGCATAAGCTGGCTTAAGGTGTGTTTTAGTTAGGCCAGTCCTAACTCTCTTACCTCAGAATCACTAGTCATGGCACACCAGGAGAAATCAAGCCCAAAACACAAAAAAGGCCCACCACACACATCATTGTATTTTATATCAAATTTTTGATCAATTTATAGAATATAGAGCTAATAAAGCTAATTTTTTAATAAAAAATCTGACATAAAATACAATAATGTGATTTATGGGCACATTCTCGCGCCCATTAACGTTAACATTTCCCTTAGGTAGTGTGATGCCATTTTGCAACCACTAATCACCCAGATCATATATTTAGGGGGCGGAAAATTCCACTTTTCCATGTTTCAAATATTTCACACTTTTCCATCCTTAAATAGATAAAGTGTTTGTTTGGCAAACTTAATTTTTGCCAAATTATTTTACTATTCAGCTTATTTTTGCTACTATTTATGGGTCGCACTGCACTTTTTGGTACTATTCATGGGTCCCACTATACTATTTTAATTAATATTTACCTTTATCTATAGTACTTTTAGTAAAAAGTTTTCAGTTTTAGTAAAATAAACGGATCCCAAACAGATCCAAAAGAATAAAGTGTCGGTTGACATATTAATCTTGAGGGGGCGGAAAATTTTCACCATGTTTTAAAATTTGTCAATACTTTTAAGAATTTAGGGTCTATTTGGATATCGCTTATTTTGCTGAAAACTGAAAACACTGTAGCAAAATAATTTTAAAATGTGAACAACAGTCGTGGGTCCTAGTTTTAAAACACTGCTGTGACTCTTCATTTGTTAGTTGAATAGTAGCCGTGAGTCCTAGTTTTAAAACGTAAAACACGTTAAACGTGAGTCCCAGATTTAAAACGCAAAACATGTTAAACGTGAGTCCCAGTTTTAAAACGCAAAACATGTTAAACGTGATAGGCAAATGCACGCTTAATGATCGAAAACGATAAAAGAGATCTAGTAGAAACCGTAGAATTAGACTTTGGCTTTGAAAAAAAGGATCCTTAACAGGATACGATGACGCTAGAGTAGTTAGACGGTCAAATAAAGATAATTCACAGCCGCCTAAACAGGGTCCTCACATTTTTTTCTTTTTAGTTTCATCATTCTTTTTTTTTTTTTTTTGTCTTCTATATATAGATTCGATCAGACCCGATATTTGATATACTTTTCTTAAAAAAAAAATCATAACTTTAGAAGTGAGTTACTATTATTAACTTGAAAAAAAGAAGTCTGTATTCACCATGTTCTAAAACTCTTCGGACTTTGGCTTTGAAAAAAGGGTCCTGATCGAGAAGGATACGGCGGCGCTAGATATTTGGCATGATCAGACCCGAATATTTGACCTACTATTTTTAAAAAAACAAAACTTTAGAAGTGATCAGTAACTTGAAAAAGAAAAAAAAAATGTCTGTATTCGGTAAGCTAGAGACTGAAGTAGAGGCTAATGCTCCTGCATATAAGTTCCACGAGGCTAAGGCTCCAGCATATAAGTATTTTCCCTAATTATTTTCAGCAAGAGAATACACAAGACAGCCAAAATTTGCCCTAAATATTTTCAGAAAGTTGAGTTAAAAGAAGGTGAATGGGGAGAAGAGGGCTCTGTCACGTGCTGGTATTTTATCATTGGTAGGATAACTAAGATTTTTAATTTGTTGTTCACCTTCGATATCGTATATCTTTGGATTCTTCAACGTTTTATATGTCAGGGCTGCATGAAAAGCTTTTACATTGTGGAAGATAACAATATTCTCCTCTTCTACACATTTTTAGCTAATTATATTTTGTGAATATTCACAATTCTATATATATATTAAAAATCAAAAGACTCAAAACTAAGATAAAGTCTAATTAGATTGTGTCATGTGCTTTATATAATTTTTTATTTTAGTGCTAAGTAAATTATTGAGTGTAAAAATTAAAGAGTCTAAATCCAATTAGTTTTAAATTAGATTTCAATTGGAATCCAATTTTGAGCCACATGTCCATTTAATTTTTGAATTTTTGTAGCTAGTGAACTATTAATTGTAAAAAAAAAAGAGTCTAAATCCAATTAAATTCTAAATTATATATATATATATATATATATATGTAAGGACGCAATTTGGCTCCCAAGTCCAAGGGATGGATTGATGGATTTAGGCCCAAAAAGCTCTATACAATGAATTTGTAAAGAGTGGGTTAGAAAACTAGCCCCTAATGAGTTGAAACAACAATTAAAGTGGATCCAGATGATAAGAAGACAAAGATAAATTGGTTTTACTCAAAGAAAATCGTCTTCGGCACAATCTGAGGAGATCAGTTCTAGTATATCTTTCTTTGAATTTGATTACAAGTTAGTTCTTGTTGCTATAATGTTTTTTCTCTCAAATCTCCGATCCCCTTCCCTCAAAGTCCTCTCTGCATTTTGTACTTATCTTCCCTCTCTCATCTCTACCCTCCACTTGTAGATTAGATTGCTAGTGTAGATCCTTGTCCCATCAGCACCTTCCTGAAATCTTTGAGAACAACTGTAAGACTAAAAATTACTGTTCAAGTATCATTTCCTCATTAATGTGGTTAGAGAGTTAGCTACAGAGCATTTAATGCGGTGGCAACAGCTTTCTCTTAGATATTTCATAGTTCCCCTTCGTCCTATGCCTTCACAATGTGTATCCTTATCAATAGAAACTCCTGGAATGTTGCCCTAGATGGCAGACCACATCTTCAGACCTCTGCTTTACTTAGCCGAGGAGGTAATCTTCCTCGTACCACCTTCTTGAACCATCATGGCCAGATCCTTTCCTTTATTCATTAATGTTGACCTCCATAACAACGTTTACCCATCTTCGGACTACTAGGCACCCTCGGACTGGCCCCCGGCCCAATATATATTACTGGGCTTATTATCCCTACAATATATATATATTTTGTAAGGGCCAGATTTGGGTTCCTCTCCACTGTGTGGAGGGACTTTAGGCCCAAAAAGCTCAAAATAATGAATTTGTAGAGAGTGGGTTGAATACTGAGCCTTAGTGGATCAAACAAACACTATATTGGATTCTAATGTCAAGAGAATGGACAGAAAAAAAAAAAAAAAGGTTTATATTTGAGACAAATTGTCCTTGGCAAGGTCCGAGGTGATCTATTCTTATATATTCTTCTTAACATTCAACTACAAGCTGTGTTCTTAAATGTTACAGTGTTTTTCTCTTTTAGTTTTTCGATCCCCTAATCTTATCTCCATCCTTTCCTTATATACTCTCCTTCTTCCTCATTTCCACCTGCCACATGCATCCAAAATGGTCAGTCTTGATACTTGTCCCATCAGTCTTTTTCATCCATCTCCATTTGGTAGCTGAAAGTTCAAAATGGGTATGAAACACCCTTGAACGTTTAGACCCCAAATTACAAAATTACCAATTCAAGCTTTATATCAAACAATTAATGTGCGGAACATGATAACAAGCTTATAATAGAATTGATAAACAATCTAAGCCAAATATAAACACATCCACAGCAGTAAATATAAGGCAAAGATAAAGGGAAGGAAGATGCAAACATACGGACAACACACGATGTGTTATCGAAGAGGAAACCGAAGTCCTTGGTGTAAAACCTCTCCGCCGCCCTCCAAGCGGTCAAATAATCCACTAAAAAATGTAGTTGGGATACATGAACAGCATAAGACCCTCCAAGCCTAATCTACCCAAGTACCTAAGCCCTCCAAGCTTCTTGCTCCAACGAGATTACGCCGAACCTATTTCTTCTTTAGCTTCCCGGATTCTGCTACTAGATCATAGCATCAACTAATGTATATTGGTTTCTTCCAAACTGCTTCCCCTAGCACCAAATGAGCCTTCTCACAAACGTGGGTGTGGTGAGATAAGGATTTGGTCAAAAACCTCTCAAGGGTATGATAATGGAGAGGAAGAGAGTAGATGAATTTGTAGAGTCTTTAAGGTAAAGATTGTGGATGAAGCAATCTTGTTTTGCTCTAGGATTTCTCTCACAAAAATTCTCTCTGGAAGCTCTCTCAATATCGTGGGTATAAGTGTCTATATATAGTGGGGTGAGAAAAGAATACGAAGAGACAGTTTTTGCCAAACAGGGTAAATTGGCGGCTTGGTCTCGCGGCTTGTCCAAGTCACGAGTTCAAGTCGCGACGTAACGGCCTGGCCAGCCTGGGACTTTTGTCCTGTAGTGTGATAGCTGGTGCGACCCTTCAGCTTCCCTGTGTGCATCTCACGTGCCTGCATTTGCCGGCTTGCCAGTCTGAGCCACCCGCGAGTCCTAGCCGCGAAGCTCTGCTTCTTTGCACATACTTGAGCTTTTCTTCACATCTTCTCACACACTACCCTTACAATAATCTCACCTAATTACAGGGTTATTAAATGCTAAATTACAAGCAAATTGGCACGGAATAAAGCCAACAAGATGGTTGATAAATTTCAACCTTACAGTAGCTGTAAGATTGAAATATACTATTCAGGTATCATTTTTACATTAATGCGGCCATGGAGTTACGTGCAGTGCATTTAATGCAGAGATAGCAGCTTTCTCCTTAGATATTTTAGAGTGCTTCACTATCAGATGTCTTTGCCATACTAACCTGCTCTGACAGATCTACCTGGAATATTACCTTTAGCTGACAAATAACCTTTTCGGACTTCAGCCTTGGTCTGTTGTTGATGTATTTGTCCTCGGCTCATCTCACTGAGTCATTGTGGACGAAGATAACCTTTCTACTTACCATCATACTTTCTTTAAATAAAGATTATTCTTCCTCGGACAGGATTATGTCCTCGGCTTGGGCCCTAGTCCCAAAACCCAAATACATAATGAATTTTTAGGCCCAACACCCCTACATATATATATATATATATATATATATATATATATATATATAGAAACTATTACATATTTTATATATGTATTGTTTTAAAAAGGTTTAAACTAATACCATATATAATTTGAACACCTTCTAATGTATAATTTAAACCGCATAATTGTAATTGTTTTTAATTGTATCCGACTACCCATGCATATGCACGAGGTTACATACTAATTATTCTTAATAGACAAAATAATAATAATAATAATTATAGTTCTATTGAAACAATTTAAACGTATAAAAGAATCTGAATCTTCAAGATTTTTTTTCCAAATTTTTTATTTTTATTTTGAGTAATGTTACAGACACAAACTATTTTACTACATTTTTACAAACTGCTGTTGTGACAAATTCTTACTAATTCTAATATGGGACCATCACTAACATCACATTTTTACTTGCAATAATACTAAAACCACATCAACAGTTTATAAAAATGTTGTAAAATAGTTTGTATCTGTAGCATTACTCTTTTATTTTTAAGTAAAAGTGCATCTGGATCTTGAAAGGATGGGTTTCAGTTTTTCTTCCTCCAAAAATGTGAATTCTGATGTATAGAGAAGTGGATTTCAAAATTTTTATTTTTACTTTTATAAAAAAATTTCTTCCAAAGGAAATCTGGATGTCCATTTTTTGTATTTTTTTATTTATTTATTATCCAATCTCTTTTTTTCTCTCTACTAACACCACCATCATCATCATTATTATTTATTTATTAGCTTTATTAATAATAGGAATAATAATATATATATTTTTTGAGAGAGTTTCAACCTATAACGACTGCTTTTGATGATAGCTGTTTATCATCAGACTAAGATACTAATAGATTTTTGGTGTATGAGAGAATTGAATTCCAGATCTCTCCTATTCAATAATAAGAGACTGTATCAATTGAGCTAATTAAAACCTACAAAATAATAAATATCTTATTGTTGTTGTTATTGCTGTTATTATTATTGTTGTTGTTAGTACTTAGTAGTATTATTAGTGTTAGTATATTAGAAGTAGTTAGAACTTAGAACTATAATAATAATTAGTAATCTTATTTTTTATTTAAGTATAATCATTATCATTATTAGTGCAACTACTACAACAATTACTCCAAACTACTATTTACATTTTCATTATCATAGTAAAAAATAAACCCTATGAATTTAGTAATGTTGTAATTTTTATGTTTTTGTTGTTGTTGTTATAATCATCTCTATTATTATTTTTCGATACATCGATAGTTGAGGTTGGGAGAATTTGAATGATAGATATTTCTTTATTATTTAATTAATATTATTAGTACTACTACTACAGCAACAACAACAACTGCTACTACTACAATTACTCGAAACCACTATTTATATTTTCATTATCACAATAAATAATAAACCCTAAGAACTTAATAATTTGTTTAATTCTTATGTTGTGTTGTTGTTATTGGTATTATTAATACTTTTGTTGATGTTATTATCATCACCATCTCTGTTATTTAAGTACCATCGTGATCAACTCTCAGTGTTAATACAATGCTTAATTTCTTTATCTATTTATGAAAAATTGCCAATTGTCATACTTATATAATATCTTAAATAAAATATATTCATTCCTTTTGATAAATTTAACTATTTAGAAATTGGTTAAGGCAAAAAAAAAAAAAAAGAAAAAAGAAAAAAGAAAAAAAGAAGTAATGTTGTTAACACAGTTTTTATGTTTTTCAAAACAAATTTCATCATTGCTAAGTTGTGGGTACATGCATGAGTGTCATATGCCTCCATTATTTACGGTCGATCACTTTAATAATTGTGAAATTTATTGCAAAAAAATTTGAGTTCGTACCATTATTGGAAAAAAAAAAATGGTTATGTTAACCAATGTCATTTTGTATCATCAAGATGGTTTCGACAGGTACCACTTGCAATGAGAAATAGTAAAAACTAAAAAAAAATATAACTTTTAAACTAAAAGTTACTCGAAAAGTATATTTTTCAACTAGTCACTTTAATACATGCACTTCTCAAAAAAATAGTAGCTAGTGTAGCTCTTGTCAACAAGTTTGATCATATTTAAGATAAATAAATTTATTTTATGTTTTGCATAGTATGCTTTGTATACAATTGTTGTTAAAAGTCCATTCTTAATTTGATTTTAAGTGAATTTGCCTATTACTTGTAAAGGATTTTCTTTTTAAGTTTTTTTTTTTATTAGCAAAAACAATATATAACAAAAATGAAGTGAAAATCGCACAAATAAACCCTATATATATATATATATATATATATATATTACTTAAAGTTATCACCTTAAAACTAAAATTCTATCAAGGTGGTTTGAAATGAGAAAAATTATATATTATAGGGATTTGATTTCGTATTAAAAATTATTAGAATATATATGCACATCCTTCAATACCAAGTTTATTTAATTAAGTTTAACCAAATTCATTAGAACAAAAATTAAAAATAGCCCAAGCCCGAAAACTGAAAAATTTTATTGATAATCCAACAAATCCGAAGAACTTCATCAAACATAACCACAATTGAATCTGAGAAAAGGACAAGAAGTCGCAAAGGTTAAAGAGCAAATGATAATGAGTCTAAAAACAAACCTGAACAAACCATGGGAATGCCTTTTGTCTCAGAGAAATTTTCCTTAGCCCTTTGCTCAACATGTACATATATACTCATGTTATAGTTTATTGTAACACATGTTATTATACTACACTTTTATACAATAAAGATGTAGCCCTTAATGGTTTCTTTTGTGGATGTAGGCTGACAAGGCTAAACCACGTAATCCTTGTGTTTTCGGTGTTCCTATTCTATGTTTCCTCTTTCGTATTCATTCTAACATATACAACATGGTATAACACATTGCATTGCTAATATATTTAACATAATTAAATATGATGAGAACCCAAGTCAAGAAACTCAACACCATGGTACATTTGAGAGGCAGTGCAAGTCTACAACTATGACTTTCAGCAAAAAAATAAATTGTACAACTTTGACAAATACAAATGTCCTGCACCATAACAGTTGAGAGGCAGTGCAAGTCTAAAACTATGACTTTTAGCAAAAAAATAAATTTTACAACTTTGACGAATACAAATCTCCTGTACCATAACAGTAGAGAGGCAGTGCAAAGTCTACAACTATGACTTTCAGCAAAAAAAAAGAAAAAAAAAAGTGTCTACAACTATGACATACTAATCAAGCAATGAGTGACAAAAATCAGCCCGTGATTTTTTCACACCGTTATAAAATACTACCAAGTTGTGGGTGGAAAGTTCATAGTATTCTCCATCCCTCAAGTTTGAGGACATCATGGAAATTACTTCCCATCTACTTGCAATTGCAGGGTTTTTTCTATTGGCTCTATTGTACAATCAATGGAGGGTGAGAATTGGAAGTCAGAAAATTAAGCGTATGTTGGCTCCAGAGCCATCAGGTGCCTTGCCAAACATAGGTCACCTTCATAAACTACGTGGCCAAAACCCAATAGCACGAACCTTAGGTGCTATGGCTGATAAAGTTGGTCCCATCTTCATGATCAGACTTGGCATGAAACCTGCACTTGTGATTAGCAATCATGAGGCAGTCAAGGAGTGCTTCACTACAAATGACAAGGCTTTTGCTGCACGTCCAATGTCTAGCCAAGGAAAGCACCTTGGCTACAACTATGCAGTATTTGGTTTTTCCAGTTATGGAAAATATTGGCTCAAGATCCAAAAGCTAATCAAGCTAGAACTCCTCTCTAGTTGTCGGCTTGAAACGCTAAAGAATGTTCAAGTATTCGAGGTGGAAACTGTGATTAAAGATTTGGACACTCTCTGCAAGAGCAACGAGGGCAACCAAGCCAATGTGGTGATTAGTGAGTGGGTTGAGCGCCTAACCTTTAATATTATTACTAGAATGATAGCAGGGAAGAGATACTTTGATAGCTTCAGTCATGGAAATGATGGAGAGGCACAAGCCGCACAACGTATTGGGAAAAATATTAAAGCCTTCTTGTACGCAGCTGGGGTCCCTGTCATTAAGGATCTAATTCCATTTCTAGGATGTTTTGATTTGCTGGGCCAAGTAAAATCTATGAAGCATATTGCAAGTGAATTTGACTCTGCAGCAAGAAGTTGGATTGACGCTGAAGGGTAGTGAACCAACCAACAAGCTGGACTTCATCGATGTCATGTTCTCCGAAATTCAGGATGATGCATTCGGCCATACGCGTGAAACCATTATAAAGGCAACAGCAATGGTAAGTTATTGTCATTTATCTCACAACTTAATTAATCAACCATCATTTTTTTTTTTTAAAGGTTTTGTGAATTCAGTTAGCTCAATTGGTAAACTCTTTTTTGTTGTCAAATATAATAAGAGATATATAGGCAGGGACAGAGCTACTCTTTGACCTGGGGGGGCCACGGCCCCCCCCCCCCCCACTGGATTTTGAGAAAATTTTTTCTATAGGTATATTTAATTTTCAATTAGCGCCCCCCCCCCCCCCCCCCAAAAAAAAAAAAAAAAAAAAAACTTGGTCATCATTGGTCTCTTTTTGCTTATTATTAGCTCACTCTTGGCAATTTGGATCCAAATAAATTTATGGTTGGCCACTCTATGAACCACTGCACATGCTGCAACTTGCAGTTCATCTTTGTTTAAAACAGAGGAGAAAAAATATATGAAGGATCTGAGTCTTACTAAAATAATCAAGAGGCATAGTGAGAGGAAGGTGAGAACAATATGAAAAACATGATTTAAAAAAAAAACATAAAAAAGAGAAGTCGAAAAAAAAAAAAAAAGACGAAGAAGAAGATTATTAGTGTTAGTTTGGATAAAAATGTGTTTGCGTTTGTGCTGGTGGCTACGTTTTTTGTGTGGGTCCTGTGCACTGTTCATAGGACCCGCAAGTATGAATTTTAGTAAATTTTTCTTTAAAATTGGGTCCCATAACACTACACATTTAAAAATTATTTTGCTATAGTTTTTTCAGTTTTCAGTTTTCAGCAATAAGCAGTATCCAAACAGACCCTTAGAAAGCACACTAATAAAGAAGAGCAATCAAATATCAAAATAGTGAGTAACACCTGTTTAAAGACCAGATGTGAGGTAAACAGTAAAAACAAGAATGGGTGGGATAGGGAATAGAGAAATTGATTTATTTATCATTTACAAAATACCCTACAGGTTTGTTTATTTACAAAAAAACCATATTTGCTTTATTTTTAATGGCAATCTAATCATTTTATTTGATTTTTGTTAAACAATATATTAAATTCATTATAAATTATACTTTTATTTAGTTTAATAATGGTGTTTGTCATGTGGGTGTGTGTGTGTTCATATTTATATTTGATGTTAACTGCAAAATAGTGTATCAATACACACTAATACCAAAATATTTCATTCCAATAGTAAATCTGAAATAGAATTCAAAACTTTGATCTCAATTCAAAAAATTGTTGATATTTCAATTCCATAAAATTTTAATACCTCAATTTCCAAAAATTCTTAAGCAAAACTATAAAAAGTATCTATTTTCAATAAGCTTGCATATGCAAGAAGCTTTATAGTTCAATAACGTTGTTTGTCTCCTTTATATGGAGAACTCAGTTCAATCTCTGTTTGATTGAATTTAATAATAATTATAAAAGAAAAATAAGCTTGCACGCTATTTGGACTTCATGCCATATGGATGGATATGAGCCCCTAATATGGTCACATTTGACAACTGTAAGTTGAAGGATCATGATTGGTTGGATGGCATCGTTGTTAATGGTGAGGATGGGCCTATTGGTTTCAATGTTTTTTAACAAGGATTTTACTAAGAGCCACCCTTTAGGAACTTTTTATGGGAAAAAGCAAAAAATAATTAATTTTTTTTTTTATCTTTTTCAATTTTCCATAAAAAATTTCTTGAAATAGTTTATTAATAGATGTATTTAATGAAAATTATGATGGAAAATAATTCTGCCATTTAAGTAAGATCAGCATAATAAACCAAACATGGCAAAAAGACTATAAAATAAACCAAATATGGCAAAAAGATTCAAACAAACATGAAAAATATTTAAACACAATTAATTAACCTAAACATAGTCAAATAGAATCAAATATCATGTGAAAAATAAATAAGTAAAAAAAAAAACAAGAATTTTGCCCTAATCAGGGTTCGGGGTGTGTACGCATACTCAACTATGTATACGCATGGTTGAACCATGCACATGCATACTCGATAAATGTGTATGCATCTTTTAGCATAGATCCAAAAAATTACATTTTTAGAGATTAATCAAACAAAGATATAATATGTGAGATCAAACAAGCATGTTAGAACCCTAAGCGTTAAACTAACATGAAGCAAATAAAACAAACATCAACATGCATAAACAAATAATTTAGAAACAAAATCAAAGAATTAAACTAAACTACATTAAATAAATAAACATGTTAAACTTTACATAAAACTAAAATAACAAACCAAGAACAACAAGAACAGATTATAAACAACCTAAAATTAGATTAGAACATATAAAAAAGATCATAACATCAATCAAACATGATAAGAACACTTATGATAATATCAAACAAAAAGCCTTGTGAATCCTATATAGCAAAGTGAGAAATCATGGAAAAGAGACTCACCTTGCTTTAGAATCACAGATTTGAGATAGTTTAACCGACCCCTCTGTGCCTACAACACAAATATTAGATTGAGAGAGTAGGAATAATTAAAGAACATAACAATGGTTAATAATCATAACTCAAGAACAAAAGATTTTGAAAATGTTTTAGAAAACAATTTGAAAAACAAACTTTCTTCCTTGGAACTAACTAAAGAGAACTTTTTTATTTGTAAAAAACGTGCAAAGGTGCTGTGTTAGGGTTTTGAAAAGAGAAAATAGAGTTTTAGATAAGATGGAGGCCAAAAAATCACTCTTTTTAACTAGGGTTTTGATTGGAGACATAAGATGAGTATTTATAAGTTAAAATTAGGGTTTTCAGGGCTTTTTAATGGTCTTTTGATGTTCCCAAGGGTCTAGGGGCTGGCCTTTATCAAAGAATGATGTTTTAGTCCCTTAAAAATGAAGTTCCCCTACCCAGAAAATTGGTCTGCATAAGCATCTTTCGAGAGTGATTTTTTGACAGTTTTGATGGCCTGACTTCAAATGGTCATAACTTACTCAATGCAAATCCAAATTAGGAAAAATTTATATTCAAATTGAAGTCCAAGATTCTACTTTCCAATGAAACAAACCCCACTCAAAAATTCTTTATGGATCAAAAGTTATGGTCAAAACAGTAAGCAAATGTTATTTTTCAAAATTGTTTTTGTTAGGTTCTAAGGTCTTAGGATTTTATGTATTTAGAACTCTAATTTGTAATGTTGGCAAACCATGATCAAAACATTGTATTTAGTCTTATTTAGACTTGCTCAAAGTTGGTTTATTCTTGTAAAGTTGGAATCGAGTGGCTGCAGAAGTACTTGGGACTTTCGGCCTGGCTCGATTGATCGAAGAATAGACTCGATCGATCGAAAATCGCACAGGTTGATTTTTCTGCAGAATTTCCAACTCAGCCCTACTTCATTAAACGTTTAGGGTTTTATGTTTTTACCCTAGGTATATAAACTAAACCCTAGCCACGTTTTTGAAGGTTGTCCATATTGTATTGTTGCTCATACATTGCTGTTTTGTGTGAATCTCTTGTGAGATCTTTGAGGAGCTTTCTTTTACACAAAACTTAGGATTTTCATGGTAGAGATAATTTCAACATCTTGAAGATCATTACTGTTGCAACCATTGGAACTTAAAAGAAAAGCAAGCGGGGAGCTTGTAGCTGATTGAGGAATTCAAGAAAGAAGTAGTCCGTGGATTCGGAGCCTGCGCGTGGTCGTGTCAGGAAGTTCTACTGGTGGGTAGCATTAGGAAGTCGAGCGGGGAGCTTGTAGTCCTTTTGTATGAACTTCAATTCTTTCATAGTGAATTCAGGTTAGCCTTGAAGATCGGTGGGTCAAATCCTCCCCAGGTTTTTACCGTGTGGTTTCCTGGGTGATCATATCTTGTGTTATTTATTTTCCGCTGCTTTATATTCTTGATATGATTGTTTGGATTGTTTTAACCTAGAATTGCTTAATTTGACTAAGTAACAACTTGGCTAATTAATCTAGGCTACGCAATCTGGTTGTTTAAGGGGTCTAAATAACCTGTCTGTTTTCAACACGATTTAAGCACTTTTAAGTTGTGAATTGTGATTACTTTCAAGCTATTATGAACTCTTTAAAAACCTTTGGTTGACATATGTCAAGCTCATCACTGGGGCCAGGGACCAAAATTTATTAATGGGTACAAATGAGGTGTCTACACCCCCTTAACAATATTATTGATTCTTTTAAGAGTAATGCTAAAGCCACAAAATTTTCTTCAATAATTTTACAAAACTTTTGATGTAGTAATTTCTTATTAGTTCACATTTAGGCCCATCATTGACATTACTTTTTTACTTGCTAATAACTGCTCATCACAATAGAAATCTGTATAAAAATTTGTAACTTTAGCATTTTTCTCATTTTAAAGCTATAAAAAAAAGGATTTATAGATCTAAAATCTAATACAAAATATTCATTCAAAAAAAATTAGCCCAACAACAAAAATTACCAATAATAAAGTTAAAAACAATTAAACTTAATTAACTAATTTTACCAAAAATGAACAGCCCAGCCCTTTTAAAAATTAAAAAAAAAAAAATTTGTTCTTACCAGGAAGGAGACACACACATAAAAAACACAAATAAATAAAAAATGAAAATCCCTTTAGCAGTTAAGTAGCAAAATTGGATGCCGGAGCCGTTGCACTCAATTTTATTTATTTATTAAATCACTAAAATCCTTAAACCCTTCAATTCCTGTTAAAGACATGGCTCTCTCTCTCTCTCTCTCTCTCTCTCTCTCTCTCTCTCTCTCTTCGTAGTTTATCATTTCAATCATAATTTCTTTGCATCAAATCTCTTCTCTTGTTATTCCATTTCTAATTCTTTTGTTATTCCATTGTTTTAAATTAGTTTAATTAGGGTGTTGGGTGCAAATTATAAACTGACCTACTATTATATACATACAATACTACAACAAAATTTTTCAGGGTTACATTGGGCAATATCAATATTACAATTGACCATACTTTTATCACATTCAGTGGTTCTTTTATTTTTTATTTTTACTCACATTTGATGGTTCTATTGTCACATTAAGCAATTCCAACATCACATATAATCGTATTTTTTTCATATTCAATGATTTCCTTATTTTTTTTGTTCACTCACATTTGACAGTTTCATTGTCACATTAAACATTACTAACATCACATATGATATGACCGTACCCAACCTAACCCAATCAACCCAATAATTGACGAATATATAACAAAAATACCACCGAAACCTAAAAATGACTAAAATACCCTAAAAACTTATAAAATAACTAAAATACCCCTAAAACCTTCTAAAATTACCAGAATGCCTTTAGAACCTAAAATAATTATTTAAATACCCCTAAAACCTAAAAAATGAATGAAGTGAACCTGAAACCTAGAAAATGACTGAAATACCCTTATAACCTAGAAAAAGATTGTAATGCCCCCAAAACCAAAAAAAAGTTATCGAAATACCCTTGAAACCTTAAAAAAAAAATTGTGTATCTTAGTTTTGTATTATAAATATTAGTACTTTTCCCCCTTTAATTAGCATTTTTTCTAATTCTTTTGTTATTCCATTTGTTTCCCAATAACATATTGGAAAGTCCAAATCAGGTTGATGATCAAGGTGTTGGGTGCAAGTTAGTGAATAACCAAAATACCCCTCAAAAACATTTAGAGGGAGTAAAATATCCCTAAAACCTTGAAATAACCTAAACACCCTGATAGGCCACAATCTGAATGACCCCTTGTGATTAAACCAATTAATTAGCCAAATTATTAATTAATCAATTTAACATGCAAATACGTGAAAGCACCAACAAATCACCAAACAACTAAATATGCAGCGGAAATTAAATGACACGGTGATTTGTTTACGAATGGGGAAAACCCTTGCGGCAAAAACCCCACCGGGTGATTTTCAGGTCACCACTCCCGAAACTCCACTATTATCAAATCAAGCGGTTACAAGTAAAGGAATCCCAAGTACCTTACCAACCTACAGTTGAACCCTTACCCCAATACCTAATTGGACTTTATCTGTAGTGACAGTTCCCCCTTTTGATGCACGGCTCCCAAGTACGTGACTAACCAATTTGATGCGTGGATCCCAGTACGCGGCTTACTCCTTTGTACGAATCCCAGTACGTGACTAACTCCACAGCAACCCTTTAATCGTTGTAGTTGATTTGCAGTAGCTTCACATAGAAACACTAATAAGATCTTCAATGTTGGTGCAAGAGACTTTGCTTGGTTACAGAACCCAAAGGCGTGTAAGAAACGCAGCAAGAATTCTTTTTTCTGTAGGAGAAGGCTAGGGTTTCAAAAAGAAAACCTTATGAAGCTCTCTAGGGTGAGGTTTTTCTTTTTCCCACCTCCTTTAAATAGGAGCTTAATGGGCTTTCCTATTCCAAATAGGTTTACACAAACCTTGGGCTTTCCTAGTCCAATAAGGATTATACAAACCCAAAAACAAATAGCCTTTTAGAATAAAAACATTGTGGCTATAATCTGAAAATCCGTAAGCTCGATCGATCGAGACATCTATCGAGTTTTAATGAATCTCGACAGATAGAGCTTCTGTCGAGAAGGTATCGAGACCTGCAGATTGCACTTTTCTTGAGCAGTTCTTGAATAATCTTCATGTCTTCAATTTAACCACTTGTGATGATCATCTTGAACCTACTTAGATTTACCCAAATATAAGTAAAGTGCGTTTTGTCAAAGGATATGCCAATTACATAAAATATATGTCCCCAACACACCCATAATGACAGTGATGATAATGATCACAAAAATCCCAAGCTTTTCTTGGCCTTGATTTTGATTTGGCTAAGCTTGATGCTAACGGTGATGGTTGTGAGAACATGTACGATTAGGCCCATTGACCTAGCACATGTACATGCTTCTATAAGTTGGGATAATTTCATATTCAATTAAGTTAGCCCAACACTTAAATAATATTTTGTGAAGTCCAAGTTGAAATGATGCTTTCCTTTATATATATATATATATATATATATATATACATATATATACTAGTTAGGGCAACACGTGCCATGAAAAAAAGAAGAAGTAGTGATTAGGATCAATTTTAAATTTTATATGTATCACAAAATAAAGATATAAATCATTTGATTTTTAAAATACATAGAGATTTATGTTAATCAAAAGAGACATTAATTTTAAGAATTTTGATAATTATGTTATAAAAAGTTAATCTCATTTGTATAAGACTGTGACGGATCCCAATCCAATATTTTATTATTTTATTTTGACCTATTACTTACATCTCAATAGTTGTGAATATATTGTAATAACAACAATATGTCACGACATTTTTAGTTGTGCTAGATCTCGGTATGATATTATTTTATTATTTTATTTTATTTTGACCCATAAGAAGTTGACACATGTGTCACAACATTTTCACAATATCTCTATGTATACATTATACTTAATTACAATGTAAATTTATATTGTAGACACAGAAAAATTGGCAAATTTTGTACACATTTACAAAATGTGTACAATATTTACCATTTTTTGTGCAAATGTGTATAATATTAACCACTTTTGTGTATTTCCAATGTAAACTTGCATTGCAAGTACAAAGTTAATAGATATGCCAGCTTACATAAATATTTAAAAGGAAAAAAAAAACAAAAAACACAAACCGATAACTGGAAAAAAAAAAAAAAAAAAAAAAAAAACTCTAAGCATTGTAGAAATTAATGTTAAAATGTTTTGGACTTGGCATTTTTTTATTTGATTTATAAAAAACTGAGATCTCAACAATTGTGAAAATATTGTGATAATAATAAGTATTGTAACATTTTCTCAAAACATTTATTTTTAATTGTGGTTGGTCACAGTCTCATATTTTATTATTTTATTTCGACTTGTAAGAAATTGACACGTCAATAATTGTGATATTTGTTGTGTCAGTATAACAATATATATACCAGCTTACATAAATATTAAAAAAAAAAAAACATAAACCGATTACTAAAAAAAAAAAAAAAAAAACTTTAGTCACTGTATCTACCGTGCCAGTTGAATAAACCAAAAGCACTACACAATAAGTATTCTAACATTTATTTTTAGTTGTGGTTGGTCACAGTCTCATATTTTATTATTTTATTTCGACTTGTAAGAAATTGACACTTCAATAATTGTGAAAATATTGTGAAATTTGTTGTGTTAGTATAACAATATATATATCAGTTTACATAAATATCTAAAAGGAAAAAAAAAAACATAAACCGATTACAGAAAAAAAAAAAAAAAAAAAAAAAAAGCAAGCTTTAGGCACTGTAGCCACAGTGCTAGTTGAATAAAATGAAAGCACTGCACAATAAGTGTTGTAACATTTTCTCAAAATATTTATTTTTAGTTGTGGTTGGTTACAATCTCATATTTTATTATTTTATTTCAACTTGTAAGAAATTGACACGTCACTAATTGTAAAAATATTGTGAAATTTGTTGTGTTAGTATAACAATATATATACCAACTTACATAAATATTTAAAAGGGGAAAAAAAAAACACAAACCGATTACTGGGGGGAAAAAAAACTTTAGGCATTGTAGCTACAATGCCAGTTAACTAAACCAAAAGCACTGTAGCTACAGTGCATACACGCATTCGTGATAAAGCAAAAGCACTACACAATAAGTGTTGTAACATTTTCTCTAAACATTTATTTTTAGTTGTGGTTAGTCATAGTCTCATACTTTATTATTTTATTTCGACTTGTAATAAATTGACACGTCAACAATTGTGAAAATATTATGAAATTTGTTATGTTAGTATAACAATATATATAAATTTGTTGTGTCAGTATAACAATGTATATACTAGCTTACATAAATATTTAAAAGAAAAAAAAAAACACAAACCGATTACTGGGGAAAAAAAAAACTTTAGTCACTGTAGCTACAGTGCCAGTTAACTAAACTAAAAGCACTGTAGCTACAGTGCATATGCACATTCACGATAAAGCAAAAGCATTGCACAATAAGTATTGTAATATGTTCTCAAAACATTTATTTTTAGTTGTGATTGGTTACAGTCTCATGTTTTATTATTTTAATTCGACTTGTAAGAAATTGACACGTTAGTAATTGTGAAAATATTGTCAAATTTGTTGTGTCAGTATAACAATATGTATACAGCTTACATAAATATTTAAAAGGAGAAAAAAAAAAAAAAAAAAAACACAAACCGATTACTGGAAAAAAAAAAAAAAAAAAAACTAACCTTTAGGCACTGTAGCTACAGTGCTACTTCATACTATAGCTATAGAGCCGCTGCTCATGAAACCAAAATGCACAGTGCAGAGCACTGTCGCGGCATAGTCGCTTTTATACATACTAGTTAGGGCAGCACGTGCTAGCCATGGGAAAGAAAAAAAAAAAAAAAAAAAAAGGTAGTGATTAGGATCAATTCTAGATTTTATGTGTATAACAAAATATAGATATAAATAATTTGATTTTTAAAATACATAGAGATTTACATTAATCAAAAGAGACATTAATTATAAGAATTTTGATAATTATGTCATAAAAAGTTAATCTCATTCGTATAAAAATTTTGATCAACCACAAAGTTAGGAGAGCTATTTAACATATAAATATCTATTTCACTATAATAATTTTTTTAGTACTTATTTGCTATAGTCAATTGTGGGGTCAAAGAATTTGGCAACTCCAAGGCCCACGCCGAGGAGGAAGAAATGTTCAAGGACGAACGAAGAAAGTCCAAATTGCCAAAGAAACGTTGCCAAGGACAATCTTGTTCTCGACCAACCGACATCATAGAAGGGAAGAGCGGCACTATCAAAGGCAACCTCCCAGAGCATCCCAAGAAAAAGGACAAATACAATGGGTCAATCATAGGAGCATGGTGGAGGGGTAATTCAAGGAGAAACTGTTACCTCCGCATTAAATGCCCACAACTAACGTTCTGGCCGCATTAATGAGGAAATGATCCCTAAACAGTGCTGCCTTAATTACTGCAACTCACAGAAGGTTTGGGAAGGCGACTAATGGGACAAGCACTAGAGTAGTGACCTGTATGATTAACAAATGGAGGACCAAGATCAACTGAAAGGGTATATATAATGGAAGAAATCCTTCAGGGAAAACGGGAGAGAAGAAGAAAAAACAGAGAATACGGTAGCAATTTATATCATCTTTGAAACCTTTGTAACTAAGCACTAAAGAAATCATAAAAACAACAAGCTCCTTAGATGAGGCCCGAGGACAGAATTTCACACTTTAGTCCATGTCCTTGTTATTCAATCCACTCATAACCATGTCTAATTGTTGTAACCCTCATTAAGACCTAGTTCTTAAACCCATTCTCTATAAATTTATTGTATTAGGCTAGTTGAGCCTGAGTTCATTCATCCAATAGAAGAAGTGCTCAAACACAATCCCTACAATTGGCGCCGTCTGTGGGAAGAACTTGTGTGTTAGTGAGGGTAACAATCAAGTATGGTAGGATCAGGCCCTCATCAAGCATGTTTCCATTAGCTTGAACCGGCTAGATCCCAACAATAGGGTAACTTTCCCAACTTGAGTGTGATCGAAATGAAGAGAATGAAAGGTTTTGAGAGGGAAGTGTGCACACCACTCAAACCAACAGAAGCCACTCTCGTGTGGGTAGTCACGTGCTCTAGAGACAAAATAACAACCTGGCCATGCAACCAGAAGAAGATAGGAGTCACGTATCCCAGAGACAGAATGATAAGCAGGCCATGCAGCGAGAGATAGACGACTTGAAGAGAAAGCTGCGCCATGCACAATGAAGGCAATCTCATTTTAGCTCAAACATGCCCTCCGATGATGAAAGCGATGATGACTATAGGTAAAGATCGAGAACTCCTCCAAGCGAGACCTTCTCTCACAAAGAAGAGCACTACTGGAGGCGTAAACGTAAAAGCCCATCTCCTAGGGGCTTGAGGAACGACGCCATGAGCAGGGCACTGGATTAACTCTCCAAGTCACCTTTCACACACCACATAGAAGGGGCTGCACCTCCTCGACGGTTCTAGCAGCCAACCTTCACCATTTATAATGGCAAACAGACCCTGTGGAGCATGTGAGCCAATTTAATCAAAGGATGGTTGTCCATTCTAAAGACGAGGCGCTGATGTGCAAGGTTTTCCCATCTAACTTGGGACCGGTGGTGATGAGGTGGTTCAATGGCTTAAAGTCGAATTCCATAGATTCGTATAGGCAGCTAACCCAAGCCTTTGGCTCCCGTTTCGTTACAAACAGCAGAGCTCCTCGGCCCTTGAGTGCGTTATTGTCTTTATCCATGCATGATGGAGAAACTCTAAAGACCTACTCGGACAGATATTGGGAGATGTATAATGAAATGGACGGCAATTTTGATGATGTCGCCATCAGCACCTTCAAAAATAGTTTCCCAGTCGAGCACAGCTTGAGGAAGTCTCTAACTGGCAAGCCTGCCACAAGTGTGCGCCAACTGATGGATCAGATCGATAAGTATAAACGAGTAGAGGAAGACCAGCTGCAAGGCAAGGGAAAATAGAAGGTTATCCCTCAGGAGAGGAGGGATTTCAAGTCGGACCGATATAACAGCAACCGCCCGAGGAGAGATTTCATAGGGCAATTTAGAGCAACCAACACACAGACTGTCAATGCATTATTCCGAGAACCAGTACATTGGGTGTTGGAGAAAATCAAGAATGAGCCATACTTTAAGTGGCCGAATAAGATGGCGAGAGAGTCCATGAAGCACAATTAGAACTTTTATTGCCAATACCACCAGGACCACGGACATACCACAGAGAACTGCAGGAACCTCTGGAACTATTTGGACCAATTAGTCCGAGAAGGAAAGGTCAAGCACCTTCTGCATCATTCCAGTGGTTATCAAGGCCAGACCATCAGGAGCCCCAGAGAAATACTGCCCTAAGGTTACCCGTAGGGACGATCAATGTAATCTTGGCCGCGCTAGGAAGAACAGGCACGTGCCCTTCACAAGTGTTATCTATGTGACAAAATCCGTGACATCCAAAACACTTTGGTCCTACAAGAACAGTGTACTGACTGCTTTTCTTAGCATCCTTTTTCCCTTTGTCTTGGCCTTTAGACTGAAAAGAACTGGATTGCCTGCGGTCCTTATCGAAGTTCCTTCCATTGGCATTCTTTATGAACTTCTTGAACTGCCTAGTGATGTAGGACTTTATTTTGGAATCTTCATCATCGGAAGACTCATCTGTGTCACTGCTTTTTGCCTTCAATGCCATGCTCTTGCCTTTACCAGTCTTACCAATTCTGGTCAACCCTAGCTCATAGGTCTGCAAGTTTCCAACCAGCTCAGTCAAAAGAATCTTATCAATATCGTTTGATTCTTCTATTGTCGTAATCTTGGCATGGAATCTCTCGGGTAGATATCTGAGCACTTTTCTCACAATCTTGGGTTCAGGAATGGTTTCCCCAAGATTGAAAGCAGAGTTCACTATGTCCTTTAGCTTGTCATAGAACTCATCAAACGACTCATCTTCCTCCATCTTAATCTCTTCAAAGCTTGTAGTGAGCCTCTGAAGCTTTGAGTCCTTGACAGCCTTTGTACCCTCATAGGTTGTCTAGAGGATGGTCTATGCTTCCTTTGCAGTTTCAGTAGAGGATATCTTCTTGAATTCCTCATTGGTGACTGCGCTAAATAAGGCATTCAACGCTCTGCTGTTGAAGTTTATCGCCTTGATCTTGGCTTCATTCCAATCGGCCGACGCTTCCTTTGGCTTAGTCCAGCTAATCTCTACAGCTTGCCACATTTTTCATCTAAAGACTGCAAGAAAGCTCTCATGCGTACTTTCCAGTATGCATAGTTAGTGCAATCAAATAAAGGAGGTATGATTAATGATTGTCTTCTATCCATGACAAACAAGGGTCAATGGATCAACACAACAAAGATTAAACCTAATTAGAGTGTGCCTGCTCTGATACCACTTGACAAGCCAAAAACGTATTGACTCCTTATGATTAAATTAATCAGCCAAGTTATTAATTAATCAATTTAACATACAAACGCGTGGTAGCACAAACAAATCACCAATAAACTAATTATGCAGTGGAAATTAAAAGACACGGTGATTTGTTTACGAATGGGGAAAACCTGATGACAAAAACCCCACCGAGTGATTTTTAGGTCACCACTCTCGAAACTCCACTATTATTACAACAAGTGGTTACAAGTAAAGGAATCCCAAGTACCTTACCAACCTACAGTTGAACCCTTACCTCAATACCCAATTGGACTTGTTCTGTAGTGACAGTTCCCACCTTTGATGCACCGCTCCCAAGTACGTGACTAACCAATGCGCGGATCCCAGTACGCGACTTCAACACCAACTGAAAGAGAGGTTGGCTACAAAGTTCTTCAGTTCATCCTACATGATGAAGATCAAGAAGATGCTTGGTCACAAAACCCAAAGGTGCACATACACAGCAACTTCTTCAAGAAGAGATGAACTAGGTCAAGAACTTCGTCTCTGGTCACAATTTGCTTCAACAGAGTTTTCTCAATGCTTGTGCAAATGTGAACTGTTTGACAACCCTTAAAACAATCCTTTTATATGTCTAGGGTTAGGAGAAAAGAAGGCCCAAAGACACATTCACGGATCCCAAGAAATCAGATCAAAATTCTGAATTTATTAAATCTCGACAGATAGGAGGTGTTGAGAAGCTGTCGAGAAGGTGTTGAGCTTACGGGCTTGAGACATCTTTCTTAAGCTCGATAGATGCACCTGTTGAGCTTTAATGAAATTGCACTATCAACTTGTTTTTTTTTGGACAGACTTGATGACTTCAACACTTGATCTTGAAACCTTATCTTTTGAAGTATTAAAAACACCTAGAACTACCCAATTACAAGTAAAGTGCGTTTTGTCAAAAGATTAGCCAATTACATAAAAGAATGACATATGTTCTTTAACAAGTGAAACACATATGTCCTAACACCGAGGACATCAAAATCCTCCTCTTTGTCTAAGGAGCTGGATAGCAGGATTTTGAGGGGCTATTGTGGGGTCAAAGAATTTGGCAACCCCGACCCATTTTATACTAAGCCCAAGGCCCACGCCGAGGTGGAAGAAATGTCCGAGGACGAATGAAGAAAGTCCAAATTGCCAAAGAAACGTTGCCGAGGACAATCCTGTTCTTGGCCAACCGAGATCATAGAAGGGAAGAGCGGCGCGCCATCAAAGACAGCCTCCTAGAGCATCTCAAGAAAAAGGACAAGTACAATGGGTCAGCCATGGGAGCATGGTGGAGGGGCAATTCAAGGAGAAACTGTCACGTCCGCATTAAATGCCCACAACTAATGTTCTGGCCGTATTAATAAGGAAATGACCCCCGAACAGTGCTGCCTTAGTTACTGCAACTCACAGAAGGTTTGGGAAGGCGACTGATGGGACAAGCACTCGAGTAGTGACCTGCATGATCAACAAATGGAGGGCCAAGATCAATTGAAAGGGTATATATAATGAAAGAAATCCTCTAGGAAAAAGGGAGAGAGGAAGAAAAAACGGAGAATACGGTAGCAATTTGTATCATCTTTGAAACCTTTGTAACCAAGCACTGAAGAAATCATAAGAACAACAAGCTCCTCATATGAGGTCCGAGGACAAATTCTCACACTTTAGTCCATGTCCTTGTTATTCAATCCACTCATAACCATGTCTAATTGTTGTAACCCTCATTAAGGCCTAGTTCTTAAACCCATTCTCTATAAATTTATTGTATTGGGCTAGTTGGGCCTGCATTCACTCATCCAATAGAAGAAGTGCTCAAACTCAATCCCTACATCTATATATCCACTCACTAAAATCTTCTAAGAATTATAATGAATATCATCATTTTCCAACAATAAACAACCGAGTTTTGCTAAGAAGATAAAAAATAAAAATAAAAAAAGATAACAAAAGGCATTCAAATAAAAAACCTTATATCATCATTTTAACTTTCCAAGAATTATTATCATCTAAAACTCAAAATACTGGAAGAAAATTTTTGGGATATTAAAATTTAGTGGGATTATTTTAGACATTACACAATAAAATATTTTAAGAATCATAAGCTTTCATTAGGGTTTAATTGAGAGAATAATAACATGACATATTTGCTCTTTTCCAAAATATTAAGGAAAAAATTGCTTGATTTTAAAGTTTAAGAAGGAGGAATTGTAAACTACCCCAAACATTTTTTTTTTTTTTTTTTTTTTTTGAGAAGGAACAGTAAATTTAAACACACACACACAGGGGAATGGGGACAAAGGCACAATATCACACAACTCACCCACAAGTAAACTACCCCAAACATAAAGGATGAAAAGTGTTTTTTTCCTAAGTTTTTGTTTTTGTTTTTGTGTGTAAAACTATGTAGTTTTACTTAAAATGGTGCGCAAAGAAAAAAAAAATACAAAAAGTCAACTCAAGGAAATTGTATTTGCAATAGTAAATTTTGGCTTAACAAATCTGATTAAACCCACAAAAAATTTCTAAAACCACAACAAAATGGCACAACATTTTCATAATACCTTTATAATTTTGTTATATTTTATTTTGACTTGTAAAGAATTGACAGCTCAACATCTTTGAAAATATTGTGACCACAACAAGATGTTTTAACCTTTTCACCAAAAAAAAAAAGCTATGTCTACGATATTTTCATAACAAATCATAAGTAGTAGGTTGTTACAGGTTGTTATTGGTGGAAAAAAAGTAATTTCATTAGTAAGTTTAAATTAGAACCAAAAATAAATTACTACCTATAATTTGTTATGAAAGTATTGAAAAAAATATTGTGAATGTACACATCTTTTATCACATTACCTTTATTTTTAGTTGTTGTTGGTTCTAGTATGATATTTTATTATTTTTTTCCGAATTATAAGGAATTAACATCTAAAAAATTGTGAAAATATTGTGCCAATTTTTGTGTTAATATTTTATTATAATGTAAAACAGTGTGAATTGGACAAACCAAAAATAATATAGCAAATCTATTGTAGCGTTACGCATTCACCCAAAAAAAAAAAAAAAAAGGCCTGCAAAACAGTGAAAATTGAACAAGTCAAAACTACTGTAACGAAACTATGATAGTTTTTACCGTTTACTCTTTTTATATATAGATTACTAAATTTGACTAAATCAAAAAAAAAAAAAAAAAAGTCTATGAATACAACAAAATATTACAACATTTTCACAATACCTCTATTTTCAACTGTGACGGATTCTAGTCCTATATTTTATTATTTTATTTTGACCTATAACTTAAACCTCAATAGTTGTGAATATATTGTAATAATAACAAAATGTCACGACATTTTTAATTGTGCTAGATCTCAGTATGATATTTTATTATTTTATTTTATTTTAACCCATAAGGAATTGACACATACGTCACAACATTTTCATAATATCTCTATGTATATATTGTACTTACAATGTAAATTTATATTGTAGACACAAAAAAATTGGCAAATTTTGTACACATTTGCAAAATTTGTACAATATTTACCATTTTTTGTGCAAATGTGTATAATATTAACCACTTTTGTTAATTTACAATGTAAACTTGCATTGCAAGTACAGAGTAAACATATAAAGATCTTAAAAAAAAAAAACAAAAAACAAAAACAAAGCTTAAACCAACTGGCATACTTGAAAGGGGGGGGGGGTGTGGAAGGAAAGAAAAAGTGCACCTCACTAAAAGAAAAAGGAAAAAAAAAAAAAAAAAAACTTTAGGCTCTATAGAAATTAATGTTAAAATATTGTGGACTTAGCATTTTTTTTATTTGATCTATAAGAAACTGAGATCTCAACAATTGTAAAAATATTGTGATAACAATAAGTGTTGTAACATTTTCTCAAAACATTTATTTTTTGTTGTGGTTGGTCACACAATATTTTATTATTTTATTTCGACTTCTAAGAAATTGTCACGTTAATAATTGTGAAAATATTTTAAATTTATTGTGTTAGTATAACAATATATATACCAGCTTATATAAATATTTAAAAGAAAAAAAAAAACACAAACCGATTACTAGAGGAAGGAAAAAAAAAAAAAAAAACTTTAGGCACTATAGCTACAGTGCAGTGGCTCATCAAACCAAAATCACTGTTGCTACAGTGATTTTGCGCATTCATTCAGCCAAAACGCATTGTTTGGCACTCCACAAACGGACAAAATAAAGGGTCTCACCAAAATTGCACTATAAATGAACAGTGAAAAACGTTGGATGCATAGTGGCAAAAAACTGTAGGGGCATTGGCACTTTTATATATAAGATATATATATATATATATATATATATTAAATATATGTTGAATGACATTACTAAAATAGTCCGCTTTAAATGAAACTTTAATATTAAAATTTTCAATTAATTAAAAAAATAGGATTTTTTTTTTTTTTTTTACAATTCATTTATTCTAGACTCTTTAGTTTTTTACTCAATAACTCACTTGAGTGAATATTTATGATGTGGTCTCACATTTGATTCTAAATTAGGAAATAAAATTATCTAAAAAAAAAAAGGAAATAAAATTCTCTAAAAATAAAAAGTTTGGGGCACATGACATAAAATTGGACTTTAATTTGAAATTTTAATTAGATTTTCTATAAGTTTTGTCTATTAATATATATATATATATATATAGAGAGAGAGAGAGAGAGAGAGAGAGAGAGAGAGAGAGAGAGAGAGAATCCTAGAGATTTTGATAGTTTTCAAACATTAATTGCAATGGATAAAATTGTCTGCCCCTTAAAGATTGATTGACCAACACTTCAGACTTTGTTTGGTTAAGGATGGAAAAGTGTGAGATATAAAATGTTGAGGGGATGAAAACGCGTGGGAAAGAAGAAAAAAATTAGTTTTCACTCGTGTATATTTGATTTAAATGATGGAAAAGTGAAGAGATATGATCTGGGTGATTGGTTGTTGTAAAATATATTATTGTAGACACCTCATTTTGTGGTTGTGCCCACAATTATGCATCATTGCCTATTACATAAAGGAAAGGTTTTGTTGCATATTTGTATGCAACAATTGCTACATACAGGTTTACGTGGCAGCTAAAAAAAAAAAAAGGCAAGTGTCTAGGGGCCTAGCTAATAATATGTACATTGCACATAACCTTTAGACACATGTTGCTTTCTTTTTGCTGCCACATAACAATGTATGCAGCAAAATGTTTCCCATTACACAAATATTCATTGAAATTTTGATTTTTTTTTTTCAAACATTAAATCCTTAATATACTAATAGTTTTCAAATATTAATTGTAATGGAGAAAATTGTCCGCACCTCAAGATTGATTGACCGACACTTTAGGCTTTGTTTGGTTGGGACGGAAAAGTGTGTGTGCGATATAAAATAGTGAGGTGATAAAAAAAATTTAGGGTATGTTTGTGTGGTGGAGTGAATCTATATCTGCACCAAAGACCTTCGCCCGAAAAGGAAGTCCCAAGAAACCCCGTCCGCAGAATGGGCCCAATCTAGGGGCTAATGTGGGTAAAAGGACTTCTTATTGAGAAAAGACCATTTGGGCCCACTACAAAGGTAATTCGTGAAATCCATCTTCCTGAGGAAACATGGCTCAGCCGAGAAGCAGTCATTCTCTTCACTGAGAACACCCTTTATACACCTACTTTCCTGGGAATCACGTCGAAGAAAACGCAGAACCCAATGTAACAGTCACCTTTGCATTAAGGGTTTTCCTCACCTAATGTTAGCTACATTGAATGTTAAATGATTGGTTCGGATAATGGAAACACTCACAAAAGTCTATCTTCATGCACGATCAAGAAATGGTTAGAGAAGGTGCAGTTGTGACAAGTATCCCCCTAAATCTAGCTAAGAGCAGGATAGCTAAAAGAAGAGGAGGATGGCTATAAAAGAAAGAGGAGGGCAACAAGAAGGGGCATCCATAAAAAATCAAAAGAACAACAGGAGAGAGAAAGTGAGAAGAATCTTCACTTGTATTTATCCTTTAAAACCTCTGTTTGTACCTCAAGAATACAGTTTCTATGCATATAAAGCCTTAATTCAGTTATATTTGTCACCAATTATCTTTGTGATCTTCCCCTTGTGGATTTCCATCTCCCATCCTCAAGAAATTAGTTGTGTTGATCCTTAATTCAAAGCTAGTTATTGTAGCTTTATGTTCTTGACCCCCCATAGTTTGGTAACTATTTTTTCCCAATTTTCTATTTTCAAAAATTATTTTTTTATTTTCTAGACTTGAAAACTTGTTTGGTAATTGAAAACAAATAGGGAAAAATACAGTTTTCACATCTAAATTTACAAATGAAAGTAAAAACAAACAAATCAGTGCTTTTAATTTTCAGTTTTCAAGGGAGCTTGAAAACACAGAGAAAACAAGTGTAACTATGCACTTAAGTGAAGTCCAAGCTTCAAATCTTGGTGGGAACAAAAAATAAAACCAAAATCTTTACATTAAAATTTGGACATTAAAAATAGAAGAAAACTATTTTTTATTTCTATTACTAAAAACAAGTTTTTGAAAACAAAAAAGCAAAAAACAAAAATGGTTACCAGACATAACCTTAGTTTTCACTCATGTGTATTTAGTTGAAAAGATGAAAAAGTAAAATAATAGAAAACTCTTTTATTGGATTGGAAAGAAAAAATAAGATGATAGACAATGTAACTTGTATAAACTTACTCTCATGTCCCTAATTTGTATAAACTGACTCTCATGTCCCTATTACATAAATAATAATAATAATAACCCCAATTACATATAATAATAATAATAATTATTATTATTATTATAATTTCAATGGAAAGTTTTATTCAATGAGGGAGGAGACAGGTGATTGATTTTTGTTCTAGATAGTACTCATTTTAAGCAGCAGAAATTTTCTTTAGAGAATTATTCTCGTTGATGGTTGCTCTAAATTAAGAAACAGTCAACCAAGTAATGCATATAGATCATGAAAACTTGATCTTGTGATATCTTTCAATCTGATGATCCGATTTGGGAGTCGAACATATCGTCGCGACCGCTAAAATCTCAATATCATTTTTATCATATGCAATGAATAAATTAATGCATGTAATGCAACTCTAAATTTTGGGTATATGAATGGCCACTCTAGTCATCTTCCAAGATTAAATTATGGGCGCAAAATCGAGTGTCTACAATGATATACATAGAAAAAGAAGATTCTGTAAATCAATATTCCTCACCACACAGAGTACCACAATGTTGTTGGTTAAGAATTCCCGTGCGATCAAGGCTCCATCATTTAGGATAAAATTTGTGATGCATTAACAAACTTGAAATAGTTTTAAGTAATTTTTGGTCTCTTTCAAGGAAAACCGAGCCAAAACTATCTTTTTCCAAACTTGTTAATTACTAAAAAGTAATCTATATTGTCTCTGAAATGATCTTAAAAGTTTGGATTTGGCAACCGGCCGGTGATTGAGCTTTGCAATGATGATAAGTTTCTTGTTCTAGCCACTTGTGATAGGATTTGGTTAGTTGGTTTCCATCTAAGTTCAAATTAATGTATTTTTTCTCTCTAATTTGTGAAATTTACTCTGAATGCTTTAGGGACTGTATTTGTTAAGTGGTACTTTGAATATAAAACTTTGTGAATTTGGTGAAAGTGCAGATGGTCTTATGTGTATGATGATAAACTAGGCTTTAGGTACGCCATTGCTTTACTGGTTTTATTGGAAGTGCTTACAAGTCCTGAGGGCACATTTAGTGCAAAAGAGAATTGGAAATCAGCTTCCTGGATTACACTCGCAGGAATCAGTTGTGATAACTTATGTTCATTGCTTTTGACTTTTATGTTATGGTTGATAATGTCGTGGGCATCATTTTAGCTGCTAAATGCAATTGGGTCTTCAATTATTTTTATTTTCAATTGTTTAGAAAATTTGGCATTTGCAATTTGGCACATAATGTGAATTAGAATGTTCACCTGTGCATTTTGTAGTGGTGGAAGGGTACTGCAATTGTTTGTCACAATTGGACATTAATGTAATGGAGAACTTTTTTTTTTTTTGGCATGCTTTCTAACATAATTAACTTTACTCTATCTCCTACATAAAACATTGTCATTGAAGGACTTCTAGGAATATCAATTTGAATGTAAAAATGTTGACTTGGTGTAGTTGTTGAGGGTTTGAATGATCTGATTATTTTTATTGATTAGTCTATTGAGTCTGTAAACTTTAGAAGCAACACCAAGATTTTTGGGTTCCAACATTAAAGTTCAGAGTTGTCAAAATGTGACTTGATTATTGATATTCAATTACACTATTGGCTAAGGACAATAGCAAAAACATTTTATTTTTATGAGTAGTATCATGTAATGTCTAAATATTGGAGATACCACTGCTATATCCATTGGGCTTATGCCCTCATTGGGTTCTCTGGTCTAACATATTTTGATTATGATTTTATTTCATAGATTTGGCTGTCTTTACTTAGTTCCCTTTTTTCCCCTTACTAGGGAGATGCAAATAGTGCACTGGAGCAGAAGTCCGGCAACAATAGATTAAAGGGAAGAGAGAATCAAGTTATCTTTGTGTTTAAGAAATTCTGTTAAGAGAAAAGATAGTGTGGTCTAACCGTCTAAGGATGTTGAGTACTGTTAATCAAAAATAAATTATTCAAAGCATTGATAGCTTTAGCTCTTTCATGTCTTGTTATTGAATTGGGGTTGTTCAACAATTGATAGTATCAAGTTATGATATTTTGCACTCAATGTTGAACTCAAATATTTAAAATATTAGCAAAAATTGAGGTAAATACCAAGTCTTGAATTTTATTTCCTTATTGTCGTTAAACGTTAGAACTCAGTAAAAATAAAGTTAATATTTAAAATTTGCTTGAAATGAAAATCTAATGCATGTCAATTAGATGGTAACTTAGAACATTGATCTTCTATGGATTTCTTTGGCTGATGAAAATTCCGAGGTTCCTTTGGCTTTCCTCAGTGAGGTAATAGCTTCAAAAACTTGTAGTGAACTTATAATGAACACTTTACAGCCTATGTTGACATATATCTTTGTTGGTGTTTCAAGGGATGATATGTTGCTAAGGGAATTTTATTCTTTTTCATGTAGAAGTTTAATTAGATGGAGCTAATAATGAGACTTGACCAGTACAAGGAAATCTCTTAGTAGTGAGACTGAAGCTGCTATCTTTGGGCTTTATGGTTTTGCTCTAGACAAACATATTCACATATGGTTTACATGTAGTATAAAGATATTATTGATATAAACTCTTACTTTTTCTGTTTATATAAATATATATATATATATATATATAGAGAGAGAGAGAGAGAGAGAGAGAGATAGGTTCAAGTTACACTTTAGAGTTATACATTTTTTAAACCATTGGATTTAAGTAGATCCAACAGTTAAAAAAAGACCCTCATTATTACAAATACTTTTATTAAAATCTCATTAATTACCCTAATTTATTACATTCTAAACTTATCTCTAAACCCAACAAAATTTGGCATCCAACTCTCTCTCTCTCTCTCTCTCTACATTCTAAACCTACGTTTCTCTCTCTCTCTCTATCTCCTCCTCCATTGCTCCTCCACCATTGGATGTCTGAGCTTGAGCGCCAGGAAGAGGTTGCTTTGGCTGCCAAGGTCTTGAATTTTTGCTTCCATTGTACTTTCTATTTCACATTCTCATTTGGGTTGCTTTTAGATTTTCAATTTTTGGGTTTATGATTGGTCACCCTCTCACTCACAATTGAAATAGTCATTGCTGGTCTTCTGGATGCGGAATTTACTTCGTATGATATGCAAACAAGTAATTTTTTTGTGACTAAGTATATTAAGAAGAGCAGTAACTAGGGATGTCCTGGAAGTGTTTGATACAATTCTTTAAAGAAAATATTTGCTCTTGGGAACTTCTAATATGCTTTGATTTGATGATTGTTGAGAATTATTTTACTTTCTTGTAAAATGGAGGCTTCATAGAAAAAAGCAATTTGAACTATGTCCACTGAAGGAGGTCCTTTTAGTGGTCATTTCTATTATTGTGATGTGGGGGGTAAAAGCCCAAATCTACCAATTGGGCCTGGGGCCCTGTTTTTGATATTATTTTATGTCCGAAGAGTAGTAACGGGTTGTGATAGAGTTCACCTGAGGGCAATAAACCCAAAGATGGTGGAAGAGTACAATCCGAAGAGGTCACCCTTTGTCCGAGGAGGTTTTACTCCTCGGATACGAATAGTTCTGTTCAAATAAACGTATAGAAGGCCCGGATGCCCTTCCTGGCAATTTTGGTGACAAAGATAAGCTCTGGGCATTCCTGGGGATGATAAGGATGAAGAAATATCTTAAGGAAAAGCTGCTACCACTGTATTTAATGCCCTGCAGCAACTTTTCTGGCCGCATTTATGTGGAGAAGACCCCTGAACAGTGCAACCTCAACTACCGCCACTCCCAAAAAGCCAGAGAAGATGCTTGATGTGACCTATACTCAAGTATGTAAGCAGATGGAGGACAAGTGGACGATTGGGATGATTAGGAAAGAGGCTATATAAAGAAGAAGAGCTCCTGATAGAAAGGATCATCAGAAAAAAGAGAGAGAAGAGTAAAAAATAACTTTACTGTAGCTCTAGAACTTGTAACCTAATTTCTATCAATAAAATTCCTCTTCGGACATTAGGTCTACCGTTGTTTTCACGTGATGGCATGTTAGATTATTCGCAAATACCATAACCGACTCTTGTTTAATTTGTATCTGGCCCAGTTCTTTCACCCACGCTCTACAAATTCATTGTCTTGGGTTCATAGGGCTCATACTCCGTATCTCGTGGGCTTGGGCTACAAAAATTGACCCTACAATTGGCGCCGTCTGTGGGAAGAGCTTGTGCAGGGGTGAAAACAACCGTTGGTGATGGCAAAACGAAGTCAACAACAAGCAGAATCTAGGGCATCCCAACATGCTGACCCTTTTCTTAATTTGGAAAGAAGGCAAGATCGTGAGGGTAGTGTGCACACTGTGCATACTGGCCAAAGCCAGTCACATGGCAGAAGTCACGTGTCCCATGCAGAGAAGAACCGGGACTTGCAACTAGAAGTTAAAAAACTGAAGAGGGAGTTGCGCCATGCAAAGAGGAAAAGGATTTCCTCGTATTCTGATGACGATTCCGACGACGAGCAGGACGTCACTTATCAGCAGAAATCTCAGATACCGGCAGTGAATCCTTTTCCTACGAAGAAGAGCCTCATCGCAAAAAGTGATCTAGAAGTCCATTACGCGGAGGCGTAGGGAATGATGCTATGAGCAGGGCCTTGAATCAGATCTCTCGGTCACCTTTTACTCGCAGAATTAAGGAGGCAAGACTCCCTCGGCGTTTTAACCAGCCAACGTTTACCATCTACAACGGGAAGACAGACCCGGTGGAACACGTGAGTCACTTTAACCAGAGGATGGCTGTCTACTCCAAAGACGAAGCCCTGATGTGTAAGGTTTTCCCCTCCAGTCTAGGGCCGGTGGCAATGAGGTGGTTTGACAGCTTGAAGGCAGACTCTATTAATTCCTTCAAAGAGCTCACTCAGGCATTTGGTTCACGCTTTGTCACCTGCCGAAGAGTAGCTAGACCCTTGTCTTCACTATTGTCCCTAAGCATGCAAGAGGGCGAGACTCCGAAGGCGTATTCGGATAGATACTGGGAGATGTTTAATGATATAAAGGGCAACTCCGATGCAATGGCCTTCAGCACGTTCAAGCTAGGCCTCCCTACTAACCACGGTCTAAGGACCTCCTTATCTGGCAAACCAGTCACTAACTTGCGTCAGCTTATAGACCGTATAGAAAAATTTAAAAGAGTTGAGGAAGATCAGCAGCAAGAGAAGGGAAAAGACAAAGCAACCCCCCAGGAGAGGAGGGATTTCCGGTCGGATTGTTACAATAGCAGTAAACCGCGTAGAGATTTCGCTGGACAATCAGGATCGACCAATCCTCAAGCGGTCAATACTGTATTTAAAGAGCCGGTGCACCAAGTTTTGGAAAAGATTAAAAACGAGCCATTTTTCAGGTGGCCGAATAAGATGGTAGGAAACCCTGAGAGGCGTAATCATAATCTTTATTGCCAATATCATCAAGACCACGGGCATAGCACAGACGATTGCAGGAGCTTGTGGGATCATTTAGACCAGCTCGTCGGCGAGGGTAAATTAAGACACTTCCTGCACCATTCCAGCGGACGAGGAGGGCAGATCAGTTCGGAGCCCCGAAGAGATGATTCCTCAAAACCGCCATTGGGAACAATTAATGTCGTCTTCGCTGCACCAGGGAGAACAGGATCTTTGCCAGCGAAGGTTATGTCAATAGCCCCATCACTGACAGGGCATTTCGGCCATGGTCCGAAGAGGTCTAAATCAGATGCCCCCCTGATTATAGGATTCTCAGACGAGGACAAGATAGGGACCATTCAGCCCCATGATGACGCTTTAGTAATCACCCTCAGGATTGGAGGATACGATGTAAAGAGGGTGATGGTGGACCAGGGTAGTGCTGTGGAGATAATGTACCCCGATCTCTACAAGGGGCTGGGCCTAAAACCTCAAGATTTAACACTATACAACTCCCCCCTCGTGAGTTTTGAAGGAAGGGTTGTCACCCCGAAAGGCCAGATACGCTTGCCCGTGCAAACCGGCTCTGAAGTGGTAGATGTGGATTTTATAGTTGTGGACGTGTACTCACCATATACAACAATCGTAGACAGACCTTGGCTTCATACACCGGGGACTGTTTCCTCTACTTTGCATCAGAAAGTCAAGTACCCAGCTGAAGGGCAGGTTTATGAGATCCGAGGAGATCAGTTCATAGCTAGACAGTGCTTAGTGGCTACCATCCAACACGAGCCCGAAGCCGAGCCCTCGTCCAAAGCTGAAAGGGGTTTATAGCAGTTAAAGTCTCGGACATTACCCATTGAGGATTCGAACGAGGACGCCCGCTTCGAAGATTTAGTGAAAGTTGTCATTAGGGATGATTTTGAAAAATTCTTTCAAGTCGGATCTCAGCTGCCTCCTCAGGAGAAAGAAGAACTAATAGAGTTGCTCAATAGGAATCTTGACGTGTTTGCCTGGAATGCTTACGAAGCCCCAGGGGTGGATCCTCAATTCATTTGCCACCATCTTAAAGTCAACCCATTGATTATTCCCAAGAAGTAGCCTCCTCGGCGCCCATCCAGGGAGCACGCTGATGCAGTGAGAGAAGAGGTGGCCAAGCTCAAACAAGCTGGAGCTATTAAAGAGGTTTTCTATCCGGAGTGATTAGCGAATACTGTGGTAGTGAAGAAGAAAAACGGGAAATGGCGAGTCTGTGTAGACTTCACTGATTTGAACAAGGCTTGTCCTAAGGATCCATTCCCCATGCCAAAAATTGATCAGCTTGTGGATGCCACTGTCGGCCACCCTCGGATGAGCTTCCTTGATGCTTTCCAAGGCTACCACCAGATACCACTAGCTCTGGATGACCAGGAGAAGACTGCTTTTGTCACCCCAGTTGGTAACTACCACTATAAAGTAATGCCGTTTGGCTTAAAAAACGTGGGGTCTACTTATCAAAGAATGATGACGAGGATGTTTGAACCATATCTGGGCAAAAATATCGAGATCTATATAGACGACATGGTGGTGAAAAGCAAGATGGTTGCTGACCATGTGAAGGACCTGGAAAGTACCTTTGAAGTCCTTAGAAAGTACAAGCTCCGCCTAAACGCTTCCAAGTGCTCATTTGGCGTGGGGTCTGGCAAGTTTTTGGGGTACATGGTAACTCACAGGGGAATTGAGGTTAACCCCAATCAGATTAAAGCCATCAATGATTTGCAAGCTCCTCGGAACCCCAAGGAAGTTCAGAAGCTGACTGGAATGACTGCTGCCCTGAATCGATTTATCTCTCGATCAGCAGACCGGTGTCGGCCCTTTTTCTCTCTGCTCCACAAGTGGAAGGGATTCGAGTGGACCGAAGAATGTGCTTTGGCCTTTCAGCAACTTAAAGATTATCTAACTCGGCCACCAATTATGTACAGTCCTGAGCAATATGAAGTATTATTTGCTTACATTGCTGTAGCTCCCTGTGCGGTGAGCTTGGTGCTGATACGATCGGATTGTGGCATGCAAAGACCAGTTTATTACGTGAGTAAGTCGCTGCATGAGGCCGAGATCCGTTATTTGCCACTGGAGAAGGCCATCCTAGCAGTGGTGCTTGGTACACGAAAGCTACCTCAATATTTCCAAGCTCATACAGTCATTGTTCTTACTCAGCTCCCACTTAGGGCTATACTCCGAAGTGCTGACTATACGGGGAGAATTGCTAAGTGGGGTACGATTTTGGGGGCTTTCGATATCAAATATATGCCCCGCACATCGGTCAAAGGCCAGGTCCTTGCGGATTTAGTGGCTGAGTTCATGGAGCCCTAACTAGAAGAAGTAATGCCTATGTCGGACATGGATGAAAAATCAGTTGGCATGATTTCTCAGCAAGACCCTTCCCGTTGGGAAGTGTACGTAGATGGAGCTGCAAATCAAAAAGGTTCTGGAGTGGGGCTAGTGTTGATATCCCTTGAAAGAATCATTATCGAAAAGTCATTAAGGTTGGACTTCTCGGCAACGAACAATGAGGCGGAGTATGAGGCCCTACTGACGGGAATGGTTATGGTCCGAAAAATGGGAGGAAAGTCTGTGGAATTGTTCTCGGACTCAAGGTTAGTCATGGGTCAAGTACAAGGGGAGTTCGAGGTGAAAGATGAAAGAATGCAGGGGTACCTGAGTCGAGTTAAAAGTCTGCAATCGGAGTTCGACTTTTTTAGTTTGCTGCACATCCCCAGAAGTGGTAACGCACATGCTGACTCTTTGGCTACGCTTGCTACCTCCTCGGCGCAAAATTTGCCCAGAGTTATCCTCATTGAGGACTTGCATGGGCCTACAGGGACAAAAAATGATGTAGTTCAGGTTCACCAAGTTAGGACTGGACCCTGCTGGATAGACCCTATAATTAAATTCTTGAGAGAAGACATCTTGCCTAAAGAAAGGGAGAAAGCCGACAAAATTCGGAGGAAGGCGACCAGATTCTGGCTATCCGAGGACCAGAGATTATCCGAGGACCATATTTATTATGCGTGCATCCTGAAGCGGCTGAGTTGCTGCTAGAAGAACTACATGAAGGAATTTGTGGAAGCCATACGGGATGAAGGTCCTTGGCCCATCGGGCTATTACTCAAGGTTATTGGTGGCCGAACATGCAAAAAGAGGCCCTCGAGTATGTTAAAAAGTGCGATCAGTGTCAGAGATTTGCCCCAAACATTCATCAACCAGGGGGGCCTCTTAATCCACTGTCCAGCCCATGGCCTTTCACCCAATGGGGCTTAGATATCGTGGGACCATTCCCTAAAGTTGCAGGAAACAGGAAATACCTCCTGGTCGGAACAGACTATTTCACCAAGTGGGTCGAGGTTGAACCTCTGGCCAACATTAGAGACGTGGATGTGCAAAAGTTTGTATGGAAAAAAATTGTCACTCGGTTTGGGATTCCTCATACTCTAGTCTCGGATACTGGTCTGCAGTTCGATAGCAAAGCATTCAAGAGTTATTGTGGTGAGCTAGGAATTGTAAACAGATACTCCACCCCTGCTTATCCCCAGGGTAATGGGCAAGCAGAAGCTGTCAACAAGGTCATAGTGAATGGCTTAAAGAAGAGACTGGACGACGCGAAAGGTAAATGGGTGGAAGAGTTACCACACGTACTGTGGGCTTACAGAACAACGCCTCGCAGATCTACCGGAGAGACCCCCTTCTCAATGACCTATGGAGCTGAAGCTGTCATACCTTCGAAAACTGGATTCCCAACACTGAGGACCAGTTCGTTCAGTCCGACCAGCAACAATGAGCAACTAGAGAGGAGTTTAGAGTTGATTGATGAAAGGAGGGAAAATGCCATGATCCGACTGGCCTATTACCAACAAAAGCTCAGGCAGGGCTACGACGCCAACGTAAAGCTGAGGCCCCTAGAACCTGGTGACCTGGTGCTGAGGAAAGTGGTCGGCACCGCAAAAAACCCAGCTTGGGAAAAGTTAGGACCTAATTGGGAAGGGCCATATCGTATCACTTCAGGAGCTGGCATTGGGGCGTATTTCTTAGAAGACCTGGATGGTCATGTAATACCACGTCCTTGGAATGTAAATAACCTCAAAAGGTACTATTATTAGTCGATCGTTCTCTTCAATTAATATGCTGATTCTGTATGTGTTACCGCTCTCTAAGTGTTTAAACTTAAATCCAATCATGCCTATAGTCCTCGAACTAGATGATTTGGGTTAGTTAATACTCCGTTACTGTTCTCTAAGTGTTTAAACTTAAATCCAATCATGCCTGTAGTCCTCGGACCAGATGATTTGGGTTAGTTAGCACAAATATGTTTGTTCCCTATGGTCCTTGAACCAAATGACACAGGTTAGTCAACACCCCTACACAGCTATGGTCACTAGGGCTTAGCGCTAAAATTCTTGATTGTATTTAAATTGATTCTAACTTATGGTTGGCTTCCTTAGTTGTGTTTAATTCAAAACCGAGGGGCAATCACACTCTCTTTGTATACTTGGAAAGACATGTAAAACTTCCATAATTACTCACGCTTATTACTCTTATACGAATTGTTCTTTTCGGTACCAATTTCGATTATTCATACCATCAATATGATATAGTGATCAAGTTTATTTGCATTGTTATAATTGCAAAGTGCAGTTATATGCAGCAATAATAAGTCATAAGATATGTAACGAAAACACTAGAAGCAAAAGGGAAACTGTTTCATTGATCAAAAGAAAAGGGCTTACAATTCCTTACATAAAAACAAAATCAATACAAGTACAAAACAAAAGTCCCTATGTCTAAGTCTTCAGTTGAGGCACCACAGGGTCAGCAGCCTGGCCTGTCTGAGTAGCAGCAGCTTCTGGGGCCTGGTCCTTGGGCTCGAAAGAGGTCTTCCTTTTTTCCAATTCAATGGAGACCTCAGGGTTGGCAGGAGGGACTTGACTGGCCAGAGGTTGAACCGAGGCCTCTGGGAGCTGTGAAGGAGGAGGATCAGCCACCGGGAGCTCTCGGATCTCAGGATCGTAGTATATGCTCCCAGGTAGTCTCAACTCCGAGTCAGCAGGGACTCCAGCAGCATCCATTGCCTTGTTCCAGGTTATGTCACAATAATCTCGGCTAACCGAGGCAAATTGTTCCGTAAGCTGGGACCTGGTCTCATCCACCCCCAGCTGGTATGCTGCTTTTCTCTCAGCTTCGACTGCCTCCTTGGCCAGTTGAGCATTCTGCTCGGCTAATCGGGCACTCTCCTTGGCTTTTTTAAGCCCATCTCTAAGCCCTTTTACCAGCTCCCTCTCAGTAGCCAGGTTGATTTCAGCCATGTTTAGCTGTTTATGTTGCTCCTCGGCCTGCCTCTCAGCGGTTTTCAGGCCAGCATTGAGGTTGTTCCTCTGGTTGGTCATATCTTTGAATTGCTCGGATAAGAGAGCATATTCTTCCTTCAAATTGCCCAAAGATTTTTTAACCTCGAACCGAGAGTGGGCCTCCGCTTGGGCTTCGAGGTAGGACTTTTTGTTCCACTCCTCGGCCACATAGATTTGCTGGGTAACCTACATAATGGAAATTCTGAGTATAAGGCACAAGAAAAAAAAAAGAAAAGATTGAAAAGGCTCAATGGTTTAATTGAGCAGACTAAGTCCACTTACCATGGCTATATCCCTCTTAAGGGATAGGAAGAGCTCCTGCTGGTTGAAGCGCCTGTAGGACTCCATATCATGGGGGAGGAGGAGTGGCTACTCCAGGGCCTCAGCAACGAAACCTGCCATTCCCCCATCGTAGTTCCTGAGGGAGGTGTCCCAAGGGATCGGAGTGCCATCCAGCTCCAACCTCGGAGACCATGTGCGAGGCCCTCCTCGGCAGACGTCTGCCACGACGGCCTCGTCCTGGCTCTCAACAGACGAGCCCCTTCTGCTCCGATGGTCTCTTGCCACCTTCTGTTGCTTATTTGTCTTGGGTGGAACCACCATCACCTCCCTCTCCTCAGTTTCGAGGGGCCTTTTCTTCCTCAAGTTCGGTATGGGCTTTAGGCCGGGGTTAGGAACTTGAGGTGGCGGCGGAGGCAGATTCGCCACTAGTTGAGAAGTCCCAGTGCCTTTTGGCTCGGACTTCTTCCCTCTGTTCTTCATTAATGCCCTTAGGTCTGCCATATCTTCCTCGTCCAAAGAGACTTTCGGAAGGGCAGTTATTGGAAGGGGTGGGTGGACGCTCGAATGCCTATCAAACACCTCTTCGGAATCCGAGGACGGTATAACTTGTACCCCGCTCGAAAATTCTCCTCTGAATTGGAATTTATCTATCTGCTCTTCTAGTGAGGAGGTCGAAGAGCCAACCCTTTCACCTGCAACCACCGGTTCAAGGGGGACTTGGGCAACTGGTTGGACGAGTAGCGGTACACCTCGTGGGTTGGGGTGTGGCACTGGTGCAAGGTCGTGTGGTGCTAAAAACCCTTTCTGAGCAACGTCTATGCGATTAAGACGATGATCCCCTTGTGTTATAGCGTTGTCGATCGGTTGACAGTATTTCTTTTTCGTCGAGTACCCGAGAATAAGAGGAGCCGATCGCAGCTGCCCGTCCTCGCTTACAAAGATCTCTGATCTTAATAGGTAGTTGAGTGCGGCAGTATTGGTAAGGCTGAGCCGAGGAGAAACGCGGTTTCTATCTGTTAAAAATCACGGCAAAACTTTATCAGAGACTCAAAAAAAACAACACAAAGAGAATTAAAAATTGTTAAAAGGCGGGGATCCTAAGCCTACTGTTAGTGAACCTAAATCTAGCATGTCCCACCTGGCTCTCCTGGTTCGGTTGGACAATGGGGACCGTCGTGCCACGCGCCCGAGACGATCACATAATCGTCTTTCATCCCTTTGTTGGATTTAGGGAGGCAGGAAATGAGTCTAACCTCGTCGGACCGGGATTTGAGATAATATCCCGCCCCTTGTTGGCTGTGGCACTCATACATATGCACCACATCAAGCCAGGTGAGACCCAGTCCTAAATGGCGATTCAGATCCTCAACTGCTCCTAGGATCCTAAACATGTTGGGCGCGCATTGATCCGGGCTAATCCTATGGTTCCTAAGATAACTAGTGGTGATGGGACCCATAGGGATGGTCATCCCTCCTTCTAGAAAGGCAATGAGGGGAATAACCACTTCGCCCGTCTTCCGATCTGTTAGTATTTTTTCTGGGGAGCAATACCTCACACCCACATTTGGGGGTATGCGATATGCGGCCCTAAACGCCTCCAACTGATCAGGGCTATCTACCAAATACTGGAGTTTACCCATGGCACTTAAAAACGAAAAGATGATTGGCCGAAGAGAAGACTAAAGGTTCTAATGGATGACAACTTACAAGAATTAGGTCGGAGAGAGATTCTCAAACTCGTAGAAGGATTCGTGAAGACTCTGGGGAAAACTGAATCGGTGACTGAGAGATTTGGACGGAGTCGCGTGCTTGTTCTTGCTGGAATGTCTGAAAATTTGCAAAGTAAGGAAGAAGTAACTTCTTCTGAGGATTTATATCGGGTCACATGAAGGGGCGGAAGTTATTTCGCCCAAACCCCGGGGAAGAACCACGTCCGTCAGATCAATCATTCACCGTTGGATACAAAGGACAAGGCGCCACCCGGTACAATTAATGCAGCGCCTCGGGAATATGGAAACAGCAGCGGCAATGATAAAGCACTTATATCTACGTCTACACACGTGCCAGTTCAGACATGTGGCTGTTCTCGAACTCTTTACTCCGTGACAAGTCAAAATCCCACTTTTCCTCTTCGGATGCGAGGGAAAAATTAAGATTTTGAGGGGCTATTGTGGGGGGTAAAAGCCCAGATCTACCAATTGGGCCTGGGGACCTGTTTTTGAGATTATTTTGTGTCCGAAGAGTAGTAACGGGTTGGGATAGAGTTCACCTAAGGGCAATAAACCCAAAGATGGCGGAAGAGTACAATCCGAAGAGGTCACCCTTTGTCCGAGGAGGTTTTACTCATCGGATACGAATAGTTCTGTTCAAATAAACGTACAGAAGGCCCGGATGCCCTTCTTGGCAATTTTGGTGACAAAGATAAGCTCTTGGCATTCCTGAGGATGATAAGGATGAAGAAATATCTTAAGGAAAAGCTGCTACCACCGTATTTAATGCCCTGCAGCAACTTTTCTGGCCGCATTTATGTGGAGAAGACCCCTGAACAGTGCAACCTCAACTACCGCCACTCCCAAAAAGCTAGAGAAGATGCTTGATGTGACCTATACTCAAGTATGTAAGCAGATGGAGGACAAGTGGACGATTGGGATGATTAGGAAAGAGGCTATATAAAGGAGAAGAGCTCCTGATAGAAAGGATCATCAAAAAAAAGAGAGAGAAGAGTAAAAAATAACTTTACTGTAGCTCTGGAACTTGTAACCTAATTTCTATGAATAAAATTCTTCTTCGGACATTAGGTCTACCGTTGTTTTCACGTGATGGCATGTTAGATTATTCGCAAATACCATAACCGACTCTTGTTTAATTCGTATCCGGCCCAGTTCTTTCACCCACACTCTACAAATTCATTGTCTTGGGTTCATAGGGCTCATACTCCGTATCTCGTGGGCTTGGGCTACAAAAATTGACCCTACATGTGATATTGTCAATTGCATCTGTCAGTTCTCTGTCTCAAATAAGGATCTTAGTTAACATGCAAAGAAATAAAAGATCATAAAAGAAGTCTTTTTTCCCCCTCTTTTAAATCATTATAAATTGATAAATTATTAGCAATTGAAAAAGAGATGTTTTTTTTTTTTTACATTTTGGGTTTAGTACGCTCCTTCAATATCAATGGAAATAATGACTTTTATAGTTACTTTTCTTTATTCGCTCTTGCCTGCCATCCTCCATTTCTGCAATTTTATTGTGGGCTTTATATTGTTTAAAGTTAAATGTTTCTTCATAATCTAGAACGCACAGTTTGGATAGGCTATTTCGATAAAGTGGTCTCTGTCAAATTACATCAAATTATGCCTCATTCCATTTATTTATATTCTTATGCTGAGATTTTGATGTGGTTTTCTTTTCCTATGACCATACACTTGAGCTTACAAGCAACTCAATGAATTTTCAGGTGTTTAAAGTGATACGGAAGCAAGATTGGTACAGGCCTGATGCTTATCTGTATAAGGACTTGATTATTGCATTAGCAAAGTGTCAAAAAATGGTGACGCAATGCAGTTGTGGGAAGACATGAGAAAGGAGAATTTGTTCCTGATTCTCAAACATACACGGAAATGAAAAGGGGTTTCTTGAGGCAAGGATCTCCTGCAGATGCAATGAACATATATGAAGACATGATGAAGTCTCCAGAGCCCCCTAGGAACTTGTGGTGTAAGCTTTTAGGTCCAAGCTGTAATAGAATTATTGAAAGTGTAGATTAATAGTTATGATTTGAATTGATAGGAAGCAATTTTTTTTTTATAATCTCTATTCATGTGTTTAAGAAAGCCTGAAAATTTCTTGATTGTAAGATAGGGATTCCAACAAATTTCTAAGGTTGGAAAACCCATGGTGTTCTTTTAAAAATAACAATGGAAAGATGTAGAAATAAGTTGAACCTCCTTTTTTCCTTTTAGATTACAAATTAGCAATACAATCAACGTTCCATTAGAGCTCTCTCCCTCTCTTAATGCTTGTGAAATCACTTCTATGCCAACCTTACTATGGTTATATGCACAATTTTAATGATGATTACCAGTTAATAATACTCAAGTAAGCTATTGGAAGTATGAACCTATTAGAATTTAGATAAAACTGATTTTTTATATTTCCTTTAAGCTATTAGTTGTGTAGGATATGTGATGTTGTGGCTCTAATTAGCTTATTTTATACTTCATAAGAATTGGATTCAAGAGTGTATTCAACCATAGTTTTTGGTTAGTGCTCAACCATACATATTTAGCAATGGAGCAATGTAAAATGAAGAGCCCTGGCCATGGCCACACTACAATCTTGGGTACATAGTTCCTGAATGGGTTGAGGAGAACTCAACTCTTTCTTGCATAAAAGAAATATATGGTTCTGGAACTAATCTCCAATGACAATAATAGTCAATTCTATGTGATGCTTCTATTGAATTCCTTGTACTTTTCTATATAGTATTTCATGGAGTTTTTATTTTATTTTATATATGTATTATGAAAATGATGGAGTTCCTTTGCCTCTTTTAAAGGTGCGAATTGCGCAAGGTCTTGTACATATGGGGAAGGCTTTTTGCTCCTGGTATTGGAGTGTATCAAGACAAAAACTCAGGCAGAGAGACAGAATGCCAGAACAGTGCATTGGAAAAGTTCAAGCCAAGACTGCCTAAACGATAGTGCAAACAGTGCAGTAAAAAGTGTAGTAAACAGAGCAGACAATGCAGTAACTTAAAGTAGCTATACTACCTGTAGTTTTAGGATTAGTTTTTAATTGTTAGCTGTGATTTATATACATGTGTAATGATTTGATTGTTTGTAAAGACTAGTTCCACATTAATTCACTTTTGAACTAGTCTACAGTTGTTCAAAGGTGGGGTTATAGCACTTCTTGATTTGATGCTTGAAATTTGTGGTATTTTACTCAGGAAGGGGGTGGGCAAAAAGTCCCTTGCAATACATTACAAATTACTCAAAAGCTTTCTTTTTTATTTATTTATTTTGGGTTTGGGGGGGTGGGGGGGGGGGTGTGAAGCTCAGAAATCCAAATATAGGAGCTCTAAAATATAGCAATGCTTCATCTATGTGCATCAACTGTTCGTCTCTAGTTTCCTTTTTTCCTATAAAATGAGGGTCAACCATTCATTGGTTCAGATTTGACATGCTCTTCAATAATATGAGGGATAACTAGCAAACCCTGAAACCAAAATGAAGTCCCTCTAAAGTAGAAAATAAGAGGAAAAAGAAAAAGAGGATAATAATTTATCTTTAAATGAATTTTGATCATGTCCTCAGAAAAGAAGAAACCAATCTACATACTAAATGAATCAAACTGTCTGATAATCCAAACTCTGACCACTAAGAGCACGATGCAAGACTGCACTGCTTCATTTAATGACCAAACCAGTGCTACATGTTGAATACATGAGAAGTACCGATTTATCTGTCATCAATTTCAGACCACCATTTACTTAAACAAGCTGATAAGTGTGACACATTCACGCTTCAAAGGACAACAAAAAGTTGCATGAGTAATAAACCAGCATGAGCTCACCATAAGACTGAAGCATGAAGCAGTTAATTAAGATTCTGAGGTCAATCTTAGAGGCGGCAGAAAATATTTTCTTCAATATAAATTTTCGAGTATTTTATCATATATCTTAAGGAGCAATTGAATTTGTTTATTATAAATGATATCACGGAAGTAAGACAATTATGTACTAAAATGCTGTCTCCAAATGGTAAAAGTTTTAGGCGTATCTTTTCTACTATTATTAAAAGAAATGGGGGAAGCTTTTATTCTTTTACAGAATCTATTTCTTGGCTTATTTTCTAGACATCTTTAAACTGCCCATGTATTATCTTCAATATATTATCTTGATAACCTAATAAGGTGGGTGGTTTTTGGCTGGCACCAAGTCAATCAGGTTCAGGTTGGTATCAAATTCCATTTCTACTCTCAAGCGAGTCCATAACAGAGTTATGACGTTGTCACAATAATAGAAATGACCACTAAAAGGACCTCCTTCAGTGGACATAGTTCAGATTGCTTTTTTCTATGAAGCCTCCATTTTACAGGAAAGTAAAATAATTCTCAACAATCATCAAATCAAAGCATATTAGGAGTTCCCAAGAGCATATATTTTCTTTAAAGAATTTTATCAAACACTTCCAGGACATCCCCATTTACTGCTCTTCTTAATATACTTAGTCATAAAAAATTACTTGTTTGCATATCATACGAAGAAAATTCCCCATCCAGAAGACCAGCAATGACTATTTCAATTGTGAGTGAGAGGGTGACCAATCATAAACCCAAAAAATTGAAAATCTAAAAGCAGCCCAAATGAGAATGTGAAATAGAAAGTACAATGGAAGCAAAAATTCAAGACCTTGACAGCCAAAGCAACCTCTTCCTGGCGCTCAAGCTCAGACATCCAATGGAGGAGGAGATAGAGAGAGAGAAACGTAGGTTTAGAATGTAGAGAGAGAAAGAAATGTAGAGAGACAGAGAGAGAGAGTCAGATGTCAAATTTTGTTGGGTTTAGAACGTAATAAATGAAAGTTATTAATGAAATTTTAATAAAAATATTTGTAATAATGAGGGTCTTTTTCTAACCGTTAGATTTACTTAAATCTAATGGTTTAAAAAATGTGTAACTCTTTATAGTTACACCAGGTGTAACTTGAACCCATCTCATATATATATATATATATGTGTGTGTGTGTGTATGTGTGTGTGTGTATCATTGTATAAGAAACAATGCAGATGTTTATATGTGAGCGTCAAGTCCACCAAAAAGGCCATTCTTTCTCTTTCTCTTCAATTATATGCAGTTTCTGAATGTTTTGTTAGCAATTGTGATGTTCACCTTTTTGGCTAAAACATGAATATCCTGAATCACAAATTGGTACTCTTGCATCAATTCCACTACTCTACTATAAATTTTGCAGGTTGTCATAACCTTGTCATGGTGTTTTGCATTTTGATTGTTCCAAATGCACAAAGCAACAATCGCAAAAGTTTAAGCCAAGTGGTCTTCTTTTATTTGGAAAATCCCAATCATTAGATGACATTGTTAAATATTAGCATTGATACACCATGTTGAATGTGCTAGTATGGATGCAAAAGCGAAAGTATAAAGTAAAGAAAATAATAACACACGAGGGTTACGTGGTTCAGCCTAACGACCTACATCCACAGAGGAAACCTTAAAGGGCTTCATCAATAATATATTAGAGTGTAGTACAAATCCTGTGTTACAATAAATCATAACGTATATATATAGTAGACTAAATCCTAGACTAATAGACTTTTAGTACAAGTAGGAGACTTGGCTTGCACACAAAGTAGAATTAAGCTTGAGCCTATGTTAATGGGCTAATATATCTCTAACGCCTCTTCTCAAACTCAAGATGGAAGCTTGATGAAATCTTGAGATTTGATAAGGTTGAGAAGATCCCTTGAATGAATTTTGGCTCTATGACGGTAGTTTGAGGAAGGCAATGGTCTTGTAGTGTTGATGCAGCTTCTAACGGTGGCATGACTATACTGGAGAGTTTTGAGGGCAGCAGTGGGAAGCCAAAGAACATGAATGCAGCAAAAAAAAAAAAAAAAAAATACTGAGGAAGACAAAGATTGCTCTTAAATATATCGTAAATATAGAAAACCATTGCCACAAGAAGGTGGCTTTGATATCATGTTAAATATTAGTATTGATACACCATGTTGAATGTGCTAGTATAGATGCGAAAGTGAAAGTATAAAGTAAAGAACACAATAACACATGAGGGTTACGTGATTCAGCCTAACGACCTACATCCACGGAGGAAACCCTAAAAGGCTATATCAATAATATATTAGAGTGTAGTACAAATCCTGTATTACAATGAATCATAACATGTGTATATATAGTAGACTAAACCTTAAACTAATAAACTTCTAGTACAAATAGGAGACTTGGCTAGCACACAAAGTAGAATTAGGCTTGAGTCTATGCTAATGGGCTAATATATCTCTAAAAACCATACTTGGGATTTGGTGACTCTCCCCCCAGGAAATCTGTGGTTGGTTGTAAGTGGATCTACAAGATTAAGACTTGCTCTGATGGGTCCATTAAATGCTACAAAGCTCGTCTTATTGGAAAAGGTTTTACACAAGAGCAAAGGTCTCTTCATAATCAATCCCATACTCCTGTGTAAAATTTTTTGCAACAAGACGAGTTTTGTAGCGCTTAATGGACCCATCAGAGCGAGTCTTAATCTTGTAGATCCACTTATAACCAACCACAAATTTCTTGGGGGGAAAGTCACCAAATCCCAAGTATGGTTTTTAGATAATGCATCAAGTTCCTTTTTCATTGCAATCTGCCATAAAGAGTCAGTGGAAGCCTCACAATAGGTGTGAGGCTCGTGCAATGTAGCAAGGGCAGTGTAATAATGATAATCAAGTAAATGGGTAGGAATAAATCTTACCCGAGTTGAGTGACGAGGTGGAATGTCTTGTACAAGATGCACAAGTTGAAGATGAGCTACCCAACCTTAAGTTTAGGTCCCCTGCTCCTACTCCTCATGAAGATCTTGCACAAGACATTCCACCTCGTCACTCAACTCGGGTAAGATCCATTCCTACATATTTACTTGATTATCATTGTTACACTGCCCTTGCTACGCTGCACGAGCCTCACACCTATCGTGAGGCTTCCACTGACCCTTTTATGGCAGATTGCAATGAAAGAGGAACTTGATGCATTATCTAAAAACCATACTTGGGATTTGGTGACTCTCCCTCCTGGGAAATTTGTGGTTGGTTGTAAGTGGATCTATAAGATTAAGACTCGCTCTGATGGGTCCATTAAGCGCTATAAAGCTTGTCTTGTTGCAAAAGATTTTACATAGGAATATGGGATTGATTATGAAGAGACCTTTGCTCCGGTTGCTCATATCTCATCTGTTCGTGCCCTCTTAGCTGTTGCTGCTACCAGTAAATGGGATCTTTTTCAGATGGATGTCAAAAATGCATTCCTTAAAGGGGATTTAAGTGAAGAAGTTTATATGCAACCTCCTCCTGGTCTCTCTGTTGAATCAAACAAGGTTTGTCACTTTCGATGTGCACTTTATGGCCCTAAACAAGCTCCACGAGCTTGGTTTGCCAAATTTAGCTCTACCATCTCTCGCTTGGGTTACATGGCTAGTCATTATGATTTTACCTTATTTCTTCATTGCACTGACAAAGACACTATTTTACTTCTTCTATATGTGGATGATATGATCATAACTGGTGATGACCTCAGTGGCATTCAAGAACTCAAGGATTTTCTCAGTCAGTAGTTTGAGATGAAAAATTTTGGACATCTCATCTATTCTTGGGTCTTGAAATCACTCCTTCTACAGATGGACTTTATATTACTCAAGTCAAGTATGCCTTTAAACTCCTGTCTCGAGCTAGACTCATTGATAGCAAGATTGTTGACACTCCAGTTGAGCTTAATGCGCATCTAACTCCGTCAGGGGGGAAACCATTGTCTAATCCCTCTCTTTACAGATGCTTGGTTGGCAGCCTAGTTTATCTCACTGTCACTCGTCCAGATATTTCCTATGTTGTTCACTAGGTGAGCTAGTATTTGTCAACTCCATAATTGACTCACTATATTGCTGTTCTGCGCATTCTTCGATACCTAAAAAGCACTCTCTTCCATGATCTTTTCTACTCCGCTCAGTCTCCTCATGTTCTTTATGCATTTTCTAATGCTAATTGGGCAGGAGATCCCACTGATCGCAGGTCCACCACTAGTTATTGCTTTCTTCTTGGTTCTTCTTTGATTTCTTGGCAAAATAAGAAACAAACTCATGTGACCCGCTCCAGTACTGAAGTAGAATATCGTGCCATTGCTGATACCACATCTAAGCTTCTTTGGCTACGATGGCTTCTTAAAGATTTAGGTGTGTCCACATCCTCTGCTACTCCTTTTTATTGTGACAACCATAGTGTCATTCATATTGCTCACAATGATGTCTTCCATGAACGGACTAAACACATCTAGATCGATTGTCATTTTATCCGTTATCATCTTGTCCATGGTGCTCTCAAGCTGATCTCAGTCTCCTCTGAAGATCAACTTGCAGATATCTTCACCAAGTCACATCCTAAAGGATGTCTTTGTACTTTGGTTGACAACCTTAAGTTGGTCTCACGTCCACCTTGAGTTTGAGAGGGGCTATTAACGTGTATATAATTAAGAAGCAATAAAAAAAAATGAACAGTTTATATTTTATACCTAATAATATTCTTATAAGATTTTTTTAAATAGTTAAAAAAAAAAAGAAAAAAAGAATGATTATCAATAATATATAATTATATATGTAAGAATAATACTATGCATCTTACGACTTGTTTGGTAATAAATTTTTAGTAACGTTATTTAAGCGTTGTGAAAATACGTGTGAGTAAAAAAGTATTGTAGAAATTCGTGTACTGTTATTTAAATAATGAAAACTGTTATTAAACAACGTTACCAAACTGGCCCTTAAGGTATATGATTATGATTTTGAGTTCGATTTTAGACTCCATAATTAACATTTAGCTTAAAATTCAGTTTGTCTTCTTTGCTCACTCTATGTTCCTGGAAAAAGATGATAGAGTGGAATTTTGAATGTAGCGTACGTAGATGGGATGTTAAAAGGAGTACGGTGATGTGGGTCTGACTTATGGAGTGTCCTCTCGCATTCTACAAGAAAAAAAATATTGACCGAAGAATTTGAGTACCTAGGCTGTGTTTGAGATAAGCTTGGACAGTTGTTTTAATATTTAACCTTTTTTTACTATTATTTGTAGGTTTTATTACATTTTTGGTATAATTTATAAGTCTTACTGTATTATTTTAATTAATTTTTATCTTTATTAACAATATTTTTTATTTCAACTAAATAGACTGTTCATAAACATACACTTACCTTTGTGTTAGTTTATGTAATAGCCTAATAGGTAGTGATGCACAATATATTTTACAACCACCGATCACCCAGATCATATCTTGAGGGGCGGAAAATTCCACACTTTCCTACGTTTCAAAAGTGTATTCCACATTTTTCCAACCCTAAACAAACAAAGAATAAAGCGTCGGCCGCAGATTATTCTTGAGGGGGCGGAAAATTTTCACCAAAGAGTTAAAATTCTTCAGTACTTCTAACAATTTAATGATCGAAAACGACGGAGGAGACCGGTAGAATTAGACTTTGACTTTGAAAAAAAGGTCCTGAACAGGATAAGACGACGCTAAAGTTGTGTAGACGATCAAATCAAGAAAATTAAATGCCGCCTAAAAAGGATGAAGGGTCCTCACGTTTTTTTTATTGTTTAGTTTCATCACTCTCTTTTTTGTCTTCTATATATAGATTGGATCAGACCCGATATTTGATATACTTAAAAAAAAAAAAAAAAACAAAAAAAAAACAAAACAAAAACAAAACTTTAGAAGTGAGTTCCTAGCTGCTACCATTAACTTGAAAAAAAAAAATGCCTGTATTCGGTAGGCTAGAGACTGAAGTAGCGGCTAAGGCTCCTGCTTATAAGTTCCACGAGGTTAACAGCAAGAGAATACATGAGACAGCCAAAATTTGCCCCAAGTATTTTCAGAAAATTGATTTAAAAGAAGGTGAATGGGGAGGAGAGGGCTCTGTCACGTGCTGGTATTTTGTCATTGGTAAGATAACTAAGATTTTTAATTTGTTGTTCATCTTCTTCATTATTTATCTTTGGATTCTTCAACGTTTTATATGTCAGGGTTGCATGAAAAGCTTTTACGTTGTATAATATACATTCTCCTCTTCTACACATTTTTAGTTAACTTTATATTGTGGATATTGATAATTTTATATATATAAAAATATATGATGAGAACTATTACATATTTTATAAATATATGATTTAGAAAATGTGTGAACTAATATCGTATATAATTTAAACCGTATAATTATAATTGTTTTTAATTGTATCTGTGTATATACATGAAATTACACGCTAGTTTTTCTTAATAGACAAAGAAAATTAATAATTATGATTCTATTGAAACAATTTATAGGTATAAAGAATTCAAAACTTCAATATTTTTATTCCAAATTTTTTATTTTTATTTTTGAGTAAAAGTGCATTCGGATCGTGAAAGGATGGGTTGAACTCTGATGTCCAAAGAAGCGGATTTCAAAATTTTTATTATCTATATATATATATATATATATATATATATATATATATATATAAAACCGAAACCTCTGAAACTCTCACAATTTTCCACATCATCACTATTTTCTTTTTCTTTTTATTTTAGATTCTTTTTATTTTAAGTTTTATATCTTATATAGAATCCACCAAAAAAACAATAGACAAAAGTTTGAATTTTTATTAATATCAATAATATTGAAAAATGTATACAAACTTGGAGGCCTATTTAAGGGCTCCATAAAACTTGATGGACAAGAAAATATATTCTAAAATAAGCCCTAATTAATACCTAACCATAATAAGAACCAAATTTGACCTAAAAAACATTAAAAGAACCTAAAAACAAGGAAATAAATCACCTAGACCTAAAATAACGTTTTTTGCATAACATACCAAAATTAAATAATTACAAAAAAAATTTCAATTTTTTAAGATACCCCACGTTAGAATTTTAAAAAAAACTGACTCACTTTAGGTTTCAAAAAAAAAAAACTCACATAACACGTTAGAATTTAAAAAAAAAAATAATTTAGAATTAAGAAAAAAAGAGAGAGACTCCTTGTAGGACTCTCTCTTCTCTCTTTAAAACCCTAACAATTACCATCTCAAAACCCTAAACTTAACTTCACTTTAAGATTAAAAAAATAAGAAGGAGAGAGACTCACGTAAAAAAAAAAAAAAAAAAAAAAAAAAAAACAAAAACAAAATACGTAGGTTTTGTCTTTTTTATTTGCTTTCATATGTGCCTGAAATTTTCATTCTATCTTATTGTTTTATTATGTTTAGAATTGATTTTCTTCTAAGTATTTGGGTTAATCTCTATGTTTTGATAGTGTTTTTATGGGTTTGGTTTTTGGGTTGAAATTCTAATAATTATTTTATATTGTATATGGCAGATGAAGCATCTCTATTTTTTGGAGAAAAATCAAAGCTGCAACCTATGTCTTCCAGCACAAGGTATGGTAAATTTTTGTATCTTCTTGCTTTATTGAGAATTTTTATTTGGGTTCATGTGATTTTTTGTTTTTTTTATTAAAGCTTTAATTTTTGGTTGATTAATTAATTGTTTGGATTAATTTCAATTAATTATTTGTTTTGATTCAACGTAAAAGATAATGGAATTAGGTGTTATAAATTTGATAATGTTTCATGTTTTGAATTGTTTATATTGTTAAGACTCCTAGTAGGACTCTCTCATCTCTCCTTAAAACCCTAGCAATTACCATCTCAAAACCCTAAACTTAACTTCACTTTAAAATTAAAAAAATAATAACGAGAGAGACTCACGTAAAAAAAAAAACAAAAAAAAAACATAGGTTTTGTCTTTTTTATTTGCTTTCATATGTGCCTGAAATTTTCATTCTATCTTATTGTTTTGTTATGTTTAGAATTTATTTTATTCTAAGTATTTGGGTTAATCTCTATATTTTGATAGTGTTTTTGTGGGTTTGGTTTTTGTGTTGAAATTTCTAATAATTATTTTATATTGTATATGGCAGATGAAGCATCTCTATTTTTTTGAGAAAAATCAAAACTGCAACCCATGTCTTCCAAACCAAGGTGTGGTAAATTTTTATTTGTTATATTATATATGAATTTTTTGAATTTGAAAGGTTTTGTTTGGTTTTGAAGTAGAATTAGGGGATTCTATAAAATTTGTAAGCTTTAAGTTTTGGGGCTTTTGGTATTTGCGTCTTAGTAGGTTGATCTTAATTCTTTACCTTATATGTTTTTGCTTTATTGAGAATTTTTATTTGGGTTCGTGTGATTTTTTGTTTTCTTAATTAAAGTTTTGATTTTTGGTTGATTAATTATTTGTTTGGATTAATTTCAATTAATTATTTGTTTGGATTCAACGTAAAAGATAATGGAATTATGTGTTATAAATTTGATAATGTTCTATGTTTTGAATTGTTTATACTGTTATTACTACGACTAAATAAGATTTGTTTTTATCTTTGTAGTTTATATCAGTTTTGAGTGTGTGTGTATATATATAACTTTTGGGAATTTTGCTTCATTAATTTAAGAATTGTAAATTACTTTGTAGGTTTCAGTGCAGTGAGACATTGACAATATAAGCATATATATATGGTATTAACATTTTATAAAAATCTTTCTTACAACCCAATAACATTTTACGTTAGACAATACTTCTAAATTATAGAAAAGTATAGAAGTTAAATATTTATTCCCATTGTATTTTATTTAATTATGACAGATCTTTTTTTTTTTTTAAACGCTAACTAGCAAAATGTCTATAATATGCATATTATTAACCCAATTTTCTATTTATAAATTTCTTAGATTTTATTATATCAATATTTTTTTTCTTTTAAATTCTTGGTGGACAAATCAGTCTCTCACTAATTCTTTTACCTTAACGTGATGTTGGTTAATTGTCCTTTTATTTAACTATCCCGTGCATCGCACGAGTTAGCGACTAGTTGTTTATAAAAAAATTTCTTCCAAAGGAAATCTTGATGTCCATTTTTTGCATTTTTTTTTGTCTTATCCAATCTCTTTTTTCTCTCTACTAGCACCACCATCATCATTATTATTATTTATTTATTAGCTTTATTAATAGTAGGAATAATAAATAAATATATTTTTAGAGAGTTTCAACCTATGACATCCACTTTTGATAATAACTCTTTATCATCAGACCACGACACTAATCAGTTGTGCATGTAGGAGAGGATTGAACTCCAGATCTCTTATTTAACCATCAGAGACTTTACCAATTAAGCTAACTAGAATCCATGAAATAATAAATATCTTATTGTTGTTGTTATTGTTGTTATTATTATTATTATTATTATTATTATTATTTAGTACTTAGTTGTATTATTAGTATTAGTATTAGAAGTTAGAAGTTAGAACTATAATAATAATAATTAGTAATCCTATTTTTTATTTAAGTATAATCATTATCATTATTATTGCTACTACTACAACAATTACTCCAAACTACTATTTACATTTTCATTATCATAGTAAATAATAAACCCTATGAATTTAGTAATATTGTAATTTTTATGGTTTTGTTGTTATCATCGTCATCCCTATTAAGGTTGGAAGAATTTGAACGATAGATATTTCTTTATTATTTAATTACCATTATTAGTACTACTACTACTGCAACAACAATAACAATTGCTACTACTACAATTACTTGAAACCACTATTTATATTTTCATTATCACAATAAATAATAAACGCTAAGAACTTAATAATTTGTTTAATTCTTATGTTGTGTTGTTGTTATTGTTAATAATAATAGTAATAATAATAATAATAATAATAATAATAATAATAATAATATGCTTAATTTCTTTATATATTGACGAAAAACTGCCAATTGCCTCTCCAATTGTCTTACTTATATAATATCTCAAATAAATACATTCATTCCTTTTGATAAATTTAATTTCTTAGAAATTGGTTAAGGAAAAATAAAAAGAAAAAGAAAAGAAGTAATGCTGTTAACACAGTTTTTATGTTTTTCAAAACAAATTTCATCATTGTTGAAGTTGTGGGTACATGCATGAGTGTCATATGCCTCCATTATTTACAGATGATCACTTTAACAATTGTGAAATTTGTTGTGGGAAAATTTGATTTTGTAGCATTATTGAAAAAAAATTGTTATGTTAACCAATGTCATTTTGTACTCATCAAGATGGTTTCGATAGTTACCACCTGCAATGGAAAATAGTAAAAACTAAAAAATATAAGTTTTAAACTAAAATTAAGTTACACGAATCCTGGAACCAATAGATTGCATTAAAAAAATTCAACTTGAATGGGACCCAAAAGAAAATACTCCTCTCTCTCGCTCTCTCAAAAAGTATATATTTCAACTAGTCACTTTATTAATACATGCACTTCTTCTCAAAAAAAAAAATAATAATAATAATAATAGTGTAGCTCCTGTCAACAAGCTTCATCAAACCATTTTTTTCTCTCTTTTAACCTTGAACTTATTATCACAGGTCATATTTAAGATAAGTAAATTCATTTTATGTTTTGTTTAATATGCTTTATATACAATTGTTGTTAAAAACTCTATTCTTATTTTGATATTTAGTGAATTTTCCTACTACTTGTAAAGGATTTTCTTTTTAAATTTTTTTATTAGCCAAAAACAATATATAACACAAAAATTAAGTGAAAATCGCACAAATAAACCGAAAAAATATATTTTTTCTACTAAAAGTTATCACCTTAAAACTAAAATTCTATCAAGGCGGTTTGAAATGAGAAAAATGATATATAATAGGGATTTGCTTTCGTATTCAAAATTATTAGAATATATATGCACGTCCTTCAATACCAAGCCCAAAAAATGAAAATTTTTATTGATAATCCAACAAATCCGAAGAACTTAATCAAACATAACCACAGTTGAATCTGAGAAAAGGACAAGAAATCGTAAAGGTAAAAGAGCAAATGATAATGAGTCTAAAAACAAACCTGAACAAACTATTTGGGAATGCCTTTTGTCTCTGAGAGGTTTCCTTGGAGATTTTCCTTAGCCCTTTGATCAGCATGTCCTGTTCAACCCCGAATGTTTATAGATATCTTTGATTTAATATATATTTAATTTATTTACACATAATTTAATCTATGTTATAACTATCATATTTATATACATACTCTACTACCATCCCTAAAACAATTCTCTCTCTTACCAGTATTTTTTTATATACTGTATTATTATAGCATATATTTATAATTTTATTTTTATATATCCTTGATTGTGCGGATTTGATTGATAAGTGTGTGTTGTGTGGGTATTTACTTTTATTATATATGTATGTATTTGGCTAGCAGTATGTTTAAAACGTGTCTAACATGTATGGAAAACTACATTATATATATATATATATATATATATATGTAGGTATGTATGTATATATATTTATATATATTAAAGTGAACAAGAATATGAAAGGGTGAAGTTTATCGTGTCCATTCTTGTTTTGATGTTTTTACAATTGATTGTTTTTGTTTGAGACTGTAGATGGGAAAGCTGTAATGTCTAGGGAGATACTTGAAAAGGTGGATAACGAAAACCAGTCAGTCACGTACAATGTGATTGGAGGAGTACTCAAGGAGACTCACCAGAGTTTCAAATTCATTGTTCAAGCTATTCCAAAAGATGAGGGGAGTTTGGTCCGTTGGACTTTAATATATGAGAAACTAAATGTAGATGTTCCTGACCCAAATGCAATGCTTCAGTTTGGAATTGATGTGACCGCAGAAATTGATGCATATCTTACCCAGGAGGAGCTGGAAAAAAAGACTATAGCGTGATGCATACGAAATAGCATAATATGTTTTAGCAAAAAAACCAGAAGAAGAAGAAGAAGAAGAATAAGCACAATATGTTGTGTAAAATAAAAGTTCGGGAGTATAGGACTTTGTATTATTGATAATATGTACTCATCGTATGTTATATTTGTATGCTAATAAGCACAATATGTTGTGTACTACAAAAGTTCTGGAGAATAAGATTTACTCGTATTGTTTCTGATGTCGCGGAAGCCTAAAGAAAAGTACACACGATACTCTCTTGATGGAACAGAAACTAAACTGTTAGTTCCTGGTAGTAAACCTCGAATCCACGAGGGGTTTTCCTTGAATCCACAAGGAGATAAAACTGGAATCCACCAGAAGAAAATTTGACAAAAGTCTATTTTTATTGATAATAGTCTATGAAAAACGTTTACAAACTTAGGGGCTTATTTAAGGGCTCCTTAAAACTTGACTGACAAGAAAATATAATCTAAAATAACTCCTAATTGATACCTAACCATAACAGGAATCAAATTTGACCTAAAAAGTATTAAATGCACCTAAAAACAAGGAAATAAATCACCTAAACCTAAAATAACGTTTTTTACATAAAAATACCAAAAATAATAAATTACAATAATCTATATTTACATATAAAACCGAAGCTTTTGGAGCTTCCACAAATTTCCACGTCAGCACAATATTTAAAAAAAAAAATAAACCCAAAATTTTTTTTTTTTTAAACTTTAAAAAAAAAAAAAAAAAAAAAAAAACGCAGCTTTTCTAAAACCCTAACCCGATATATACACTCTGCCCCCTTTTTCTCCAAAAGTTACCCAAGAGCTCCTTCTACCAGCTCCCTCAACCCAAAGCTCCTCCTCTACCAGCTCCCTTAATGTTCAGACCCACGGCAGATCTCCTTCCTCAGACCCACGGCAAAGACCACTTCTCCTTCCTCCAAAATGCAGACCACTAACCACCGTAGAGATCTCCTTCCTCAGACCCACGACAGAGCATCCAAAGAATCAAAATCTACCATACCCACCTTTCCCACAAATCAACATATATCTCCTTCCTTAGACACACGGCAAAGACCACTACCGCAAGCCAGAAACCACCCACATGCAAACGCCGTCCCATTTGCCGTTGATCTCATCCAGCCAATCGAAACCAACTCAACCAGCCCAGTCGGTGATGCAATTTATAGGTTTCATTCTTAATTTTTGTTCTTCGATTCACTTTTATTTAGATTTAATATTCCTGATTAATTTTTGCTTTTTTTAGTACATCTATTTGTCTATGTACATCTAATTTCTAATATTGTAGTGTTCTCTTTACATTTAAAGAACTCATGAAACTCAATTTGAATTTGGCTTCAATTTCTTCCAACTCTGTCAGTTCAGTCTCTTCGCTTTGCTCTGTAGTCAGTAGACTCAAGTTACAGAGAACACGTCATATTGAATTATATGTTCTCTTTTTTTTTTTTTTTTTTTTTTTTTTCTTTTTTTGTGTTCTCTAAAAATCAGTTTAAGATTTTATTGGGTGATTTGAATTGTGCCAATGAGAAAATTATCATTTACCAAATTCATGGTTCAGTTAATAGATCGTAATTGTAACTTGTGAGTATTTAAAATTCATATTTTTGCATTAGATTCAGGTTTAGTTTTATTATGGATTTTTAACCCAAAAGAAGTAGATTTAAATGTTGTCTTCCTGAACATATATATCCAATATAAACTATGCAAATATGCAATAAACTAAACTCAAGTAGTTATTTACCTAGGTAGTTATTTACCCGGTAAAAAATCAAAATTTGATGATTTTTGATATGCATTCATTCATCTTATGCATTTAATTGTAGGAAAAGGAAACTGGGTAGCTGATTATTTCAAGAAACAACAAAGGATCCTTGAAGGTTGTTTGGTTATGCTCTCTTCTAAACACACAACAAATATATGGTTGCTGTTTTAAATCAATTTTCTGTTTTTTATAGTTTGATTGAAGGAACATGAGAGAGTTTGAATGTCAATGTTGGTTATAATTTCTCTGTACTGATTCTGATGTTGGGTTTCTCCCAATTATGAATATTCATTGGTTAGAAAAGTAAGTGAACATGAGCGGAAACACATTTGGCATATATCACTAAATCAGTTATATCAGTTTTGCAAATGGAGGATCTTGATCCATTTAATGTAGTGCACAGTAGCTCAAAAAGCAGTTTATAAATGGAGGATCTTAATTTATTTCATTTTAGGTTCTTTACGCCCAACTAAAAAGCTATGAATGTTTTTTTTTGCAGAAAAAATACAACTTCATTGTTTATGTTTTGACTGTTTTAAGTTCAAACTTAGAATAGTTTGGATTTCTTAGGTTTCTTTTAGTTTGGATTTTTAAGCATGGATTGAGGTTGCAAATTCTTTTTAGTTTGAATACTTTATGGTAATTACCTCTTACTAAAATACTTCTCTCTAATAAAGAATAAGATATTAGGGGTGAGAAAATTGGATGGGGTAGATTTTTTGTAGGCCATGTGACCTAAGTTTTTGGAGATTGTAGAAGTATAAGAGTGTTTAAATTTATTGGGAGACCATATAATCGAAGTTAAACACTTAAACTTAACTTTCCAAAAGAAGCATATAAAAAATTCTAAAAATTTCTATGCATGTCCAACATCTTTAGGAGGTAATTCAATGTCAGCTATGTTGGTTAAGTTGGTACCCCGATGCAAGGGAATGTCAACATCAAATTCTTTGTTCTCAAGATTGATTGTATTTATATGCACCTCAAGATTCATGTAATTCTCATTGACTTTACAGGACACAGGAACTTTCTCAGGCTTGGCCTTGGCATTGTTATTCTTCTCAGCATTTGATAGTTCTGAATCCTCCTTAGTTTTACCATCATTTTCTTCTATTTTCCCTTTTGATCTAGATTTATTGGCACTCAAGGAACATCATTTGAAAATTGAAAAGTGTGTTTTGGAGTTCTTTTTCCTGGAGAGGACTTCACTATCCCATTTTGTTTGTTTTAACTTCTTTTCAGAGATCTCACAAACTTTATGCTTTTTGGGCTATTATTACTTTGAAAGGTGTGGGATAATCATACTATAATATTGGTGTCTTGGAACATCTTAGTTTCACTATTTGATGCTGGTGATAGACATGTTTCCCATGTGAGAATAAAGGGCCGTACATTAAGGAAGGTTTTGGAGTCCTTTAAGGCCTATAGTAAAAAAGTCTAAGTGGCACAAAATATGGGAAAGTGTTTGTTTGATATGAAGGTTGTTTGATATAAGGGTCCTGTCAAAAAGAAGTTTAACTTGCAACTTGCAAATTAGAATGCAGTAATTCCTAAAAGGACAAGTGCAATAGTCAAGTTTTTTGGGTTGTGATATATTAGCCTTTTGAAATAAGTTGTGTATGTTTTATTATTATGTGTTATCATTACTTTTGAAATCTATTTGTTACTTTTTTTTACATGATTCACATTTTTAATATATTTACAGTCTCTACAATACTATGTCTAATATCTTTATGTAATATAACGGGCTGATGGAAAATACAATTTGGTTTTAAATTGAAACAAAGAGGAATTAAACTCATATATTTAGTTATTTGAGGATACAGCTTCACTTCAACGTTTTTTTTTAATATAATGAATACATTGAATATTTAGTGGAAGACATGAAATAAATGAAATTGAAAAAAAAAAAAAAAAAAGCCATAGCAAAAAGACATGGTATTGGGACATTTGCCCAATATGTGCAAATAAAAAACTGTTGGGAAGAGCTTCAGCTTAAAACAGTTGCGGCTTTGAGAGATGATAAATTATTTGGTTATGTATTAAAAAGACCAGTGTACTCAATTGGTCCAATAGTAACACAATCAGGTAACTCATCCAAGAATGGCTTGCTGTTTGATTGGTTAAACAAGTAACCAAATGATTCTGTGGTGTATGTGTCATTTGGGAGTGGTGCAACACTGTCACACGAGCAAATGACTGAGCTATTTGTGTCTTTTTTTAATCTAGAAAAATGTATATTTTGTTATTATTTGATGGCGGTTACAATTCTAATGTCACATCATTTGGAGGTTCATCTTAATTTTTATTTATTTTTAATAAAAAAAATTGGTAGCATTCCCGTGCATCGCACGGGTTAGCGACTAGTTAAATAGTAAATTGTGTCCTACATCAGACCCCTTCACTTGAAACAAACTCGTCCTCGAGTTCATCTTTGAAATCTGGAATCTCCCATGCCAAGAGAACAAATACGTTGAATACTTCATCTTCTTTGTCTTCTTGCCAAACTTGAAAGTCATTAATTGGGCAACTTGAACTTCTTCTCCCTTGATCTTCATGTAATTGACAATATTCACCAAATAAGAGTCAATGATCAAATCAAATCTTTCCACCCCAATAAAATCAACAAACTTTGTTTCAGTGACTCCCAATAAAATAATAGGAGTTTGAATGTTGCGATCATCTAACTTGATTTCATCGATATCATTGACAACTTCCTCTATAATTTCTTCTTTAATGGTCTCTACTATCTCAACCTCAAGATCTTTCTCTATAATAGGGTCTTCATTAATCTCCTCCACAATCTTGATTTCAGGTTCTTCTTCTATAACAAGGCTTTAATTAATTTCCTCAGAAATCTCTATATTTTCTTCTTTGACTTCTCCATATTCTTCAAGAACGATATTTTCTTTAACATGTAATTCTTCCTTTAACGGTGGAATATTTGACTCTTCAAAATAATTCAAGTATGAACTTCTTAGCCAATAATAATCTTGTATTATATACGACAAGATTTCTTCACAATCCAAAGGATAAAATTTGATAGCAAGCATGTTTTTCATCCTTGGCCATGATCGAATTTTGTCTTTACCTTGTCGAATTCTATCAGATTGTACTCGTTCCCACCAACATAAGGCATACTTACTAAGTTTATACAAAGCAAGTCCAACTTTTCTCTCATAGCAAATATTCTTATAGTCAAATAAATCCTCTAGATCAAGTAACCAATCAAGAAAATCTTCTTTTGAAAAATAACCATTAAAACTTGCAATTCTCTTATAAGGTCTATATGAAATTTGCTTACCAATAGGTTACCCGTGAGTTATGTCTCCGTTGCAGTTATCCCTATTGTTTCCATTCTTCAACGGCGCCATCCTGGCATAGATATTTGTGAGTGCTTGTTGTACGTCACGTAATACTTGCTAAGTTATTCGTCGTTGTTGTGGTGGTGGTTACCGTCTCGCCGGTTAGCAATCAGACCAGGGTAAGTCAAGGCTCTGATACCAACTGATGTCGCGGAAGCCTAAAGAAAAGCACACACGATGCTCTCTTGATGGAACAGAAACTAAACTGTTAGTTCCTGGTAGTAAATCTCGAATCCATGAGGGGTTTTCCTTGAATCCACAAGGAGATAAAACTGGAATCCACCAGAAGAAAATTTGACAAAAGTCTGTTTTTATTGATAATAGTCTATGAAAAACGTTTACAAACTTAGGGGCCTATTTAAGGGCTCCTTAAAACGTGACTGACAAGAAAATATAATCTAAAATAACTCCTAATTGATACCTAACCATAACAGGAATCAAATTTGACCTAAAAAGCATTAAATGCACCTAAAAACAAGGAAATAAATCACCTAAACCTAAAATAACGTTTTTCTACATAAAAATACCAAAAATAATAAATTACAATAATTAAATAGTAAATTGTGTCCTACATTAGTTTCTCATATGTACTTTCATGTTATCTTTGTATGCATATGATATGGGTATCTTCCTTTATTGCCTCATGCAGCTTGTTCTCAGGATTGTATTATTGTATACTTTAAATTAATAATGCTTCCAGTTTATGTATTGAAAACTGTATTGAGTAATACTACATTCACAAACTATTTTATAACATTTTTACAAAATGATGTTGTAGCCAACTTTTTATTGGTTCTCATTTGAGAACCAACTACGAATATTACTTTTTTATTTACCAATAACCACTTACCAAATTAGAAATTTTTGTAAAAAAATTTATATCTCTAACATTATTCTTATATATTAGAATAGTTAATATGTGCAATAAATGGGAATGTATTGGGCTTACAATTCACTTTGTGACTCATTCCTTCGATCTAGTGTTCTTAAGACAGAAGTCCAAATGCCACCTTAGGCTAAGGATAATGTAGGGATAATTTGCGAAATAATCAATGGTAACATGGAAAGCAACGTGCTTTTTTGAAATACACCTCAAATGGTCCAATATCGAAATAAGCTTTTTGGTGGTCTACGATTTGAAAATGCGAAATTTGAAAATCTCGCGATTTGAAAATCTTAACAAACATTCAAAATTGAAAAATTTCCCATTTTGAAATCGTAAACTTGCTTTTTTGGGAAAAAACAATGAAAGTATCCTGATTTGAAATCGCAAATATGTTTTTGGCGTAAATACACTTTTGGTCCCTACATTTTGGGTCATTTCTCGATTTGGTCCCTAAACTGATTTTGCTCTTAAGTCAGTCCCTGATTTTTTTAAATCGTTTTTAAAATAGTCCCTGCCGTCAACCCAGTAACAGAAAATGTTGACGTGGCAAACGATGTGCACTGTGTACACAGTAAATGCTGACGTGGCTAATAAAATAATATTAAAAACAAAATAAAAAAGAATTAAAAAGATAACGATTTTTTATTTTTTAAGAAATGATTTTAGTTTAAATTAGATTTAAGGTTTTTTTTTAAATTTAATTTACTTTTTTTAAAAAAATTTCTGAGTTGGCTTTTTTTATTAATTTAAATGCTGATGTGGCATGCTGACGTGGTTTTATTAGTAATATTTTATTAGCCATGTCAGCATATAACAGCCAACCGTGCATTCTGTTTGCCACGTTAGCATTTTCTGTTACTGGGTTAACGGCAGGAACCATTTTAAAAACGATTTTAAAAAATTAGGGACTGACTTAAGAGCAAAATCAGTTTAGGGACTAAATCGAGAAATGACCCAAAATGTAGGGACCAAAAGTGTATTTACGCCTATGTTTTTTATTGGCAAAATCAGTGAACCAAATGGGCCCTACTTTTGAAGAGAAATTTCTAAAGAAAATTGAAAACTTAATTGATATTGACATGAGGTCTAGATGAGGTTAGGGATGGTCATAAACTCTGCACAAGGTAGGCCTCGAGAAGAAATGAAGGGCAGACTTGAATTTGAGAGACTAATCAAAATTCAAAATCATTTCCAACCTCGTGAGAATCCCCAATATGAAATATCCGACGTCCTATCTCTGTCTGCGCTCCATAGAAGCTGGGTTTTCTATAAGAAGCTAGAAGGCTGATGTACTTATCTGGATGGAGACGTCCCCTCAATAAAAGTCACGACTAAGTGATTTCCAACCCTCACCAAGATGGACAACTGATACCATTACTATCAATTATATTACAACTTGCGGTTGTCTGGTGCGATGTGCGTGCTCATTATTAATTAATATTGTAATATAATATATGTATATGTAAGCAATCATAATTAACTAGATCTTAAAAATGCCACTACATGCTTATTGATTTTTTTTTTTTTTTTATTTATCAAGTGAACATGTATATTTGATTCTTACATTTAATGTTTTCAATATAAAAATTCTTATTATTTCTTATTATTTTTTTAGAAATATTTCTTAAAAAAAAAAAAAAAACATGTGAACTTTTGAAGGCTGAACGTCTAAGATTTAATGTTTTTAATTTTTTATTTACAAAACTAAATATACATGTCAAAAGATTAAAAATATAACAGTAATTGAGTAGATAAAATTATACTATTTCATATCTTAAGTTTAATTTTTCACACATGTGAGTACCTCAACCACTTATAAAGATTAAACAATTTCCAAAAATATAAATAAATACAAATAACACATATAAAAACTCTGTCTTCTCTAAACATACCTTTTAGAAACCTCAAATGTCATTGAAGCACTATATCAAGCTTTGACTCTTTCTCTCTCTCTACTTTTCTTTTGGCCCTTCAATATATTGTGAAACAGGAATATATAAAATAACAGGTATCATAACATGAAAAACTAACATTGAATACAAAAAATCTTTCATTTTTGAAATTGATGTAATTAAAAGTGGAAGTGTTCAAAAAGTTGGGAAAAAGTGGTGGAGCCAAGTCTCTTAATCTTCTCCATTTATGGCTTAAAGTGGTCATTGATAGAAGATGGGGTGAGGTGAAAGGCTAAATGAAATACTACTCATACAAAACCCCATATGGTAGAACTCCATGCTCTCTCGCATGAGATTTCTACTTATATATATATATGTGTGTGTGTGTAAATTTCTTTCTACCGACAGAAGAAAAAAAGAAAACCAAAAAGGGAAAAAGAAAAAAATATATATTGATAAGAGATAAGTGGAAATGGAGAATGATGAGATAAGAGTAACAAAAATAAGAATAATATTATATTCACAATAGTTTCACAATAATTTCATAACAAATCCTAGCCCTCCAAACATATATAATCCTTAACCACTTAAACAAACAAACAAACAAAAAAGAGCTTAAATAACATCAATGAAAATTAGCTCAAATAACAACAAAAATAACCAAAACAAAAACAAGACTAGACAACCAAAAAATAACAAGTGAACAAATTATTCAACAATAAAGCCTGTTCAAAAACAAAAAGATAAAATTTTTTAATCATTCAAATTTGTAGCTCGTTCACCCATTCAATAGAAATAATCTATAATTTTTATTTCTCTATTATCATTTTAGAATCTCTCACTTTATTACTCTTTTCTCGGTATTCTTAGTTCTCACTTTATCTATTATGAGTCCCTTTTTTCTTTGTCTCTTTGTTAGTATAAAGATATTGTAATTTTTTTTTTTTTTTGGGTGATGTTGATATATATATATATATATATAAGTTATCTCTTTATGAGATTTTGAATAACTTAAATTTCTTAGTGACCACCTTAAAAAAATTCTAGTCTCTCCCCTAGTTATCCTTGTTATTTGGACTAATTTTTATTGTTGTTATTTAAGTGTTAGTTTGAAACAGTTTATTTAGCTGAAATTGAAAACTTTTTGCTGAAAGTATAGAAAAAATGTTAAAAAATATGTTGAATAGTACAGTGAGACTCATAAATAGTATCAAAAAGTGCATCTATTAATAGTAATAAAAATAAGTTGAAAGTGGAAATAAACTGAAAAATTCAACTCATCTCAAATGCACACTAAACCTCTTTTTATTTATTTAAGGGGTTAAGGATTATGTTTGAGGGAGCAAAGTTATTTTTAGAGTAATATTATGTCTACAATATATTCTCTATAAATTTTATGTGACAAATTGTTATTAGAGGGTTAAAAGTGGTGTCAATATTAAGTGCAAATTAGAATTAGTAATTGCTTATTAGTTACTACAAAGGATTTATTGTGAAAATGTTATGAATGTAGTATTACTCTTATTTTTATTGAACTCAAATTCTTGTGATTTCAAGTTGAGGTATTTTAATATTTTTATTAAAATAGTTAAAATAGATTAGATTACTTTAGTTGCTTTGGTATATAATTTTTTCCAAGTATATATATACTTTTTTTTTTTTTTTGGCAAGTCAAGACCACCTAAAATATACAGGAGCCACTCCTGACTTTCATGCATTCTAATTTATTAGAGATATATTAGACATATTAGTCCAATGTAATAAGCCTAAGTCCACTCCTACTTGTACTAGTAGTCTAGGGTTTAGTCACTTTTATAATTCAAGTTATGGTTCATTGTAACACAGGTTATTGTACTACACTCTTATACAATAAAGATGTTACCCTTAAAGTTTTCTTCAGTGGATGTAGGCCGACAAGGCCGAACCACATAACCCTCGTGTCTATATTTCTCTTTCTGTATCCACTTTAGTATATACAACATGATATAGCACATTGCCTTGTTAATATAACTAAATAGGATGAGAACCCAAGTCAAGCAACTCAACACCATGACAGTTGAGAGGCAGTACTGTAAGTCTACAACTATGGCTTTCAGCAAAAAAAGAATTTTACAACTTTGACGAATACAAATCTCTTGCCATGACAGTTGAGCGCCGAGCCAGTCCACAACTATGACTTTCAGCAAAAAAAAGAAAGGTCTACAGCTTACGATCAGTCAAGCAACGTGAGTGACAAAAATTAGCTAGTGATTTTTTCTCACCGTTATAAGATACTACCAAGTTGTGGGTGAAAAGTTCATAGTATTCTCCATTCCCTCAAGTTTGAGGACATCATGGAAATCACTTCCCATCTACTTGCAATTGCAGGGTTTTTTCTATTGGCTCTATTAATGTACAATCAATGGAGGCTAAGAATTGGTAGTCACAAAATTAAGGGTATGTTGGCTCCAGAGCCATCAGGTGCCTTGCCAATCATAGGTCACCTTCATAAACTACGTGGCCAAAACCCAATTTCACGAACCTTAGGTGCTATGGCTGATAAAGATGGTCCCATCTTCATGATCAGACTTGGCATGAAACCTGCACTTGTGATTGGCAATCATGAGGCAGTCAAGGAGTGCTTCACTACAAATGACAAGGCTTTTGCTGCACGTCCAATGTCTAGCCAAGGAAAGCACCTTGGCTACAACTATGCAGTATTTGGTTTTTCCAGTTATGGAAATATTGGCTCAAGATGTGAAAGCTAACCAAGCTAGAACTCCTCTCTAGTCGTCGGCTTGAAACACTAAAGAATGTGCAAGTATTCGAGGTGGAAACTGTGATTAAAGATTTGTACACTCTCTACAAGAGCAACGAGGGCAACCAAGTCAACGTGGTGATTAGTGAGTGGGTTGAGTGCCTAACCTTTAATATTACTAGTCATGGACCAGCACGTGGTAATTTTTTTTTTTATGATTGTGTTATTATTTGAAATATTTTTGAGTGTATTACTACTTAAGTTGCATTATATATGTATAAACAATATATTGTAGGATTCATGATGATAGAAGGTATTGTCTTGGAATTAGATGTGAAAAGGATACAACTATACTTGGCCTTGTAGTCAGTCCAGAGCTGATCAACCATTTTCCCAAGTTAGTAAAATTTAATTAACTTAAAATTAGATAGAAAGGATTTTATAAATTTGAAGTTAGCGTCATGGTAGGTGAAAACTTTAGAGGACTGTAATTTTGTTGTTCCAAGTGTTTTTAAATAAATATTAATAATAATAAAAGATCTATTCCTTTAAAGATAGAGATTCGTATTATAAATAGGATGAGGAAATTTTATTGTATTATGTTTTTTGGGAACATAATTTCTACCAAACTCGGTTTGCTAATTTGTACATTTCCAAGTCAATTGAGCACATTTTGCATGTTACATGTAATTCTTCATTTCCATATGGGTAAGGGCATTCACAATCCCAATGACCCACTCCATTTTTCTTGCATGCTTGGTTTTTTGGGATGCGAAATGTGTTTGTTCCAAAAACTGTATGTTGAAAGATTTGTCGATAGTTTTGCAACAATTGTTTTCTATGTGGTTGGTTTAGAACTGATAATAGTAGTTGTATTCCTTCATTATTTGATTCGCATAACAACGCAATTGCCAGTCCATACTTTGCATTTTTGTCTCCTTCTATGTTTGCTTGAAGAAGGATTTCTTTTCCTACTTTAGTTTGATCTTGTACAAAATATTTGTGAGCTCCAACCCAAAATAGTGCATATTTGTTTCCAGCCCTAAAGCATTGATGAATGAGTTTTTCTTCATCGTTTCAAAGGAATAAGAGATTTTGGAGTAGTCTAGTTAGATTGATCTGGTGAAGAACTTTTTTCTTTTGGTTAGCCGATTGAATCGCTTGCAGCTGTTTTTAAAAAACGAAAACACATATTAAGAAACTAATGCATCAGAAAAAATCAAATGGTGACAAAACATGACAATAATCATATACTAAGAATTATACATGAACATTATTATCATCACAATTGCAATATTTGATTGATGAAGTTATAATTTTTTTTTTTTTTTAGAAATATAACAATGACTATAGAATTTCGTAGTACTTCATAGTAAAAAGTTAATAAAAAGAGAAAATTGAAACTTGGGATATATGGATCAGCATTGTAATGAGAAAGAATATATATATATATATATATATTGTTAGGACATATGTGTTTACACTTGTTAAGAACATATGTCACTTATTTATGTAAATTGGCTAATCCTTTAACCAAAATGTAGTCTACTTGTAATTGGGTAGTTCTAGGTGTTTTTAATACTTCAAGAAACAAGGTTTCAAGATCAAGTGATGAAGTCATCAAGTCTGTCCAAGAAAAACAAGCTGAAGTGCAAAATCATTAAAGCTCGACACCTTCTCGATAGCACCTCGACACGTGCTATCTGTCGAGATTTATAAAATCAGATTTTGCTGATCTGATTTCTTGGGATCCGTGAATGTGTCTTTGGGCCTTCTTTTCTCCTAACCCTAGACATATAAAAGGATTGTTTTAAGAGCTGTCAAAGTAGACACAAGTTGCACAAGCATTGAGCAAACTCTGTTCAAGCAATTTGTGATCAAAGACGAAGTTCTTGACCTAGTTCATCTTCTCTGAAGAAGTTGCTGTGTGTTTGCACCAAAGGGTTTTGTAACCAAGCATCTTCCTGATCTTCATCATGTAGGATGAACTGAAGAACTTTGCAGCCAACCTCTCCTTCTAAGTTGGTGTTTGAAGTCGCGTACTGGGATCCGCGTATTGGTTAGTCACGTACTTGGGAGCCATGCATCAAAAAGGGAATTGTCACTACAGATCAAGTCCAATTGGGTATTGGGGTAAGGGTTCAACTGTAGGTTGGTAAAGTACTTGGGATTCCTTTACTTGTAACTGCTTGATTTGATAATAGTGGAGTTTCGGGAGTGGTGATCTGAAATCACCCGGTGGGGTTTTTGCCGTTAGGGTTTTCTCCATTCGTAAACAAATCACCGTGTCATTTAATTTCCGCTGCATATTTAGTTATTTGGTGATTTGTTTGTGCTTCCACGTATTTGCATGTTAAATTGATTAATTAATAACTTGGCTAATTAATTAATTGGTTTAACCACAATGGGTCATTCAGTTTGTGGCCTATCAAGTGGTATCAGAGCAGGCATACTCTGATTAGGGTTTAATCTTTGCTGTGTTTGATCCATTGACCCTTGTTTGTCATGGATAGAGGACAGTCGTTAATTATACCTCCTTTATTTGATGGGACTAACTATGCATACTGGAAAGTGCACATGAGAGCTTTTTTGCAGTCCTTAGATGAAAAAGTGTGGTAAGCTGTAGAAATTGGCTGGACTAAGCCGGAGGAAGCGCCGACCGATTGGGATGAAGCCAAGATCAAGGCAGCAAACTTCAACAGCAGGGCATTGAATGCATTGTTCAGTGCGGTCACCAATGAGGAGTTCAAGAAGATATCCTCAACTGAAACTGCTAAGGAGGCGTGGACCATTCTCCAGACAACCTATGAAGGAACAAAGGCTGTCAAAGATTCAAAGCTTCAGAGGCTCACTGCAAGCTTTGAAGAGATTAAGATGGAGGAGGATGAGTCATTTGATGAGTTCTATGCCAAGCTCAAGGACATAGTGAACTCAGCCTCCAATCTTGGGGAAACCATCCCTGACCCCAAGATTGTAAGGAAGGCGCTCAAATCTCTACCCGAGAGATTCCATGCCAAGATTACGACAATAGAGGAATCAAAGGATATTGACAAGATTCCTTTGACTGAGCTGGTTGGAAACTTGCAAACCTATGAGATAGGGTTATCTAGGATTGGCAAGTCAAGTAAAGGCAAGAGCATGGCCTTGAAGGCAAAGAGCAATGATAAAGATGAGTCTTCCGATGATGAAGATTCCAAGATGAAGTCCTACATCACCAGACAGTTCAAGAAGTTTATGAAGAATGCCAATGGAAGGAGCTTCGACAAGGACTGCAGGCAGTCCAGTTCTTTTCAGTTTAAAAGCCAAGACAAAGGGAAGAAGGATGCTAAGGATGGTGGTCAGTACACTGTTCCTGCAGGACCAAAGTGCTTTGGTTGTCATGGATTCGGTCACATGAAGTATGAATGCCCCACATATCTCAAGAGCATTGGGAAAAGTAAGGCACTTGCTGCAACCCTGAGTGACACTGAGTCTGAAGATGATTCTGACAATGAGGATGACGGAATCTTAAATTCCTTCACTGCCACAATCAATCCTACGGAAGGGATTGTTGAAGAAGTGGACGAAGAAGAAGAATTTGTGGACTCTAAGTGTGAGAAGATGGATGATCAAGATGATATCCATTCAGCCTATGAGAAACTATACAAGCTCTCTAAGAAGCATGAGAAACTGTATAGGCTGGCCACCAAGAAGCTCAGTGATGTGGAACTTGATCGTGAAGAGTTGTCCACAAAGTTTGATGAGGCGAATCAAACTATTGGTGCACTGAGGTTTGAGAACAATTTCTTGGCTGAGAAGACCAAGAAGCTTGAAGCGGAGTTGTTTCAAGTTAGAGCTCAACTGGAGAGGACTTCAAGTGCAAAGCTTGATGAGATGCTCAGCAATCAGAAATCTGCTTTGGATCGAACAGGTTTAGGGTATGGTCTTTCTTCCTCTAGTATTGCTTTACTAGTACTGCTGTTTTTGTTCCTTCTACTAATAATGTTGAAATTGAAAACACTGTTGTTAAAACTGAATTAGCTAGTGAGAACCTAGACAAGAGTAAATCTATCTTAGGAGCACCCCCTAAGCAAGATAAGAAAGATGCTAAAAACCCTAGGGCTAAGAAGGCTAACTCTCAAAAGCCTAAACAAAAGAAACAGCATCTCTGTCATCATTGTGGAGCTGCCGGTCATACACGACCAAATTGCTATAAGTGGTTAGCCACTCAACAGAGTAACGACATGATAGCATCTAGAAGCTAAAATCAGCTTCAATCATCTCTTGCTCCTCTTGGAGATCTTTTGAAAGCCCTCATGTTCTTTTCGAACTCGAACGGTTTCAATTCTTCCCCCTCACCGCTGGTTCAAGGATTCAATCAAAGGAAAGGTTCTTCCAAAGTGTGGAAGAAAAAGGACTCTAAGTGATTTTATCACTTTCTTCTATCTTCTTGTTTTTGATTGTTGCATTACTTATGTGTTTTGCATTTTTTTTTGAGTCAGTCTAGTTTTTGCTTTGCTTTGATAACATGTTTTTGTTTGTTTATTTTCAGTTTTGTTTATTTTTTTTTTTGATATAAAAATTATAAAAAAAATTGAAAAATTGAAAAATACAAAAACAGTGTGTGTTATGTGTGCATTGGTACTTGTGTACCTTGGATGACCATTGAAACAAAGTTTTATAAACTTTGTATCTTTTGTAGCTTAGATGAGCATCTCCATGCACAACTAAGCAAGTGAGCTTTGTGGCTTGTGTTTGTGATGAGTAAGATTAAGTTATCTCTTAAAACTTAACACTCATATCACTCTTTTTGACGGGTAGGACTAGAAAATCCTAAGAGAAAGGCATAATTGACCATCTCACCATTGTTGCCTGCCAATCATAGTATGACACATGTATGCTTCAGCATAGCAAAAGTGCAGTGTCATAGACACCTGTATGCTTCGGCATAGCAAAACTGCAGTGTCAAAGACATCCGTATGCTTCGGCATGGCAAAAGTGCAATGTCTATGCTTAACATGTTGGGTATTTCTTTTCTCTCTTTTTATGCCCATGCATGTTATGCTTAAAAGAAAATATGCAAAGAAAACAAAAAGCAAAAGGATTAAAATGCTTTAAATATGATTGCAAGCGTGTTTTCTAGGAGATGTGGGAGTTATAGGATGTACCTCGAAGGTGATAGTCCCCATCAAACAGTTATGATTGTGTGTGAGTTAAAGTTATTTTCTCATATCTTAGATCGTCATAACATGTATACACATATGCAATCTTGCGATGTTTTTCCCACATAACACGCAATATTCTTTGCTACTCTTGATACATGTGTAGGTACAATGTGATTTGGTCATCACAAGTGTTTACATGTGCTAATGTATGCTCACTAAACTGTCTCGACTTCTTTTTGAAATATAAAATTGGTTAAACTTGTTTTAGTGTGTGTGTGTGTGTTTCTGAGGATCCATATGCTTAAAATATTTGTTGAGAGATGATTTTGAGAGCTTAATATGTTGATTGGATCATTGGTTGAGATGTATGTTGAATTGTATTCATGTCTGTGTTTTTCACTTCTCGAAAAACTGCTTTTAACTGCTGGCTCGACACCTTCTCGATACCTTGTTATCTGTCGAGACTCTCAAGCCTTTTTCTTATCGCAATCTCGACACCTCTTCAACACCTAGTGGATCAATCGAGAAATCTCCTGCCTCTTCGATACCTTCTCGACACCTTGTCGATCGATCAAGCTTCTGTTCTTGGTTCTGGTGTTCATTCCTCGACACCTTCAGCTGTCAACGTGCTTTTTCTCGATACCTTCCTTGATAGATTCCTCGACACCTCTCGACACCTCAGCTGTCGAGAATTACTGAAGCTCCTATATAAGCTTCTGTCGCGATCTGAACTTCATTTTCTCGATCTCTCTCGATCTGTTCGCAGCTGTTCATCTCCCAAACTCCTTTTTCTCACTCCAAATCCTCAATCCACGTGATTTTCGGCCCTTCTTTGCTTCAAATCACTTGGTATGATCTCTTTTTCCCTCATTATTCATGCATTTCATGTTTTGAATCTTAGGTTTTGGGGTTTTTGAAAATTTTTGGGGTTTTTCAAAATTAATGAGTTTTTCTTGAAATTTTGGGTTGGGTTTTCACTTAAATGTGTTCAAAATATCATACATTGCATTTCATATGCATTAGAATGGTATTTACATGCATTTAGATGTGTGTTCTATGTTTATGTGCTGCTAGGATTGGATTGGGCTGAGCCCATGTGTTTTTTCCTTTGCATGTCACATGTTCATGCATTTCCCATGCATACGTACTCATTGTTCAATATATTTGATATATGTGAACTGTTTTGGGACTTTTCTGATTGTCTCTTTCTCTATCGCTTTCTCATTCTGTTTACGTTAGTAGTGTCTATGGCACCTAAGCGTAAATCCATTCCAGCTCGGAACCCTCTGCGATCTAGAGCTTCTTCATCTTTTGATTCTGCTCCTCTCAATCTTTGATTCCGTGATGGTGATGCCCACAAGGCATTTTCGGAGAACTTTTCTAGACGAGGTGTTCATTCGGAATGCCAAGTCATTTTGGCAGACTTCGCCGACACTGACCTTCCCTCTGGCATTCACAGTAGGGGATGGGAGTTACTGTGTGACGTCCCGGTCACTTATCCTCTCGTGCTCATTCAGGAGTTTTACTCCAACATGCACGGGATCGATCGTTCAGTACCTCTCTTTTTCACTCGCGTTCGAGGTACGCACATCCCTGTCACACCGCAGCTAGTTGCGGATATGCTTAGGGTTCCTAGGATAGAGTTTCCTGACTATCCTTCTTGTGAGCGTCTGAGGACTGTGTCCAAAGATGAGCTCATCTCTGCTTTTTGTGAACGCCCCTCTGATTTGGGTGAACATCAATATACATCATGTAGACCTTTTGCTAAAGGTCCTAGATTCTTAAACATGGTGATGACTTTTGTACTCCATCCACTCTCTCACTACAACTCCATCACAGAGCCTCGTGCTCGATTTTTGTTATCTCTTCTTAAGCATCTGACTATAGATTTTACTTCTCATTTTATTCTTTCTATCATAAATGTTCATTTAGATTCGGCGTCCCGTGATAAGCTCATCTTTCCTCCCGCTATCACGAGGATCTTACATCATTTTTCTATCTATTTTCCTGTGTCCAACCACTTCACACACATTTGTGCCATAGATGCCGCTACCGTAAAACGTAGTAAGGCTCAGTTTAGGTCGAGACAGACGGATTCCACTCCTCCCTCCCGTTCAGCTCCATCCAGATCTGCTCTATCTACATCGCCTCCTTCTTCCTCTATAGGCGATGTATCTCTTGGAGACATCATGGCGTAGCTGCAGTGCATGGATGCTCGCCTCGATACACTCTCCACTGAGTTGTATCAGGTGAATGTTTGTGTTGGTCGTATTGCATAACGGCAGGCGACCATGGGCAGTTTTGCTTCTAAGGCTACTCCTTCACCACCTCCTCTAGCGGCTTCTGACTCTGAAGAAGATGATGGTGATGGTGATGACGATAACGCTTCGGGTGATGATAGAGATGCTAGCTCTACTGATGAGATGTCTACATGACACTCTACCCTTTGTCTCTCGTGACAAAAAGGGGGAGTAGTTTTGGGTTATGAAAGTAGTCATCTTAGGGGGAGAGTTAGTATAGGACATTTTTGTTAGGGGGAGTGTTGATATTTTGAGGGATGTAGTAAGGTTATGATGTATATTTTCTTTTCTTTCTTTTTAGATACATTTTTCTTGTATAAGAGGTCTTGTGACCAGTTTTACATATATTGTACTTATATTCATTATATGTGGATGTATGTTTTTCTCACTTTTCTCTACATGTGTTGTTTCTTTTCTATCTTTATACACATGATTCTTATACTTGTATGCAATCTATTTATTTCTGTTTCACACAAGATGCCTTGATGAGTTTTGTTTAAAGTGTTTCAAAAATACAGGTTGTCAAAGTCTACTTGCCATAAACTCTTTTCTTGCAAAGTTTGTCAAGGATTTGTGATAGGATAGATTTTATTGTATTCAACAAATGAGTATGAGTTGAGTGATTTATGACTTCTCTCATATGTTCATTTGTTTGTTGTGGTTTTGTCACGGATTGCCAAAGGGGAAGATTGTTAGGACATATGTGTTTTCACTTGTTAAGAACATATGTCACTTATTTATGTAAATTGGCTAATCCTTTGACCAAAACGCACTTTATATGTCACTTCTCTAGGTGTTTTTAATACTTCAAGAAACAAGGTTTCAAGATCAAGTGTTGAAGTCATCAAGTCTGTCCAAGAAAAACAAGCTGAAGTACAAAATCATTAAAGCTCGACACCTTCTCGATAGCTCCTCGACACTTGCTATCTGTCGAGATTTATAAAATCAGATTTTGCTGATCTGATTTCTTGGGATCCATGAATGTGTCTTTGGGCCTTCTTTTCTCCTAACCCTAGACATATAAAAGGATTGTTTTAAAAGCCGTCAAAGTAGACACAAGTTGCACAAGCATTGAGTAAACTCTGTTCAAGCAATTTGTGATCAAAAACGAAATTCTTGACCTAGTTCATCTTCTTTGAAGAAGTTGCTGTGTATTTGCACCAAAGGGTTTTGTAACCAAGCAACTTCCTGAACTTCATTGTGTAGGATGAACTGAAGAACTTTGCAGCCAACCTTTTCTTCTAAGTTGGTGTTTGAAGTCGCGTACTGGGATCCGCGCATTGGTTAGTCACGTACTTGGGAGCCGTGCATCAAAAGGGGGAACTATCACTACAGATCAAGTCCAATTGGGTATTGGTGTAAGGGTTCAACTGTAGGTTGGTAAGGTACTTGGGATTCCTTTACTTGTAACCGCTTGATTTGATAATAGTGGAGTTTCGGGAGTGGTGACCTGAAAATCACCCGGTGGGGTTTTTGCCGTAAGGGTTTTCCCCATTTGTAAATAAATCATCGAGTTATTTATTTTTCGCTGCTTAATTAGTTTATTGGTGATTTGTTTGTGCTTCCACGCGTTTGCATGATTAATTAATTAATTAACAACTTGGCTAATTAATTAATTGGTTTAATCACAAGGGGTCATTCAGATTGTGGCCTATCAAGTGGTATCAGAGCAGACACACTCTAATTAGGTTTAATCTTTGCTGTGTTGATCCATTGACCCATTTTTGTCATGGATAGAGGACAGTCATTAATTATACTCCTTTATTTGATAATAGTGGAGTTTCGGGAGTGGTGACCTGAAAATCACCCGGTGGGGTTTTTGCCGTTAGGGTTTTCCCCATTCATAAACAAATCACCGTGTTATTTAATTTCCACTGCATATTTAGTTATTTGGTGATTTGTTTATGCTTCCACGTATTTGCATGTTAAATTGATTAATTAATAACTTGGCTAATTAATTAATTGGTTTAACCACAAGGGGTCATTCAGTTTGTGGCCTATCATATATATATATATATATATATATATCCGCATCACGCTGAATATGTAACATCATTCATGTCATGACTTTGGAATACACCATCTGTGTAACGCAGGAAACTTTAATGTGAAGGGCCATAGCCATAAAGAAAAAGTATGCATCTATTCGGCCCCTAGGGAGTGATTTTTTTTTTTTTTAATTACAATATTTGATTGATGAAGTAATAATAATAATTTTTTTATTTATTTTTTGTTTTAGAAATCTAACGATGACTATAGAGTTGTGCACTACTTCATAGTAAAAAGTTAATAAAAAGAGAAAATTGAAACTTGGGATATATGGATCAACATTGTAATGAGAAAATATATATATATATATCCACATCATGCTGACTATGTAACACCATTCATGTCATGACTTTGGAATACACCATCTGTCTAACGTAGGAAACTTTAATGTGAAGGGCCATAGGCATAAAGAAAAACTCTACATCTGTTTGGCCCATAGGGAGTGTATAAATATATATATATATATATATATATATATTTAATTGTGATAGGCCACAAACTGAATGACCTCTTGTGATTAAACCAATTAATTAATTAGCCAAGTTATTAATTAATCAATTTAACATGCAAATACGTGGAAGCACAAACAAATCACCAAATAACTAAATATGCAGCGGAAATTAAATGACACGGTGATTTGTTTACGAATGGGGAAAACCCTTACGGCAAAAACCCCACCGGGTGATTTTCAGGTCACCACTCCCGAAACTCCACTATTATCACAACAAGCGGTTACAAGTAAAGGAATCCCAAGTACCTTACCAACCTACAGTTGAACCCTTACCCCAATACCCAATTGGACTTGTTCTGTAGAGACAATTTCCCTTTTGATGCATGGCTCCCAAGTACGTGACTAACCAATTTGATGCGCGGATCCCAGTACGCGGCTTATTCCTTTGCACGAATCCCAGTACGTGACTAACTCCACAGCAACCCTTTGATTGTTGTAGTTGATTTGCAGCAGCTTTACATAGAAACACCAATAAGATCTTCAATGTTGGTGCAAGAGACTTTGCTTGGTTATAGAACCCAAAGGCGTACAAGAAACGCAGCAAGAACTCTTTCTTCTGTAGGAGGAGGCTAGGGTTTCAAAAAGAAAACCTTATGAAGCTCTCTAGGGTTAGGTTTTTCTTTTTCCCACCTCCTTTAAATAGGAGCTTAATGGGCTCTCCTATTCCAAATAGGTACACAAACCTTGGGTTTTCCTAGTTCAATAGGGATTATACAAACCCATAAACAAATAGCCTTTTAGAATAAAAACATTGTGGCTATAATCTGAAAATCCGTAAGCTCGATCGATCAAGACATCTATCGAGCTTTAATGAATCTCGACAGATAGAGCTTCTGTCGAGAAGATATCGAGACCTGCAGATTACACTTTTCTTGAGCAGTTCTTGAGTAATCTTCATGTCTTCAATTTGACCACTTGTGATGATCATCTTGAACCTACTTAGATTTACCCAAATACAAGTAAAGTGTGTTTTGTCAAAGGATATGCCAATTACATAAAAATATGTCCCCAACAAATTGCAATATTTGATTGATGAAGCTATAGATTTTTTTGCTTTTAGAAATATAACAATGACTATAGAATTGCGCCCACTACTTCATAGTAAAAAGTTAATAAAAAGAGAAAATATAGGACTTCATGATGTGGGTTTTGCATCACAGTTTGTGGCAAGAGACAATGGCTCGGATGAAAGTTTACAGGTATAAATGCTGTATTGGGAAATTTTTTTCAGCTGCTACAATATTGCCTGATTTTGCACTACATGGTTGTCACACTATTTTTGGCTTATCCCTACCTAGAACTTCCCCACACGTTAACCAAACCAAATTGAACCAAATCAACAAATTAAGCTACAACCCAACTCAAGTTAATAAAACCAACATACAGTTACTTCAAGCGGCTATACAATTAACTCTTAACAATAAACCATAATTCGTTCCAAAAAAGCTACCTACCAAAGCAGGAAAATGGTGCACAACAGATTTTTACATGTACAAAATTACTTTAATGTCGTAAATATATTATCATAAAAGTAAATATCTTTTGAGACATGGTCCATGCATTACAATCTAGTCAAACATGCTAAGCACCCAGCAAATATGGAAATCAATGGAATCTACATCAATTAATTTTCTAATGCCAGCAACCTCCAAGCTCTCTAAACAACTTTGATATCCAACCAACGTTGTCACCTTCTAGAAAACTTCAATTAGTACCACCACACTAAAAACTTAGTTTTCATAATCAATGAAGTTGCTCATTAAATGAGACTGAAATTGTGAGGGTAAGGGTAATTCAAATTTTGAAGCACTTATTGCTTATTGTTTTCTTATCTCCAAGCCTAATGTTGCATTGAATTGTGAAATTCCAAAAGAACTTCAAAATATGAGCACCTAATGATGCAAAGAAGTTGCTTTTTTTTTTTTTTTGAAAAGATTTTTTTTTTTAATTTTTTTTCTCAATCAGTAGATGCCAATTCTTAGGATAGAGTCATAAAATAATTGGCCACAAAGCTAACTATGTTGAACTTCATATTTGTGGCTTACAATTTTTTTCCAAATTGTCCTTCACAAATGTTAAATTTTCTGATATTCATTTTGTAGTTGTGTGTGACTTTTTTATAACCAATTCTACTACTTAATTTTACTTCAACTTAAGTGAGTCTGATTCTGTAACTCTAGATTTTTTTCCCCTATTCTCTAAAGCTAATGTAAGTTGCTAGGTATTCATATCTCCACAATGATTATAAATGATGATACAACATAACAGAGAACTTGTATGATATTAATTACTAATATTCTTTTTTCTTTTTCTTTTTTTGAGAAACAATTACTAATATTCTTGAGTAGTCATTCAATTTGCCACCTTTACAAAGATTAAAATTTTAGCAATCCACAAATTAAATTCACAAACAAAGTGAGGCAAAATCATTTCATATCATAATCCATTTTTTTTTTTTGTTTTGAAATTAAAAATCCTTGAACAGTTTGGCAAAATTTGGTAAGTGACCAGAATATGGTATATGTAATAGTACAGAACCTACACTACAAAATATTTTGAGCATCTTCAGTATATGAATCTTTCTTTTCATGGTTGAATTGTTGATGGCCTTGTTTTTTTTTTTTTTTTAAGGAAGGTTTCTGACTTGGATGTTGTTAGTGTAATTCCAAAAGAACTATGGAGTTCGACTTTCCTCTTCAATTTGTATGATTTCTTCTTTATATGTTTATTTACTTGCGTTTTGCATCAATATAGATTACCTTCTTTTTCATATAAGCTAGGATTGAACTTAAACTTTAAAACTGTAGTTCATTAGTCTACCAATTGAAATTCATACCAGCCAACACTTGGCCCGCCTGTTGCCATCAATCATTGACCACGAATAGTCCAAGTGACCTAATAGGGGTCAAATAAGTTTGCTTCTTTTAATATTATATTTCTACAAAAGTTTAATTATCATAATAAGAATCGACCATAAATAATTATCAATTGTTACATTATAACCTGAAACCATGAATGAAAACCAAAACCAAGAGATCTAAATCTAAATCTAAATCTAAATCTAATTATAAAATAAATGCAACTTGAAATCATAATAAGTCTATTTTTGTCTACATTCTCAGTCATAATAGAATTGACAACACAGATCTTTCTATTTTTGAAATGACACTTAGACAATCTCACAAACACATCAATGGCATGCCAAGGATTATGCAGTAAAATTATGCAGAAAAATTGAAACACCAAATAAACCAAGGTAAAATAAAATAGTTTTCTTGGCTGTAAAATTATAGCGCTATTAAAACGACATTCAAGCAATCTCACAAACACATCAATGGCATGCCAAGGATGCTCGTCTAATATAAACACAAACACTAACAAACAAACAAAAAAAAAGCGTCCCATATTAATATAAACAGAGCATAAAAGTTTTGCACCCAAAAAAAAGAATTGAGATGTAGACATACCTCAACCAAAGTAGGCAAGTTCTGTCAGTATTTATACACCGTGTGGAAAGGAATAAAGGAAGGAAGGAAATCAGATAGGTAGCCATTACTGTGAAACGGTAGAGGAGGAAGGTGGGTAGCTTTCAAACTCTCTGTTTTCTCACGCAAGAAGGCTTCCCTCTACGTTACAATCTTTAAACTCTCTGTCTCCTCACGTTTCTATTTGGTCATGCAAAAATTTGAAAGATTCCACTTTTTTTTTTTTTTTTTCCTTTAAGTTGAAAAGGCTCACACAAAATAGGCTTCCACATTTCTATTTGGTTACTTTTTTTTTTTTCCTTCTTTTTTCCTTTAAGCTGAACTTAAAAGGCTTTGGGTTGGGCTTGATAGTGGAACTAAATAAATAAGAGGTGGGCTGGATTAATTATACAAATTTATTATAGAGTGATAGTGGAAGTAAATAAATAAGTAGTGCGCTGCATTTATAGGGCAGGGATTTATAGGGCTGAAAATTTTAAAAACCATTTTAAAATTGAAGGAAAAATTTTATATATTTTTATAAAAATGACGTGGCAGCTGATGTGGCGTAACGTGAGAGCAACAGTATTAAACGCTATACTTCAGCTTTTAGTAATATACAGATTACTAAAATGATTGCAGGGAAGAGATATTTTGATAGCTTCAATCATGGAAATGATGGAGAGGCACAACGTATAGGGAAAAATATTAAAGCCTCCATGTATGTAGCTGGGCTTCTTATCATTTCGGATCTGATTCCATTTCAAGGATGTTTTGATTTGCTCGACCAAGTAAAATCTGTGAAGTGTATTGCAAGGGAATTGGACTCTGTAGCAAGAAGTTGGGTTGAAGAACATAGTATGAGAAGGCTGAAGGGTAGTGAACCAACCGACAAGCTGGACTATATTGATGTCATGTTATCTGAAATTGAGGATGATGCCGCAATTGGCCATTCACATGAAACCATTATAAAGGCAACAACAATGGTAAGTTATAGTCATTTATCACACAACTTAATTAATCAACCATGTTTCTATTTTGTTTTGTGGTTTCAGTTGGCTCAGTTGGTAAATTCTCTTATGTTGTCGAATAAAAGATATAGGTTGAACTCTATCTACACCTAAAATCAATTGGGATGTATATATATATAGTAACTTTGACCCATGTTCATTCTAATTTATCATATAATGACCATACTTTCTTTTACTTATAAAGAATATTGATAGGCTAAGAATGTATTGACCCCTTTGGTAACTTAATCAATTAATTAGCCAAGTGAATTAATTAGATTTAATTGCATGCAATAAGCGTGGTAGCACAAACAAATCACCAAATAACTAAATGCAGCGGAAATTAAATTTGACATGGGTGATTTGTTTACGAATAGGGAAAACTACCGAGGCAAAACCCCATCAAGTGAATTTAAGGTCACCACTCCCAAGAATCCACTATTATCAAAACATGCAGTTACAAGTAAAGGAATCATAATACCTTATACCAACGTACAGTTGAACTTTTACCCCAATACCCAATTAGACTTGTAATGTAGTGACAATCTCTCATTTCAATGCACGACTTCCAGTATGTGACTAACCAATTGATGCATGGATCCAAGTACGTGACTAACACACCAACTTGAGAAAAATGTTGGCTGTAAAGTTCTTCATTTCATCCGTACGATGAAGATCCTTGGTTATAAAACCTTTGGCACACAAACACAGCAGCTTCTTCAAGAGAAAGATGAACTAGGGCAAATTGTCTCTGGTCACAATTTGAGTGAATAATCACTTTGGATCAAGTTGCATCACCTTTGATGGCCCTTAAAATAATCCTTATATATGTCTAGGGTTATGAGAAAAGAAACCCTACACAAATAGCTTGGATATGAGTGAAAAACAGATCTGGAAATCTGAATGTCGTAATTCTTGATAGAAACAGCTTCTGTCAAGAGCTGTTGAGAATCACATATTAAATCTCGATAGATACATCTATCGAGTTTTAATGAACAACACTTCTTCACTTGATTCTTGGACAGGGTTGCATGGCTTCAATACTAGACTTGAACTCTTGTTCCTTGAAGTATTAAACACATCCTAGATTTACCCAAATACAAGTAAAGTGCATTTTGTCAAAGGATTAACCAATTCTATATGACATATGTTCTAACAAGTTCTACATATGTCCTAACAATCTCCCCCTTTGACAATCTGAGACAAAACCACAACAAACAAATGAAGTATGAGAGAAGTCATAAATCACTCAACTTATAATCACTTGTTGAATACAATAAAATCTAATCCTAACACAAACCCTTGAAAAACTTTGCAAGAAGAGAGTTCATGTCATGATAGATTTTGACAACCTGTCTTTTTGAAACACTTTAAACAAAACTCATCCAGGCATCTTAGTATGAAACAGAAATAAAAGATTTCATACATAATAAGAAACATGTGTATAAAGAGAGAAAAAGAAACAACACATGGAGAGATAGGTGAAAATGATATCAACATCATCATATATATAAAAGAGATATAAGTACAATGTTTGCTATCACTAAATGGTCGCAAGACCGATATACAAAAAGATAATGTATCTAAAAGGAAAGAAAAGAAAAGATACATAAATGCTCACTACATCCCTCATAAAAATAAAAACATTCCCCCTATCAAAAAGTTCTATGCTAACTCTCCCCTTAAGCACATAAATACTCTCATACCTAAAACTACTTCCCCTTTTTGTCACGAATGATAAAGGGCAAGTCACTGAGAAGCAGTCATCTCCTCATCACTAGAAGAGCTAGTATCCTCATCCTCATCATCACCGGAGCCATCATCATTATCCTTGTCCTCTGAAGCCTGTGGAGATGGAGAGGGAGAAGCAATGAAGCCACCAAGGTGAGCCTGACGTCATGCAATACGACCCACACGGGTGGTCACTTGAATCATCTCATCAATGAAAGTGTTAAGGTGAGCATCCATACGCTGAAGTTGCGCCATAATCGCCTTTAACGTCACACCACCACTTGAAGAAGAGGAAGGAGCAGAGGTGGATGGAGCAGAATGGGCTGGAGGAGTCGCCGTCTCCGTCTATGGCCACTTTGATCGAAGTTGGGCCTCACTCTGTCAAACAGATGCCGTGCTGATGGCACCTATGATGGTGAAATGAGCAGACTCGGGATAAGGGATAGAAGAATGGCGAATAATCCTCGTGATAGCAGAAGGAAAGGTAAGCTTATCATGGGTTGCCGTATCTCTATAGACATCCATGAGAGAAAGAATGAAGTGAGAGGGAAAATCTATTGGAAGGTCCTCAATGAGGGAAAGCAGAAATCGAGCACGAGGCTTGGTAATGGAGTTATAGTGAGACAAGGGATGGAGAACAAATGTCATCGTCATATTAAGGAACCTCGGACCTTTTGCAAAGCCTGAGCATAAGGTGTTTTGACGATCACCCTATGAAGAAGGTGTCTCACAAAAGTGAGACAAAAGATCGACTTTGGACATAGTCCTCAGATGCGATACCCTCGAAACATGTAACACATCAGAGATAAGCTCCGGAGTGACTACTATATATGTATCTCGAATAGAAGTAATAAACCGAGGCATAGAAGAATCAAAACCATGCATATTGGAGTAAAACTCTTATATGATCACGGAGGGACAACTCACGAGTATCTCACATAGAGATTTCCAACCCTGACTGTGAATGACAGTGGGTAGAGTAGTATTGTAAAATTCCGATAGAATCACGTGCCGTTCTGAATGAATGCCATGTTTGCAGAATTTCTCCGAAAAGTCCGACGGACCTTCTCATCACGAAACCTGACAGAAAGAAGAGTAGGATTAGAAGATGATGCCCCAGAACTAAGCAGGTTCCAGGACGGAGTAGTTTTGCACTTGGGTACGATGCGCAGACTATCCAAGAGAGAGAGAGAGAAATAGAAAAACACCATCAATAGAGAGTACCAAATATGGAAATGAAAAGGTACGTATGCATGAACATGTGACATTCAAAGAAAATTGCATTATGGGTTCAACCCAATCCAATCCTAACAACACACAAGTTTCCAACACAGAAACACACATCTAAATGCATGAAATATCGTGAAAATGCAAATGTAATGTAATGCATGAGCATATAACAACATATAAGCAAAACCCAACCCAAAAAGTTTACAAAATACTCATGAATTTTCAAAAACCCCAAAAATTTCACAAAAACCCAAAACCTAGGTCTAAATGCGTGAAATGCATGAAGAATGAGAGATAAGAGAAGCATACCAAGTGATTTGATACTTGACTAGGCAGAAAATCACGTGGGTTTGAGGTTTAGAGAGAGAAGAAAGAGTTTGGGAAGTTAAGAGACAAGTTTCTATCAAGAGAGATAGAGAAAAAATGAAATCTGAAATCGTGCTGAAGCTATTTAAAGAAAATGTGTCTCGATGGATCGAGGATCTATCGAGCACTAATTATCGGCAGATAAATTTGTCGAGGTGCTGTTGAGGACTTGTCGACAGCAAAAATGCATCGATGGATTGAAAAGATGTCGAGAAGCTATCGGCCAGACAGAAACTTTCTTGATAGATTGAGAATCTGTTGAGAAGCTATCGAGATAAATTCTAGAAACGTTAGATGGATCGAAGATGTGTTAAGATCTGTCGAGAAAAGAAGTCCAAGGGGCTCAATAGATAGCTATCTGTCGAGAAGTTGTCGAGCTTAATAAAAACAGGTTTTCCAAAGAAAGGGAAAATACATATATGAATGCAATCAAGCAAGCTACTCAACCAAGGATCCAAACAACATTTTAAGCTCTCAAAAACATTTCTTAACAAAAAAATGCAAAGCATATAAGATCCAAACACACACACACTAAACAAGTCTAACTAATTTTATATTTCAAAAACAAGTTAAGACAGTTCAATGAGCACACATTAACACATGTATCCCTTGTGATGGTCAAATCACATTGTACCTACACATGTATCAAAAGTAGCAAAGAATTTGAGTGTTGTGTGTGAAAACATCACAAGATTGCATGTGTCTCATGTTATGATGATTTGAGATATGAGAAAATCAATTTAACTCACACATAATCATAACTTCTTGATGGGGACTATCACCTTCAAGGTATATCCTATAATTCCCATATCTCCTAGAAACAAACTTGCAACTATATTTAAAATCATTTTGATTCTTTTTGCTTTTGTTATTCTTTGCATATTTTTCTTTTTAAGCATATCATGTATGGGCATATAAGAGAGAGAAGAAATACCAAATTATGTTAAACTTAAACATCATAATTTTGCTACGTCGAAGTATACATATGTTATTCATGATTGGCGAGTTTTAGGGGTGAGATGGTTATTTATTCCTTTCTCTTAGGATTTTTTAGTCATTCTCGTCAAAAAAAGTGATATAAGTGTTAAGTACAAGAGATTACTTAATCATACTCATCACAAACACGAGCCACAAAGCTCACTTGCTTAGTTGTGGTTTGAGATGCTCATCTAAGCTACAAAAGATACAAAATTTATAAAACTTTGTTTCAATGGCCATCCAAGGTACACAAGTACCAATGTACACAAAACACAAATTTTTTTTGTATTTTTTTTTTCAATTTTATTCTTATTTTTATTTTTATGAAAACAAAATAAAGCAAAACTGAAAACAAACAAACAAAAACATGTTAAACAAAGCATAGCATAAAACTAGATTGACTCAAAAGCAAGAAAGCAAAACACACAAGTAATGCATAAACAAAAAGAAAGGGAGAGAGAAAAAGTGACCCAATCACTTTGAGCCTTTTTCCTTCCACATCTTGGAAGAACCTTTCTGTTGAGCGAACCTTTGATCTGGCAGTGAGGAGAAGAGTTGAAACCGTTCAAGTTCGAAAGGAACATGAAGGCCTTAAGAAGATCTCTAAGAGGAGTAAGAGATTATGAAAACTGATTCTGGTTTCCAGATGAGATCATACTGTTGCTTTGTTAAGTGGCTAACCATTTGTAGCAATTAGGTCGAGTATGTCCTGTAGCTCCACAGTAATGACTGAGATGTCGCTTCTTTTGTTTAGACTTTTAATTATTTCCCTTCTTAGTCCTAGGGTTTCTAGTCTCTTTCTTATCATGCTTAGGCGGTGCTCCTAAGAAAGAAGAATGCTCTAAAATGTGTTGAAAGCACAAGAGTTGTTTAGACCCCCAAATTAAAGATACGGCTTGATTGATTTTACACTAACTTAATACTAAGTGCAGACTACTCCAACAAGGCTTCTCGAAACTGTGTCTTGTCTAGCTCTCCGGATCTCGCAATACGCCCGATTGCATTTGCCAAAGCCTGGCTTCTTCCAATGCTTCCCAGCAGCACAAAAACCTCACTTGACACTCTGAAAGAGTGTGGTAAGTGTTTGGGCTATCAACCTCTCAAAGATATGGAAATGGAGAGGTAGGAGTTGAGGAAAATCTACAAGCAATTCTGTAGAGAAATGTGGGTATAACAATCTCTAACTCTCAAGGTTTGTGGCTAGGATTTTCTCTTAGAAGCACTCCTCAACATTTGTGGGTAATGTGGGTATATATAATGTAGGTACAGAAAGTGTGTATCAGATAGTACAGTTTGGCAAAACAGAATGTTTCGCGGGTGTCTCGCGGGAAGGCCTTACTTGTGAGCTACTTGCGAAACACAGCTGTCTCCATCCTGTCCTGACTCTTCACATTCCAGCATGTGCAGGTCACATGCATCACTTCGCGGGATGCTTAGTCGTGAGCTACCCGTGAAAACAACTTTAGTCTTCATGCCTTGAGTCTTTTCTCTCTCTCTCTCTGTTACAACCCTTACAATGAAATCCCACAATAAATACAGGGTATAAAAGATTGAATAGAATTACAATCAAATTTGGCATGGAATAAAAGCCAACAAAACACATAGTTGTAAATTACAACTTTACAATCTCCCCCTTTAGCTATTCCGTGACAAAACCCCAAAAAACAAACTCTAGACTTAGACGTGAGTTTAGGAACAGTGGCAAAACTCACTCACACTTAATCTAGAAGCTGTGAAGCACTTGCTTGTATATACCTGTAACCTGAAACACTTGCACATAAACAAAACTTTCATTAAACTTATGACAAGTTGAATACATGGTATGTACATGAGCAAGTAAAATGCGATCAAGTTTGTAAATACTATAAAACATGTAAGCTTATCTTGATCATACAAGAATAGTCATTAAAGAATGACTACAATGAACACTTAGCTAGTAAATGCTCATTCGAACATGCAATGCAATTATGATCAATCACAAGAATCAATTGCATGTCCAACACTCAACTAATGCAAAATACTCGAAGTATTTGCATCTAGGATACAAGATCCTACTAGGGTACAAGAGTGAGGTACTTAAGACATATTAGCAACATCTTAAAAGTACAAAAAAAAAAAAAAAAAAAACGCTACAAAGCATTGAGATAAACACAAATACTGAATATAAACTGAAATTAAAACTAGAGTGTTTAAGCTTTAAAAGAAAGCAGTAAAGACAACTAAACAAGAGTTATAAACATTAAAACAATTTGAAACCAAACATAAATAGTGCTAAACTACCTGAATGAACCAATGTATCTAAGTCTAAACTCTGTCTATGCTCTGCTCCCCCTCAAATGTGCAAGCTCCCCCTCAAAAATTTCTCCCCCTTTTTGACTGGAATGGCCAAAGAGGCTAAAATTGATCGGACTCTAAATTTGATCCCTACTGCACAAACAAATCATCGATCTGTGAGAATAAGGCAGTGATCTGGCCCTAAATATAGGCAAACTGGTCTGCGGTGTGTTGCACATGTGAGTTAAGCATGGTAGACATCTAGTCCATTTTAGCTAAGAGGCGATCAAGTCTGTCTGATCCTCGTGCTGGTGCTGAAGATGATGGTTGAGCTGAAGTCTCTAGAGCAGCAGTGAATCTGTCAATCTCCTCCTTTGTATCGCCACCTTCTTCTTCAACACGATCCTATGGTATCGTGTGCATACCTATCTTGGAGCCTTTGATGTGAGTTGTACTCCTATTCACTGTGTGTGCACCAATAGGATAGTCCCTCTGAACCATAGTGAGGCCACTCGGAAGTTTGAGCCTTGATTTTTCAATGAGGCCCATTATGAATGAAGGGAATAGCATGACAGTTCTGGAATTCTGCTTCTCAATGCTCTTCTTCAACAGATGGAAGATGTGTCCGTATATATCAATCTCCTTGTGAGTAAAGAGATCATACAAGAAGATTGTCCTTAGAGCGGACAATGTCATGAGGTTGGTGACCGAGTACAGATGATGAATCATCACATAAGCTAAGGTCCTCATCTTCGGACTAAACGAAATTGTGTTAATGGAGGTCTTCTTAAGTGTACCGCCAAGAGTCAACACCATCTCCTCTGTAGAGTCCAAGCGATCCTCATATTGGACTGTAATTGGCTATGAAGGAGGACGAACTTCTAAGAACTCCTGAATGCTCTCCTTAGAAATGACAAACTCTTTGTGTCTCACACAACAGTCTATATGATCCCCTTCCACACTTGCATTGGAAAAGAATTCCTTTACGATCTCTGAGTATACAACTCCAACCGGATTCAGTAGCTTTGTCCATGTCCTTTCCTTGAACACCTTAGGTATGAAGGTGTCCGCAAGGGTATCCAATTTCACGACCCTTTCCATGATAATTGTGGCTCTTTTGTAGCAATCATTATACTTCAAATCTGCCTCAATAGACTTGAAGTTGTCAGAATCTATGCGTGCACGTTTCGTGGATTTCTTGGTCACAGAATGTTTGGTAGGAGACATCTGCACAAGGGAACACTAAACATAAAAGAAACATGTGCACAAACACAAACAGCACACAAAACTTGATTAGATTCAAGTTAGTCCAAATCAAAAGTAAAATTACTTAAAATAGAGTATAACAAACTTAAAACAACATGCTAAAACTGATAGAACGTGTAAACATAAACGTAATGCATGAATATAAGTGACTGTGCATGTGTATGCATGTGCTGATGCATGTGAGTGCAACATGAGGTGCATGGTGTGTGCCTAGAGGATGCCTAGTATGTGCGTAAAAGGTGCATGGCATGGCATTATGAGGCACAAAATGGGCACAGTGTGTAAAACACACACCCATTGACCAAAACATGTCAAACATATTTAATCAAGAGTAACCCAAGCAATGGAACTCATTTGAGTCCACTACAACACAAAAATGTCATATGGACATTTTGACAAACACCTAACATGCAACAGTGAGCAACACCTATGAATAACGTATGAACATGATGAAATCTGCCTCAATACATGCTTAGAATGCCACATAGGGCTAGCATAGATACAAACATAGCAAATGGGACTCGGCCAAATCAAAAATTTTGAAAAAAATTTCACAAAAATAAGAACCCTAACCCCTTTTTCGAAAATACCCAATTTTCAAAACCCTAAGCTAAAATCTACATAATCTAAGTAGAAAAGATGAAAAGAGTGTTAAAAACACATACCTTGAAAAGATTGAGCAAAGATTATCTTGAAAAAGATGGGTTTTTGAAAGAAAATGAGATTTGGGTTGAAGGGGGTTCGAGAGAGGTAGTGTGAGGGAAGAGAAATGATTTTGAAAAAATGTCACATTTGCTACATAAAAACTGGAAACACGCATTTTTTGCAGGTTAGGTAGTCACGATATTAGTCATGAGACATACTGAAGCTTTTGTGAGAAGTTTTTAGTAGCGAGACAGTCACAAGATAGTCGCGATAGCCTCTGTATGAAATAGAAAAATTCCTAGTTTTTGCATAAAAACATTTCGCGAGAAGAGTTTAGTCGCGAAATACTCGAAAAGCAGTAGCGAGATTGTCTGTATGAAAACGTGACTTTTTAATTTTCCTTAAGCACATTTCGCGGGAAGCTCTAAGTCGTGAGATTCTCGCGAAACAGCCTCTGAACCAGTTTTTAAAGAAAAACACAAAAATGCATTTTGAACAAAAACTAAAATTAAGAAAGTATAAAATCACTTTCAAAAACATATAAAACACTCAAAAATATTTTTGGGTTTGATCGACAAGTAATTAAGCATACACATCACATTTAAACATGTACAATCACACAAATGAGATAAGCATTGTTTGAACAAAGTCTTGTGTGTTGTGGGTGAGTATCAAATGTGGAATAGTCCTTAGACCAGAGTGAAGCTTCAATGATCAATTCAATCAAGTAATACATAACTGGTACTCAATCAAGTGGACTATCTCAATTATAGAAATGAGCATATATGACCTCCCACAAGAGAATGATTACAAAACAAAGAAGCTTTTCATTTGGCTTCTGCATAAATAATAACATTTGATCCTTTTTGGATAATACATCTCTTTTTGTGATCGGTGCTTGAAATTTTTGATATTTCAACATTGAGATTTAGGCTTTGGCTTTTTGAGCACCATACATTTCAATACAAAAGCCACTTTCTCTTTTTCCTAGTCAAATACTAGAATGTGCAACAGGCTTTTGTAGCTCATTATCTCTTTTCATTTGGAGATTTACATTTGGTGAGTTCTTTAAGCAAAAACATAAAAGTAAAGTGGGAAGATATATAGACACAAGTCTATGCAAGTATCAAGACCATCAAGACTATTGACCAATCATTCATGACAAGCTTGAAGATCTATTTACAACAATCACACATAGTTTTCAAGATTTCTCCCACAAAGATATATGTGCATACAAAACAAGCTAAGCTCGTAAATGCACTACGCCATTAGTACAAAGGTACTAGGCCAAACTCACATGTGATAAACACAACATAAGCGATCAAATTTTTTGAAGATTTTTCAATTTTTATGGGTTTTTGATTTTTTTTTTTTTAAACACATTAAAAAACAGAACAAGTAAAGTAAGATCAACAAATAAACAGGTACAAACCCAAAACTTGTAACAGAAACATGCTATCAACCGGAAGCAATGCATGACATGATGCATGAACCTATGACCCTAAACATCGGAAGTATTAATGCATGGGCATAGAGGATGATCATGGATAAGTACCCTTCTTCACCCACTCTTTACGAGTATTTTGGGTGAGAACCTTAGATGGAGGGATACGACCAACATAACTTTCAAACCTCGGAGTGAAGCTAGCAAGGCACAGTGATATGTTTTTTTAGGATTTCCATCACATCTCCAATGAGATGTCCTTCACCATCTCCATTAGCTTGTGCTCCCCTTGGTCTTCTCCTTGAATTTTCTTGGCCACGCGTGGAATCAGCCCTTTTGAGTGCATGAAGCTTGAAGCAATTTGGCCTTGTATGTCCTTGTGCGCCACAATGATGACACAAGTGCTTTACTTGAGACCCCTTTGGTTTTTGGGTAATGACTTCCCTTTTTCCTTTGGCCTTGCGCCAATGGTTCTCTTTTCTACAGTAGGGGTCTCAATTTCAGGCTTCACTTCTTTAAGTTTCTCAACATTCTTGGCTAAAACGAACTTCACTTCCTTCTTGGGTTCACTGCTCGAACTTTCTTCTCCGGCGTAACCCAATCTGGTCTTATCATGTGAAGTTTTTTTAGAAGATAGCACATTATCAAGTTTCTTGGTGGAGATGTGCTCGACCTTGATATTTGCTTGAATGATTTCAAGTTCAAGAAACTTGATCTTAGAGTAAGCTACGACCAACTCTCCTTTAAGTCTTTCTTCTTCACACTTTGATTCCTTAAGTTGCACAAGTATACCCTTATGCTCTTTTTCAACCTTTTTCATCTTTTTCACAGCAAGGTTATCAACTTTGGCATATTTGCCACAATCTTCCAACAGGGAATCATAGGCTTCTTGAAGGTTGTGCTCGCCCTCATTTTGGCACACGTCTTCATCTTCGGATTCTTCAATTTCCTCATCCTCAGAGATGTTACCAAGTTCATCAACCAAATTACTCAAATCATCCTTTGAGTCAGCTGAGGCAATAGTCATGGAGGCTCGGTAATTTCCCTACTGTTACATTCTCCTTCAGTGTCTGAATTTGAACTATCAGAATCACTAAGAGTAGTGGCAAACACCTTGCCCTTACCTGTCAAGTACTTAGGACACTCCTTCTTAAAATGCCCATGGCCATTGCATTCGTAACACACAATACCCTGAGGAGATTGGAACTCCTTCCCATCTTTCTTCTTAAACTCCTTCCTATCGCCTTTGGAGGATGAAAGCTTTCCTCTACTAAACAGTTTCCCACTGTTCTTCATTTTTCAGAAATTTTTGGAAGTTCTTTGCAAGGAATGCTACTTCCTTCTCCACATTATCCTCTTCGGAGGAGTCGTCCATTCTCTCGATGATGTTTTTAAGAGCAAGAGATTTGCTCGATTTATGAGAAGGTAGTCCTAGCTTATATGTTTAAAGAGACCCAATGAGCTCTTGGATTTTGATCTCATCCAAGTCTTTACTTTCCTCAATAGCTGTGACTTTTACTCAAAAGCTCTCCAGTAAAGACCTCAAAATCTTTCTCACCACCTTAGAATCCTCAATCTTCTCACCAAGATTAAGCTTAGCAATCACAATTTCGTTGAGCTTTCAATAGAATGAATCAAAAGACTCATCATCTCCCATCTTGAGCTTTTCAAATTTGGTGGTAAGCATCTAAAGCTTTGTGTTCTTAACTTTCTTGGTACCCTCATAGGTAGTCTCAAGAATTGTCCAAGCTTCCTTGGTTGTCTCCACATGCAATATCCTGTGAAATTCATTAGTAGACACACCACAAAATATAGCGTTAATAGCCTTACTATTTGCATTAGCAAAAGCAAGAGCTGCCTTATCCCATTGGGACTTGGGTGTCGTGGGTTTAACATACCCATTCTCGACGGAGTCCCATACCGACTCATCTATAGCACACAAGAAAGCCCTCATACGAACCTTCCAAAATGCATAATTGCTCCCATCAAAGAATGGTGGAGCATTGAGAGATTGTGACTGGTCAATCACAAAGGGTCAAGGAATACACTCAGGTAATAAAACCACAGCAAGTGTACCCGCTCTGATACCAATTGAATGCTGGAAAATGTGTTGAAAATACAAGAGCTGTTTAGTCCCCTAAATTAAAGATATGACTCGATTGATTTTATACTAACTTAATATTAAGTGCGGACTACTCTAACAAGGTTTCTCGCAACCGTGTCTTGTCTAGCTCTCCGAATCCCACAATATGCCCGATTGCATTTGCCAAAGCCTGGCTTCTTCCAATGCTTCCTAGCAGCACCAAAACCTCACTTGACACTCTAAAAGGGTGTGGTAAGTGTTTGGGCTATCAACCTCTCAAAGATATGAAAATGGAGAGGTAGGAGTTGAGGAAAATCCATAAGCAATTGTGTAGAGAAATGTGGGTATAACAATCTCTAACTCTTAAGGTTTATGGTTGGGGTTTTCTCTCAGAAGTACTCCTCAACATTTGTGGGTAATGTGGGTATATATAGTGTGGGTACAGAAAGTGTGTATCAGATAGTATAGTCTGGCAAAACAGAATGTTTTGCGGGTGTCTCGCGGGAAGGCCTTACCTATGAGCTACTCACGAAACACAACTGTCTCCATCCTATCCTGACTTTTCACATTCCAACATGTGCAAGTCACATGCATCACTTCGCATGATGCTTAGTGAGCTACCCGCGAAAACAGTTTTAGTCTTCATGCCTTGAGTCTTCACACACTCTCTCTCTCTCTCTCACACAACCCTTACAATGAAATCCCACAATAAATACAGGGTATAAAAGATTGAATAGAATTACAATCAAATTTGGCACGGAATAAAAGCCAACAAAATACATAGTTGTAAATTACAACTTTACAATAGATTTTTCCTTGTCTACACTAGCTAAAACAGTTTGAACAACATAATTCTCAGAATTAACATTATTAGCAAGTGAGACAAACACAATAGTACTTGAAGAAGCAGTATTAGGAGAAGAGAAATCATACCCCAAACCAGTTCTATAAGAAGCAGATTTCTAAAGGCTAAGCATCTCATCAAGCTATGCACTGGAAGTCCTCTCTAATTAAGCTCTAACTTGAAACAGCTCTGCTTCAAACTTCTTGGTCTTTTCAGCCAAGAAATTGTTCTCAAACCGCAATGCTCCAATGGTCTGATTAGCTTCATCAAATTTTGTGGAGAGCTTTTCTCGATCAAGTTCCACATCACTCAGCTTCTTGGTGGCCAGCCTATATAGTTTCTCATGCTTCTCAGAAACCTTGTACAATTTTTCATAGGCTGTATGGATATCATCTTGATCATCCATTTTCTCAAACTTAGAGTCCACCAAGCCCTCTTCATCATCTATTATTTCTGAAACCCCATCAATAGGATCAACTGTAGCAGTGAAGGCATTCAAGATTCCCTCGTCATCTGAATCATCCTCAGGCTTGGTGTCACTCAAGGTAGCAAGAAAGGCCTTGCTTTTCCCAATAGTCTTCCAATAAGTTGGACATTCTTGTTTCATGTGCCCAAAACCTTAACATCCGAAGCATTTTGGTCCGAAGGGAACAATGTACTGACTGCCTTCCTTAGCATCCTTCTTTCCTCTGTCTTGGTTCTTGAATTGAGACGAACTGGACTGCTTATGGTCTTTATCAAATCCCTTTGCATTCACATTCTCCATGAACATTTTGAACTGCCTCATGATATAGGATTTCATTTTAGAATTTTCATCATCAGAATACTCATCATATCACTGCTTTTGGCCTTCAAAGCCATGCTCTTGCTCTTACTTGATTTCCTTATCCCTGTCAAACCCAATTCATAGGTTTGCAAGTTGCCAACCAACTCTGTTAAAGGAATTTGGTCAATGTCCTTTGATTCCTTAATGACAGTGATCTAGGCATGAAATCTCTCCGGTAGAGATTTGAGCACCTTTCTTACAATCTTGGGTTCGAGAATGGTTTCCCTAAAATTAAAGGCAGAGTTAACTATGTCCTTCAACTTGGCATAGAACTCATCAAACAACTCATCCTCCTCCATCTTAATCTCTTCAAAGCTCGTAGTAAGCCTTTGAAGCTTTGTATCCTTGACAGCCTTAGTCCCCTTATAGGTTGTCTGGAGGATAGTCTATGCTTCCTTAGCAGTTTCAGTTGAGGACATCTTCATGAACTCCTCATTGGTGAGCACTAAATAAGGCATTCAATGCTCTGCTATTGAAGTTTGTTACTTTGATCTTGGCATCATCCCAATCAGCCGGCGCTTCTTTTAGCTTAGTCCAACAAATCTCCACAGCTTGCCACAACTTCTCATCTAAAGACTGCAAGAAAGCTCCCATGCATACTTTCTAGTATGCATAGTTAGTGCCATCAAATAAAGGAGGTATAATAAAAGATTGTCCTATATCCATGACAAACAGGGGTCAATGGTTCACACAGCAAAGATTAACCTTAATCAGAGTGTGCCCGCTCTGATACCACTTGATAGACTAAGAATGTATTGACACATTTGGTATCTTAATCAATTAATTAGCCAAGTGAATTAATTAGATTCAATTACATGCAATATGCATGGTAATACAAACAAACCACCAAATAACTAAATGCAGTGGAAATTAAATTTGACACGAGTGATTTGCTTACGAATGGGAAAAACCACAGAAGCAAAACCCCATCGAGTGAATTTAAGGTCACCACTCCCGAGAATTCACTATTATCAAAACAAGCAGTTACAAGTAAAGGAATTCCAGTACCTTATACCAACATACAGTTGAACCTTTACCCCAATACCCAATTGGACTTGTAATGTAGTGACAATCTCTCCTTTTAATGCAGGGCTTCCAATACGTGACTAACCAATTGATGCACGGATCCAAGTACATGACTAACACACCAACTTGAAAAAGATGTTGGCTACAAAGTTCTTCAATTCATCCACACGAAAAAGATCCAGAAGCTCTTTTGTTACAAAACCCTTAGCGGACAAACGCAACAGTTTCTTCAAGAGAAAGATAAACTAGGGCAAATTGTCTCCGGTCACAATTTGAGTGAATAATCACTTTGCATCAAGTTGCATCACCTTTGATGGCCCTTAAAATAATCCTAATATATGTCTAGGGTTGTGAGAAAAAAAAAACCCTACACAAATAGCTTGGATATGCATGAAAAACAGATCTAGAAATCTGAATTTCAAAATTCTCGAGAGATATAGCTTCTATCGAGAGCTATCGAGAATCACATATTAAATCTTGATAGATACATCTGTCGAGCTATCTGTCGAGTTTTAATGAACAGCACTTCTTCACTTGATTCTTGGACAGACTTGCATGGCTTCAATACTAGACTTGAACTCTTGTTTGTTGAAGTATTAAACACATTCTAAATCTACCCAAATACAAGTAAAGTGCATTTTGTCAAAAGATTAGCCAATTCTATATGACATATGTTCTAACAAGTTCTACATATGTCCTAACAAAATACCCTATAAAGAAACATTGCTTTCTAATTAAGGAAAAAATTGTTACATACACTGTGTAATAACTAATAACCAGTGCACTTCTAATTATGTGTGGCCTCAATTTCATGTTGTAGTGTCTCATCTTAGCTAGCTCTGACACTACATCTTTAAACTTAACATGGCTCTTGTCCATATTATTGAATAACAAGCATGCTTTGAAGCAAGCTTAGGAAGAGCTCGATCTCAAGGTTGGTAGAGACAGGTGGGTGGACAACCATGATATCAATGACCTAGTTTACCTCCAAGCCATAGTGAAGGAAACGTTGCGCTTGTACCCACCAAGCCCCCTATCAGTTCCACATAAAGCCACGGAGGATTGTCACGTTTGTGGTTATTACGTCCCAAAGGGTACTTGTTTGCTTGTTAATGTGTGCAAGTTGCATTGAGATCCAAGAATTTGGGAGGACCCAGAAAAGTTTCTACCAGAGAGGTTCCTCAGAAGCCATGCAAGTATAGATGCTTCAAGTCAACATTTTGAGTTCATACCATTTGGGTCTGGGAGACAAGCCTGCCCAGGTTACACATTTGCATTACAAGTATCTTACCTGACACTAGCTCGCTTGCTTCAGGGATTTGAGTTCACGACACCATCAAATATGCTGGTCGACATGACGGAAGGGTTGGGCATTACCTTATGTAAGGCAACTCCCCTTGAAGTTCTTCTCACTCCACGCCTTGCTTCTAGACTCTATCAATCCCAAACAGAAATATAAACCATGCTTTACAAAAATATATGTTTTTAATAAGCTTGCATGTGCAAGGAGCTTTATAGTTCAATAATATTGTTTGTCTCCTTTATATGGAGACACTACAAAAAAAAGGTCCTATAGTTGCGTTTTAAAAATGCGGCTATAGCTCTTAAAAACGTGGCTACAGGTCAATTTGGCCCATAGCCACATTTTTTTTAGCCATGTTTTCAGCTGTGACCTAAAACCTATAACTACAGGTTTGAGGGGTTTATAGCCGCGTTTTTACAAATGCGGCTATAGGCCATGACCAATGGTCGCATTTCTAAAAATGCAGCTATAGGACATACTTTAGCCTCATTTATAAAACGCGTTTATAGGGGACAGCTACAGCCACATCTTAAAAATGAGGCTATAACCCCTTTGTTTTTTGTTTTTTTTTTTTTTTTTTTTTTTTAATTTGGCTATAGCCGCGTTTTAAAAACGTGGCTATAGTTTATTATTTTATTTTTTATTTCCTAGCCAAATGACAAATGCATTTGATATATATGTATTTATGTATGTAATACAGTTTTTTTGAACTATAACAAAAGGAAGATTCCTAGTAAAACATAACCAAATGATGAGGGTTAAGTGCAAATATATTTTACTAATCTAGTGACATAAATGAACAGAGTAATCGTGACACTATCTCCAACTTCAACTCTTCTCTCAGTTCCAAAATGATGCAAGGGAAACAATGAATATGTACAAATGAAATGACACTATCTAACTTTCCTTTAAAGGAAATTATCTCCCAACATCTTGTTTTAAGCCTTGAGCAGATTTTACTAATGAAACAAAAAACCCTTAATTCCAAAAAAACAAAAAAAAAAACAAAAAAATCTCCATCACAATTTACAAAACAAATCATAGAAGTAGGAGAGTTATACCAATTCCTTAAACAATGGCTCTGGTGTCCCAATTTTGTGACCAGCAGGTAGTTCCTCCCAAGGTCAGCTTACCCTATCAATATCTCCTTTTTCAAGCAATATTGGAGTATCAAGAGGCAAATTAAGCTGCTTAAGTACCTTCAACACAGCCAACAATACAAATATTGTCAGCATGCGCAACCATATTAGCTAACTCATAATAAAGAATACTAGCATTGCCCTAAGTGCCTCAAAGAGATCTACTGGCAGGTTAAATTACCTCAAGTGAAAAAGATGGCATAAAAGGTTCTAACAAACATGTGAGAAGATATACTAGCCCAGTCGAAGTTCTTATGACAAGAGAGCAAGAAGGTCAATCGTCATTGTAAAGCTTCTAGAATCGGCTTTCCTACACAGCAATCATGAGCAAAGTACACCTTAGGAGAGAAAAATTTTGTTTCATGGGCAGCCAAAGGACGATTTCCAACCAACATCCTCATAAAAGAGCATATTAAACAAACATTCAAATCAGTACAAACAAAAATGTTCTAGACTTACTTGTAGATATCCATTCCCTTCACTAGAAATGCTCATTGCAATTTTCATCCTTGCTTTAGTTTGACCAATACAAAATGCAAATAAGAATCTCATTATAATGCAAAAGCAATTAGAGAAAGAGGGCATGGGGCAGCTTCTGGTTGCATGATAGTATACTAGCCAGTGTTTCAATCACCTTTTCCATGGCTTCTACATATTGCTCCACATAGTCAATAATGCTACCAACCAATTTCCTAGTTGGTTCATGTTGCAATGGATCTGGGTCAGCATCTGAAGGCTGAGGAATAATGGAACCATATCCTTGACCTGTAAAGAGAAACTCAGTTATGCACTTGCAATTTCTCTTCATACCAGACAAGCCCATTATAATAAAAATGGCAAAACCATTAGATGGAAACATCACCTAAAACAAGAATATAGTAACTGTAAAAAAGGGTGCGGGGGAAGAAAAAAAGCAGTCCCCACAACCACGAGGTCCAAGCCAAACCATAAGTCTCCATGACAATGATGGAAAAAAAGGACAACCAAACATTTACTAAGCTCAAAACATCTACCATTACAACTGTTAGGACATATATGATTCACTTGTTAGGAACATATGTCATTATTTTATGTAATTGACTAATCCTTTGACATTAAGATGTAATAACAAATTGTATGTTATTTACAAGATGCAAAGACTACGGACATTTCTGGAAATATCTAACCAAAAAGACAAAAAGAAAAATTAGAATTAGCAGGCAAAAACTGAAAAAACATGGAAAAGAATAACATAGATGTGTGGCCGTAAGAAGATTTATTTAAAAAATAATTAAACTTCAGTTTCTCAGTTGGGTTGGGGGGGGGGGGGGGGGGACATTGATAAGCATATATCTGACCAAAAAAAAAAAAAAAATCTATCATTCGAACTAATCTTAGTACTTTGAGTTAGTAACTTGCCTTCTTCTTAGAGTTATCAGAAAATTTTAACAAAAAATCACTTACAGTGTGGAAGGGCACATTGTCCTTGCCCATAAACTGATACAACTCTACATCTTCAGGATTCTTCCACCACTTCTCCCACTCAGGTGTGTGGCAAGAAGTAATAGAAACATATCTGATAGGCGCATCAAACCAGACATAGAAAACCTATCCACCACAGGTAAAAAAGGGTCAATTTGCCAAAATTTGAGATAAATTTTGAAGAGACCAGCATGAATTCAGCATGTTCATCTATCAACATGCAGAGTTGGAGGATGGAGAAAGTGCTTGCAAAGTTGTGCGAAGGTGTTCAGAGTGTGTGTCCTTTTTGCTTATTCTTTTTTGTACTTTCTACGTTCATTAGAATATGCACGTAAGCTTCTAATGACCAACAAAAATCCTAAATTTGTAATCAAGTTAAACTCTGGGGCATTTAAATAAATTCATTAGAACCTAAAATCTCCAACAGGTTGTGTGAAATATGTTGGAAGATAATTGTTTTTAAATATAAAGATTCAACCATGCAAGCATAAAAATATTTGGCTCAATCAAGCATTCGACCAGAGTTGTTTATTATTTGAAAAGTGACACAATCATACAGTTAGGATTCAAACTTGTGCCACACTTTCCTTTCCTCAGTATCCACATTAACAAAACATGGAAATCAGACATCTATACCCACTTTCATTTTTCTTACTATCACATGTCTCTCCCATGTATTAGCCTGACACTAAACCATCTCATACCTTTTCTTTTTTCTTTTTTGTACTCTAAATTCTAGATGAATAATAATTAAGTGAAGAAAAAAAAGGGTCTTTATAACAAAATCCTAGATTTTTATGAAACACAAAATCAACAAATTTTATTAGAATCTAAAGCAAACCCACAATTAATTTGAAGCCCCATAACATAAAAATTCAAGATTTTCAATAAACCCAAAAGAAAAAAAAATTATCATAATGAAAAAAAAAAAAAAAAAAAAACAGGCCCAACATAGTCAGTGATCCCACAAGACTTTGAGCTGAGTGAAATAGTCAGTGAGTGATTTCTCTCCCTGATTAATCTCAGCAATTTGCTTATGGATGTTGAAGACCTTAGTGCCATTTCCTTGACTGAACGTGTCCCTGAGATCAGTCCAAATCTCAAGTGTAGTGTCTCTGTATATGATACTAGCTTGGAGTTTTGGTGAGACTGAATTGATGATCCAAGTCCCCACCATATTGTCAGCACGAATCCAAGCTTGAGTAGCAGTTGGTGAATTCACCAATGGAGAAGAAATGGTTAAAGAACCATCTATGAAACCAAGCTTGTTCTTGGCAATCAATGATTTTCTAACTGATCTTGCCCAAGTAGGGTAATTCTCTCCTCCAAACAATGGTTGAGAAGTGAGAATAGCTCCTGGATTCTCTCCAGGATGCAAAAACAGAGGGTCATTGAGATTATATGAATCTTGCGAAGAAGATGAAGATTCAGTGGTAGAAGCATTAGCTGCTGTTGCATCTACCATTGAAATAAAAGAAAAGCTCGAAGAAAGCAACAATGGAGGATAAGAAATTTGAGAAATTCCCAAATTTGATTTGAAGAACCCTAGAAATAGAAGTGTCTAGAAGTTTGCTCTGATACCATATGAGAAAATTGATTTTGATGAAAGCTGAAAATTATGATCTCATTCACAGAATCAATAGCTGTACAAATATATATAAGGACTCTGTTCTATAACTAACTTAACAGATAGATGCACGTGTGAACAGGACTTAACAAACTTAACAAACTCTTACACATGCCTGACTAAACTAACCAAACTAACAAACAAAGCTACACACCGTTACTGTACATATATCAGATAAGCTATATTGTCATTTAGATGAAATTGCACATTTCTTCAATTTCTTCAACTCTGGAACACAAGGTAAGATCTCTGGGTTTCTACTTGAAGCTTCAATCTGAGTTTCATCTGTTCCTACATCAGCTAGTAACTGATTTACTTGTCTTGCTTGGTCAAGTGCTTGTCTGGGCAGCTCTGATGCACGAACTGCTGCACTGTGTGGCATGCTGGGTTGCACTAGTGTGGCAGCTGATGCTGCACATCACCTGGTGCACTAACTGCTGCACTATGTGGCAGGCTGAGCTGCACTGGTGTAGCAGCTGGTGATGCAATCTCTGGCCTTTGACAATAGGGTTGCCCAGGGTTAAAAAGGCAAGGCTTTATATGTACCATATAAATTTAGGCTGAATAGTTTAACGTTATCATTTTGAATTTCTGCTAAGGTGGCAAAATATCATTTTTTAGAGTCACCCACATTTTTGTTGTGACCACTTACCAGAGTGGTATGTAAGATTTAGTTCTGGAAAAATGGGATTCAGTTGCCTTTTGTTTAAATGGTTCGTTACATGGGTAGTTTCATTTGCTACCTTCCTTTGGGTACTGCATTTTAGGTACTGCTGATATGGATGCAAATTTTTGTTGTTGCCTTCGGGTTTACATACTGTGCCTTTTAGGAGCAAATTGTCGAAACGTTCAAATTGACAGTACTCGAGGATTTACTAATGTTGCTTTAATGTTGGGGCTTAATAATTTTTGAACTATTTGTTTACATTTGTTGCTTGAGCTGTTAGTATAACTAGAGTTTGCGAAGTTTTTCCTCCAATCAAATGAATAAACGTTGATGAATTAGAAGTTCACATGAAACTTAATGTCAAGATCTTGGTTTTAATGTAAAGATTTTGGTTTTATTTTTTTGTTCCCACCAAGATTTGAAGCTTGGACTTCACTTAAGTGCATAGCTACCCTTGTTTTCTCTGTGTTTTCAAGCTCCCTTGGAAACTAAAAATTAAAAACACCTATTTGCTTTTTTTTAGTTTCCTTTGTAAATTTAGATGTGGAAATAGTTTTTTTTTTCCTATTTGTTTTCAATTACCAAATAAGTTTTCAAGTCTAGAAAATAGAAAACAATTTTTGAAAATAAAAAAACTGGAAAAAAAAAATAGTTACCAAATTCTAGGGGTCAAAAATACAAAGTTACAACAACTAGCTTTGAATTTAGGATCAACACAACTAATTCTTGAGGATGGAGATGGAAATCCACTAAGGGAAGATCACAAAGATAATTGGCGACAAATATAACTAAATTAAGGCTTTATATGCATAGAAACCATATTCTTGAGGTACAAACAGAGGTTTAAAAGGATAAATTCAAGTGAATACTCTTCTCACATTCTCTTTCATGTTGTTCTTTTAATTTTTTCTGGTCCTGTTGCTTTCCTTCTCCTTTTATTGCCATCCTTCTCTTCTTTTAGCTATCTTGCTCTTAGCAGGATTTAGGGGAGTACTTGTCACTTTAGCACATTCTCCTGCTATTTCTTGATCATGAAGATAGATTTTTGTGGGTGTATCCACTGTTCAGGCTAGTTATTTAACATTCAATGAGGCTGGCATTAGGTGAGGAAAGCCTTTAATGCGGAGGTGACTGTTACATTGGGTTTTGCATTTTCTTCGACATGTTTCTCAGGAAAAGTAGGTGAATAAAGGGTGTCCTCGGCTAAGAAACTGACCGCTTCTCGGCTGGGCCATGTTTTATCGGGAAGATGGGTTTCATAGATTACCTTTGTAGTGGGCCCGAATGGTCTTTTCTCAATGGGAGGCCCTTTTATCCCTCATCAGATGCTAGGCTGGGCCTATTTTGCAAATGGGGTTTCTTGAAGTTGATCGTTGAAATGATAATTGATATAAAGGAAGTACAAGATATCAATTCTTTTTATAGAGTGGAATCTTTGAAAGGGGTCTATGGAATTATATCCTTTTTGGGCTAAGGTCTTTGAGACAGATTTAGGTCCACTCACCCACACAAACATACCCTAAATATTTTTTATCCCCTCACTATTTTATATCACACACACACTTTTCCATCCCAATAAAAAAAAAAAAAAAAAAACCTAAAGTGTTGGTTAATCAATCTTGAGGGGTGGACGATTTTCTCCATTGCAATTAATATTTGAAAACTATTAGTACTTTAAGGATTTAATGTTTGGAAAGAAAATTAAAATTTGAATGACTATGTAATGGAAAAGGTTTTGCTGCATACATAGTTATGTGGCAGCAAAAAGAAAGCAACATGTATCCAAGGGTCATGTACAATGCATATATTATTAACTAGACCATTAGATACTTGTTTTTTTCTTTTGGCTGCCACATAAACCTATTCATGGCAATTGTTGCATACAAGTATGCAGCAAAACATTTCCTTTATGTAATAGAAAATGATGCATAATTGTGGGCACAATCACAAAATGAGGTGTCTACAATAATATATTTTTTTACAATAACTAATCACCCAGATCTTATCCCTTCACTTGTCTATCATTTAAATCAAACATACATGAGTGAAAACTGTTAGGTTCTAAGGTCTTAGGATTTTATGTATTTAGAACTCTAATTTGTAATGTTGGCAAACCATGATCAAAACATTGTATTTAGTCTTGTTTAGGCTTGCTTAAAGTTGGTTTAATATTGTAAAGTTGGAATCGAGTGGCTGTAGAAGTACTTGGGACTTTCGGCCTGGCTCGATCGATCGAAGAATAGACTCGATCGATCGAAAATCGCACAGGTTGATTTTTCTGCAGAATTTCCAACTCAGCCCTACTTCATTAAACGTTTAGGGTTTTATGTTTTTACCCTAGGTATATAAACTAAACCCTAGCCATGTTTTTCAAAGTTGTCCATATTGCTTTGTTGCTCATACATTGCTGTTTTGTGTGAATCTCTTGTGAGATCTTTGAGGAGCTTTCCTTTACACAAAACTTAGGGTTTTCAAGGTAGAGATGATTTCAACATCTTGAAGATCATTACCGTTGCAACCATTGGAACTTAAAAGAAAAGCAAGCAGGGAGCTTGTAGCTAATTGAGGAATTCAAGAAAGAAGTAGTCTGTGGATTCGGAGCCTGCGCGTGGTCGTGTCAGGAAGTTCTACTGGTGGGTAGCATTAGGAAGTCGAGCGGGGAGCTTGTAGTCCTTTTGTAAGAACTTCAATTCTTTCATAGTGAATTCTGTTATGCCTTGAGGATCGGTGGGTCAAATCCTCCCTAGGTTTTTACCGTGTGGTTTCCTGGGTGATCATATCTTGTGTTATTTATTTTCCGCTGCTTTATATTCTTGATATGATTGTTTGGATTGTTTTAACCTAGAATTGCTTAATTTGACTAAGTAACAACCTGGCTAATTAATCTAGGCTACGCAATCTGGTTGTTTAAGGGGTCTAAATTCCAGTCAAGTGGTATCAGAGCAGGTAACTCTTTTTGTTTGAGATTTTTAATCTCTGAGCTGATCCTTGACCCCTGTTGTCATGGAGCATGGACACTCTCTGTTTGTTCCTCTTCACTTTGATGGGAACAACTATGCTTATTGGAAAGTAAAGATGAAAGCATTCCTGAAATCCATTGATGAAAGGGTTTGAAATTCCGTTGAATACGGATGGGAGAAGCCCGCTACTCCTGTGAGTGAATGGCAAACTTCTGAAAAAGAAGCAGCAAGCTTCAATAGCAAAGCTATGAATGCCATCTTTAATGCTGTTTCTATGGAGGAATTTAAGAGGATCTCTAATGTTGAGGTTGCTCATATTGCTTGGAAAATCCTCCAAACTGTGCATGAAGGCACAAAGGCAGTTAAGATAAACAAACTGCAACAATTGACTTCTAGATTTGAAAGCATTAGAATGTCTGATGATGAATCTTTTGATGAATTCTATGCTAAATTAAATGATATTGTCAATTCTGCTTTTAATTTGGGTGAAATCTATGATCAACCTAAAATTGTTAGGAAGATTCTTAGATCTTTAACTGAAGACTTTAGACCCAAAGTGACTGCCATCACTGAAAGTAAGGATGTGGACTCCATCCCTGTTGATGAGCTTGTAGGATCTCTTCAATCCTATGAGTCTGACCTACCTAAAGTGAACAAATCCAAATCAATGGCTCTTAAGTCAGTTGATGATGTTGATGGTGGTGGATTTGATGATGAGCTCTCTGCTACAGAGATTGCCTATCTTGCCAAAAACTTTAAGAACTTTATTAGGAATACAAATAGAAAGGCTAGAGGTACTTACACTGCTGAACCTAGAAATTTTAGGAAGAATGATCCCACTAAAGTTAACAATTTTGAAAAACCTAGAGAAAATTTTGGTCAATCTTCTAATAACTCTTTGGGTCCTCAGTGTTTTGGCTGTCAAGGGTATGGTCATGTGAAATCTGAATGTCCTACATTCTTGAGGACTAAGGGTAAAGCTATGGCTGTAACCCTTTGTGATAATGAGGTTTCTGATGATGAGCCCGGTGGTGACGAGGATGGAAACTTCATTTCTATCACGGCTACTGCTATAGTCAATGAAAGCATATCTGCTGAAGAGAACCCTTCTGATGGGGAACTCTCTGAAGATGCAGATCTTCAAGAGGCCTATAACAAACTTTGCAAAATTGCTGCAAAGGATGCTATGAAAGTTGAACTTGGCCTAAAGAAAATTGATTCTCTTGAGCTTGAAAAGAAAATTTTGCTTGTTAAACTGTTTGATACTAATGAGCTTTTGAATAATGTTAAATCTGAGAACATGCTTTTGCTTGATAAAGTTAGAACTTTGGAACATGATTTATCTATTGCTAGATCTGCTAGTTCTAAACTTGATCACATGCTGAATGTTCAAAAGTATCCTTCTGATAAAATTGGGTTAGGATATGTTGAAAGCATCTTTGATTCTGCACCTCATTCCACAAATTTTGTTCTTGCTTCTTCTTCTGAACCCTCTGTGAGTGAGGTTGTGAGTGAAACTGTCAAACCACCTGTGAGTGAGGTAGTTAAACCTGTAGAAGTTTCACCACCTAAGAAGATTAGGGTAGACTTAAGAGAATCTAAACCTAAGGAGCCTACCAAATCTAAGGACAAGATGCATGGTAAACCTGCTTGGGTTTGTCATTATTGTGGTAAGTCTGGACACATTCGTCCTAACTGTTACAAGCTTCAAGATGATAAGAGAGCAAATAAACCAAAAGTGCCTGTGTCTCAAGCACAAGATCCTATGGCACTAATTGGTGAATTGGTAAAGGTGTTAAACCTTTATTCCAATCCTGGAGTTGGGAATCACTCGAATGTGAATAAGAACTCCAATGCTCGTGGTGCATCTAAAAAGTTTTGGATGCAAAAGACTCAAACTAATTGAGTCTTTCTGACATGGTCCTTGTGCTTCATTGCTCTTTTCCTTTGTGACCATTGTTCTTTGGTTTTTGTGTTTTTGTTCTAGGACTTGCATTGCATTACATTCATGCATTTCATTCTAGGATTTATTTGTTTTCTCTTTTAATAATTAAAAAAAGAAAAAAAAGAAAAAGAGAAAGCTAAAATTATGTTTGACACTATTCTTCTTGATTTTTGAAAAACAAGGTTGGTCTATCTTTTTACACATATCATGTCTTGTGTACCTTGTTTAACTTTGATGAACTTATTCATTGCACTTGACTAGTTGAAACTTTGTAGTGCATGTTGTGTGGGAAAGATGTGTGTGGTTATTAATCACTTTGTCTTGATCTTGAAGTCACATGTTTTTTGATTGTCGGACTTGATTCTTTTGAGAAAGGCATAAATAACCATCTCACCACTGTTCACTAGCCAATCATGAACACCTTAGTGCATATCATAAGATTCTGTGCTCGAGAAAGTGTAGCACATGCACAAAAAGAACATAAGGTGTAGCCTCAATTAAATTAAAATTGGTGTGTACTATTAGGCTTGATGCCAATTCACTTAATTCAAACCGGTGTGTACTTTTAGGTTTGATGCCATTTCACATAATATATTTCACATACTAAGGGGGCAAAAATATAAGAAACTTACATGATTGCAAGCTTTTGTTCTAGGAGATGTGGGAGTTATAGGATGTAACTCTTTAGGTGATAGTCTCTTTTAAAAATTCTATGTGATGAATTGTGTAGACTTTGTGTTTGATTGCTATTCACTTATCACCTCACATGTATCTCAAGTTGTCTACTAGTTTCACACACTACACAAGTTACTCTATGTTAAATACTGTACATGCTAGTGTGTGTGTTTTTGGTCTGACCAACCAAATTTGAAATTATCTTGAGATTTGTGCACAACATATCTGTTGCTTGAGAAAATTCAATGGGAGATTGATTGAAATTTGTTATGAGAAAATTGGGTTCAAAATTTTGGGTTTTTGAAAGAGCATTCCATCTCATACTCATGCATTTTGTTTCTTCAATTTAATGCTTTGAGGAGTTATTTTCAAAATTAGGTTTGTGTTTTTCAAAAACTGTGATTTTTTCTAAAAATTCAATGAGCCTCTGCCCATTTCGATCGATCCAGCCTGTTTTTCGATCAATCGAAAAAGTGCTCTCATTTGTCTTCAAATGACTGTGCGTTTCGATCGATCGAATGTAATTTTCGATCGATCGAATATCGTGGAAAAGCTTTTTTAAAAGTTCAGATATGACTTTTTCAAACTCATTATTCAAACTTTTCAAACTTTTTCTTCTCTCTCTCCGAGTTGGCAAGGCTCCACATAGCGATTTTTGTCGTTTTCTTTCGAAGTTTTTGCAAAATCTCTCTCTCCTCAAGTCGGTAAGACTCTTTTGTCCTTCCTTTTGAATTTATTTTCATGTTTTCATGCATAAATCCATGCATTTGAGGGTGATTTTCGGACTTTGCATATTTGGGATTTTCTGTTGATTCAAGCCTTATTTTAAGCAATTGATCATTGGGTTTTTATGGGGACACATCATAAACATGATTCTTACATGTTAATTTGATCAATTTTGAGTTTGGTGAAAAATTGAAAAATCTAGGGTTTGTTCTTGATCCGAATTGGGGCTTTTGTTAAATTGGGTAGAATTTGCTGAAATTGGCTTGTTGTGTTGTTGTAATTAAGCATTATAATCTATGTGATGTGTTTTGTAATGCTCAATTCATCATTATATTTAAAAATTTCAACAATTGGTTTTCAATTTTTGGGATTTTTGATAGAAATTCCCTGTTCAAGCCAATTTTGTCAAATTACTCTCAATTAAACTTAATTGTTTACTGCATTAGATCATGCATCACAACATTTTATTGTTCATGCATCATATAGATTTTGTTGTTCTATATTCTTTATTGTGCTAATTTGCAGTCTGCCCTTGGTTTTGTTTTCTCTTGTTCTTTGTGGTTTTCACTTTGTGTCTCTGTCCTTTCCTTAGCACTATGCCTAGGAAGACTAGAGCCCGTAGGAATGTTCCCTCACCTTCTCCTTCACCCCCTCCATCCTTTGATCGTGAGAAGTTTTCGAGTGAGAAAAACCAAGAGTTTTATGAGAAGTTGAACGTCAAGAGAAAGATATGGGCCGAGCGTTCTGTTCATTTAGATGAACTTGATCCTGCCATTAAGGCAAATTTTGAGCGTCGGGGCTGGTTACCCTTGGTGGATGTTTCTGATCCTCCTCCACCTTCTGCCTTGATAAGAGAGTTCTACTCGAACATCTCTATCCGCATCTATGATTCCAACACTCTAGTCAAGAGTTGGATACGAGGCGTAGAGTACACCATTACTCCTCAGATAGTGGCTGATGCTCTAGGGGTACCATTGGTTCTGCATCCTGTCTATCCATATGACGTGTCTCCCGAGATTAGTGATGTCTTGTCTTACATCACTGGGACTACTGTCCAGTAGGGTTCTGATCCTCGGATCACTTCTGCTAAACTCTCCGGGTTACACTATCTGTTCTTTAGGATAGCTTGTCATTCTATCTGGCCCATTTCCCATGTTCACACTATTCCTCCTGAGAGGTGTGTATTTTTGTACGCTCTGGTTACTGATGCTCCTATTAGTTTTCCCCATCTTTTTCTTCGTTCTTTGAACGATGTTTATAGGAGTTCATCTTCTGCTCATGCTCTTGTACATCCTATTTTCATTCATAGGATTCTTCTTTATCTTGATATTAGTGGCTTTCCTTCCTCTGAGCCTGTTCATGTGATAGCTCCTATAGGTGCGTCTTTTCTTAGACAGAGGGCCGCTCATCTTCGAGCTGGTTCTAAACACCCTAGGTCTGAGCCCTCTAGTAGCGCACCTCCTCCTTCTTCTTCTGCAGGTACTGCTGGTGAGGATATTCCTGATCCAGTTGGTGATGATGCTGCTGCTGCTAATGTTCCTCCACCTCCTTCGGCCGACTTCGATGTTCGTTGTACTTTGGAGACTGTCATGACCGTTCAGGCGGCTCATGGTCAGATTTTGGTGGACTTGCTGGACGAGATTCGTGCTCTCCGAGCTGATTTTGCGCGTCTTCATTCACCCTCACCACCTCCTTTTGATGGCGACTTGTGATTGTCCTTTGGCATTCCGTCACAAAAAGGGGGAGTGGAGTTTTTGACTTGTAGTGGAGTTTTTGTAGTTAGGGGGAGATTTTTGCTTTGAGGAGCTTGTGGAGTTTTTAGATTGTATCTGGTGCTTCACTTTGTATATCATTTTTTTTTTGGGGATATTCATGTTAGGGGGAGTAACATTGATTGATATACATGTTATTTTTTTTATTGATTCTTGTTGTTTTGTGATTCACTGCGTATTGATTTATATTGATTGAGTTGATCATTCGTATATGTCTTTATTTTGTGTTGTGTGAATCTTACAAGAATGTTATACCTGTTGTTTTACTCTTTACTGTCACACATGCGTTTATGCGTTTGTTGAGTATTTCAGGATTATACAGGTTGATTCAACTAAGCTGCTGTCTACACTTGCAACTGATGGATAGTAGTTAGGCTGAATTTGAATTTATGAGCATTATCTTTGTAAAGGGCTTTTTATTTGTAAAACTTTGAGCTGTTAATTAGGGTTTTGTCACGGATTGCCAAAGGGGGAGTTTGTTAGGTTCTAAGGTCTTAGGATTTTATGTATTTAGAACTCTAATTTGTAATGTTGGCAAACCATGATCAAAACATTGTATTTAGTCTTGTTTAGGCTTGCTCAAAGTTGGTTTAATATTGTAAAGTTGGAATCGAGTGGTTGCAGAAGTACTTGGGACTTTCGGCCTGGCTCGATCGATCGAAGAATAGACTCGATCGATCGAAAATCGCACAGGTTGATTTTTCTGCAGAATTTCCAACTCAGCCCTACTTCATTAAACGTTTAGGGTTTTATGTTTTTACCCTAGGTATATAAACTAAACCCTAGCCACGTTTTTCAAAGTTGTCCATATTGCTTTGTTGCTCATACATTGCTGTTTTGTGTGAATCTCTTGTGAGATCTTTGAGGAGCTTTCCTTTACACAAAACTTAGGATTTTCAAGGTAGAGATGATTTCAACATCTTGAAGATCATTACCGTTGCAACCATTGGAACTTAAAAGAAAAGCAAGCGGGGAGCTTGTAGCTAATTGAGGAATTCAAGAAAGAAGTAGTCCGTGGATTCGGAGCCTGCGCGTGGTCGTGTCAGGAAGTTCTACTGGTGGGTAGCATTAGGAAGTCGAGCGGGGAGCTTGTAGTCCTTTTGTAAGAACTTCAATTCTTTCATAGTGAATTCTGTTATGCCTTGAGGATCGGTGGGTCAAATCCTCCCCAAGTTTTTACCGTGTGGTTTCCTGGGTGATCATATCTTGTGTTATTTATTTTCCGCTGCTTTATATTCTTGATATGATTGTTTGGATTGTTTTAACCCAGAATTGCTTAATTTGACTAAGTAACAACTTGGCTAATTAATCTAGGCTACGCAATCTGGTTGTTTAAAGGGTCTAAATTCCCATCAAAAACTATTTTTTTCCTGTCCCCTGCGTCTGTCAATCAATCTCAAGGGGTAGACAATTTTCTCCATTGCAATTAATGTTTAAAAACGATCAAAATCTCTAAAATCATTTGCCTAAAAAACAATTTTATGTCATATCATTGTACTTTAATTATATCATATTTTTGACCAATTTTGTAGGGTATAAAGCTAATAAAGTTAATTTTTTAATAAAAAATTTGAGATAAAATACAATGATGTGACATAAAGTAGTTTCTTAATGGGTACGGTGCCTGTTAACGTTAACATTTCCCTTAGGTAGTGTGACGCCTAATGTATTTTACAGCCAACAATCACCCTGATCATATCTTGAAGGGGGTGGAAAATTTCACACTTTTCCATCCCTAAATAAACAAAGAATAAAGTGTCGGTGGCATATTAATATTGAGGGTGGCGGAAAATTGTCGTGACGTTCAAATTGACAGTAATCGAGGATTTACTAATGTTGCTTTAGTGTTGGGGCTTAATAATTTTTGAACAATTTGTTTACGTTTGTTGCTTAAGCTGTTAGTATAACTAGAGTTTGGGAAGTTTTTCCTCCAATCAAATGGTTAAACGTTGATAAATCAGAAGTTCACATGAAACTTAAAATAGAAAATAAAGTTATAAGATAATGGTAATTAATGGAAAGGTGAAACTTTACTTGGTTGACTGATTCCTTAGAGCAACCATCAACGAGAATAACTCTCTAAAGAAAATTTTTGCTGCTTAAAATGAGTACTATCTAGAACAAAAATCGATCACCTGTCTCCTCCCTCATTCGACAAAACTCTCCAATAAATTATTATTTTCATTATTATTTTATGTAATTGGGGTTATTATTATTATTTATGTAAAAGGGACATGAGAATAAACTAAACACACATGAGCAAAAACTAAGGTCACGTCAGGTAACCATTTTTATTTTATCTTCTCAATCAAACAAAAGAGTTTTCTATTCTTCTACTTTTTTGTCCTTTCACCTAAACACACATGAGCAAAAACTAAGGCTGTGTTTGGTTCATGTAAAATATTTTCCAGAAATGCTATTTTCGGGAGAGGAAAATGTATTCAGGCTGTTTGGTTGCATTTTAAAAAATGCTTTGAAAAATATTTTCTGGTGTTTGGTTGTATTCTTGAAAATACTATAGAAAACACATTTTCTACTTGTTGCTCACATTTTCTCACATTTTCTCAGCTTCCAAACAAATATATAATATCATTTCTCAGTCCACAAATTAAAATAAACAAAACCCAAAGAAAAAAAAATCATCAAATCTGGTCAAAATCATCAACAAAACCAAAGACAAAAAAATCATCAAGGGTGGGATGGGTCGCAGTGTGATCAGCGCGCTGTGACTCGCCGATGGACTGATCGGCTCAAGGGTGGGTCAGCGGAGTGGAATGGGTCGCCGGAGTGGGATGGATCGGTGAGGATGAGGGATGGGTCGATCGGTTCGTGGGTTCGTGGCGTGATCTTGCCGGTGGACGAGGTGGGTCGATCAGTTCGTGGGTTCGTGGCACGATCTCACCGTCGTGTGGAAGGGACGAGGACGGCAATCTAATTTTCCGGCGCTCTCTCTCTCTCTCTCTCTGTTTGCGCGTCTGAGTCCTTTCTCTCTCTCTTTCTCTCTTTGCGCGTCTGGTCCTTCTTTCTCTCTCTCTTTCTCTCTTTCTGAAAGTGATTTGAAGGTAAAATAAAAACGGAAATGCTTTTACGCCCGTGCGCCTTATTTTACGGTCAACACTGAAAATATTTTCAGTTTGACCCAATTTTCCGTAACAACCAAACACACACTTTTACGAAAAAGCATTTTCGAAATTGGTTTGAAGTCAAAACAAACAGACCCTAAGATCATGTCTGGTAACCATTTTTGTTTTTTGCTTTTTTGTTTTTAGAAACTTGTTTTTAGTAATGGAAATAGAAAATAGTTTTCTTCTATTTTCAAAGTCAAAAGTTTAATGTAAAGATTTTGGTTTTATTTTTTTGTTCCCACCAAGACTTGAAGCTTGGACTTCACTTAAGTGCATAGTTGCACTTGTTTTCTCTGTGTTTTTAAGCTCCCTTGGAAACTAAAAATTAAAAACACCTATTTGCTTCTTTTTAGTTTCCTTTGTAAATTTAGATGTGGAAACAATTTTTGTTCCTATTTGTTTTCAATTACCAAACAAGTTTTCAAGTCCAGAAAATAGAAGGGAAGATCACAAAGATAATTGGCAACTAATATAACTGAATTAAGGTTTTATATGCATAGAAACTGTATTCTTGAGGTACAAACAAAGGTTTTAAAGGATAAATACAAGTGAATACTCTTCTCACATTCTCTTTCCTGTTGTTCCTTTGATTTTTTCTAGTCCCGTTGCTCTCTTCCTCCTTATAATCATCCTCCTCTTCTTCTAGCTGTCTTGCTCTTAACTAGATTTAGGGAAATACTTGTCACATTAGCACATTCTCCTGCTATTTCTTGATCATGAAGATAGACTTTTGTGGGTGTTTACACTGTTCAGGCCAATTATTCAACATTCAATATGGCTAGCATTAGGTGAGGAAAACCTTTAATGCGGAGGTGACTGTTACATTAGGCTTTGCATTTTCTTCGACATGTTCCTCAGGAAAAGTAGGTGAATAAAGGGTGTCCTCGACTAAGAGAATGACCACTTCTCAGCTGGGCCATGTTTCCTCGAGAAGATAGGTTTCATAGATTACCTTTGTAATGGGCCCAAATGGTCTCTTCTCAACGAGAGGCCCTTTATCCCTCATCGGACTCTAGGTTGGGCCTATTTTGCGAATGGGGTTTCTATTCCTTTTTGGGTTAAGGTCTTCGAGGCAGATTTAGTTTCACCCTCCCACACAGACATGCCCTAAATCTTTTCTATCCCCTCACTATTTTATATTACACACACTTTTCTATCCCAACTAAGCAAAGCCTAAAGTGTCGGTCAATCAATCTTGACAGGCGGGCAGTTTTCTCCATTGCAATAAATATTTGAAAACTATTAGTACTTTAAGGATTTCATGTTTGAAAAAAAAAAATCAAAAAATCAATGACTATTTATGTAATGGAAAAGGTTTTGCTGCATACATGGTTATGTGGCAGTAAAAAGAAAGCAACATGTGTCTAAAGGTCATATGCAATGCACATATTATTAGCTAGACCCTTAAATACTTGTCCATTTCTTTTCGCTGCAACATAAACTTATATGCAACAATTGTTGCATACAAGTATGCAGCAAAACCTTTCCTTTATGTAATATGCAATGATGCATAATTGTGGGCACAACCACAAAACGAAGTGTCTACAATAATATATTTTACAACAACCAATCACCCAAATCATATCCCTTCACTCGTCTATCATTTAAATCAAACATACACGAGTGAAAACTTTTTTTTTTTTTTTTGTGTCCCCGAGTCAATTAATCAATCTCAAGGGGCAGACAATTTCTCCATTGCAATTAATGTTTGAAAACGATGATCATTTCCTAATAAACTACTTTATATTACATCACTGTATTTTATATCAGATTTTTGACCAATTTTATAAAGTGTAGAGCTAATAAAGCTAATATTTTTATAAAAAACCTGACATAAAATACAACGATATGACATAAAGTAATTTCTTAATGGGCACGTTACAACCAAACCCTAATCATATTTTGAGGGAGGTGGAAAATTCCACACTTTTCCATCCTTAAATAAACAAAGAATAAAGTGTCTGCGGCAGATTAATCTTGAGGGTGGCGGAAAATTTTCACCACCTTTTAAAACTTTCAGAACCTTTAAGAATTTAAAAATTGAAAACGATGAAAGAGATCTGGTAGAAGTCAGTGTCTACAATAATATATTTTACAACAACCAATCACCCAAATCATATCCCTTCACTCGTCTATCATTTAAATCAAACATACATGAGTGAAAACTTTTTTTTTTTTTTTTTGTGTCCCCGCGTCAATTAATCAATCTCAAGGGGCAGACAATTTTCTCCATTGCAATTAATGTTTGAAAACGATGATCATTTCCTAATAAACTACTTTATATTACATCATTGTATTTTATATCAGATTTTTGACCAATTTTATAAAGTGTAGAGCTAATAAAGCTAATATTTTTATAAAAAATCTGACATAAAATACAATGATATGACATAAAGTAATTTCTTAATGGGCACGTTACAACCAAACCCTGATCATATCTTGAGGGAGGTGGAAAATTCCACACTTTTCCATCCTTAAATAAACAAAGAATAAAGTGTCTGCGGCAGATTAATCTTGAGGGTGGCGGAAAATTTTCACCACCTTTTAAAACTTTCAGAACTTTTAAGAATTTAAAAATCGAAAACGATGAAAGAGATCTGGTAGAAGTCAGTGTCTACAATAATATATTTTACAACAACCAATCACCCAAATCATATCCCTTCACTCGTCTATCATTTAAATCAAACATACACGAGTGAAAACTTTTTTTTTTTTTTTGTGTCCCCGCGTCAATTAATCAATCTCAAGGGGCAGACAATTTTCTCCATTGCAATTAATGTTTGAAAACGATGATCATTTTCCTAATAAACTACTTTATATTACATCATTGTATTTTATATCAGATTTTTGACAAATTTTATAAAGTGTAGAGCTAATAAAGCTAATATTTTTATAAAAAATCTGACATAAAATACAACGATATGACATAAAGTAATTCCTTAATGGGCACGTTACAACCAAACCCTGATCATATCTTGACGGAGGTGGAAAATTCCACACTTTTCCATCCTTAAATAAACAAAGAATAAAGTGTCTGCGGCAGATTAATATTGAGGGTGGCGGAAAATTTTCACCACCTTTTAAAACTTTCAAAACTTTTAAGAATTTAAAAATCGAAAACGATGAAAGAGATCTGGTAGAAGTCAGTGTCTACAATAATATATTTTACAACAACCAATCACCCAAATCATATCCCTTCACTCGTCTATCATTTAAATCAAACATACACGAGTGAAAACTTTTTTTTTTTTTTTTTTTTTTTGTGTCCCCGCGTCAATTAATCAATCTCAAGGGGCAGACAATTTTCTCCATTGCAATTAATGTTTGAAAACGATGATCATTTTCCTAATAAACTACTTTATATTACCTCATTGTATTTTATATCAGATTTTTGACCAATTTTATAAAGTGTAGAGCTAATAAAGCTAATATTTTTATAAAAAATCTGACATAAAATACAACGATATGACATAAAGTAATTTCTTAATGGGCACGTTACAACCAAACCCTGATCATATCTTGAGGGAGGTGGAAAATTCCACACTTTTCCATCCTTAAATAAACAAAGAATAAAGTGTCTGCGGCAGATTAATCTTGAGGGTGGCGGAAAATTTTCACCACCTTTTAAAACTTTCAGAACTTTTAAGAATTTAAAAATCGAAAACGATGAAAGAGATCTGGTAGAAGTCAGTGTCTACAATAATATATTTTACAACAGCCAATCACCCAAATCATATCCCTTCACTCGTCTATCATTTAAATCAAACGTACACGAGTGAAAACTTTTTTTTTTTTTTTTTGTGTCCCCGCGTCAATTAATCAATCTCAAGGGGCAGACAATTTTCTCCATTGCAATTAATGTTTGAAAACGATGATCATTTTCCTAATAAACTACTTTATATTACATCATTGTATTTTATATCAGATTTTTGACCAATTTTATAAAGTGTAGAGCTAATAAAGCTAATATTTTTATAAAAAATCTGACATAAAATACAACGATATGACATAAAGTAATTTCTTAATGGGCACGTTACAGCCAAACCCTGATCATATTTTGAGGGAGGTGGAAAATTCCACACTTTTCCATCCTTAAATAAACAAAGAATAAAGTGTCTGCGGCAGATTAATATTGAGGGTGGCGGAAAATTTTCACCACCTTTTAAAACTTTCAAAACTTTTAAGAATTTAAAAATCGAAAACGATGAAAGAGATCTGGTAGAAGTCAGTGTCTACAATAATATATTTTACAACAACCAATCACCCAAATCATATCCCTTCACTCGTCTATCATTTAAATCAAACATACACGAGTGAAAACTTTTTTTTTTTTGTGTCCCCGCGTCAATTAATCAATCTCAAGGGGCAGACAATTTTCTCCATTGCAATTAATGTTTGAAAACGATGATCATTTTCCTAATAAACTACTTTATATTACATCATTGTATTTTATATCAGATTTTTGACCAATTTTATAAAGTGTAGAGCTAATAAAGCTAATTTTTTTATAAAAAATCTGACATAAAATACAACAATATGACATAAAGTAATTTCTTAATGGGAACGTTACAACCAAACCCTAATCATATTTTGAGGGAGGTGGAAAATTCCACACTTTTCCATCCTTAAATAAACAAAGAATAAAGTGTCTGCGGCAGATTAATCTTGAGGGTGGCGGAAAATTTTCACCACCTTTTAAAACTTTCAGAACTTTTAAGAATTTAAAAATCGAAAACGATGAAAGAGATCTAGTAGAAGTCAGTGTCTACAATAATATATTTTACAACAACCAATCAACCAAATCATATCCCTTCACTCGTCTATCATTTAAATCAAACATACACGAGTGAAAACTCTTTTTTTTTTTTTTTTTGTGTCCCCGCGTCAATTAATCAATCTCAAGGGGCAGACAATTTTCTCCATTGCAATTAATGTTTGAAAACGATGATCATTTTCCTAATAAACTATTTTATATTACATCATTGTATTTTATATCAGATTTTTGACCAATTTTATAAAGTGTAGAGCTAATAAAGCTAATTTTTTTATAAAAAATCTGACATAAAATACAACAATATGACATAAAGTAATTTATTAATGGGCACGTTACAACCAAACCCTAATCATATTTTGAGGGAGGTGGAAAATTCCACACTTTTCCATCCTTAAATAAACAAAGAATAAAGTGTCTGCGGCAGATTAATCTTGAGGGTGGCGGAAAATTTTCACCACCTTTTAAAACTTTCAGAACTTTTAAGAATTTAAAAATCGAAAACGATGAAAGAGATCTGGTAGAAGTCAGTGTCTACAATAATATATTTTACAACAACCAATCACCCAAATCATATCCCTTCACTCGTCTATCATTTAAATCAAACGTACACGAGTGAAAACTTTTTTTTTTTTTTTTGTGTCCCCGCGTCAATTAATCAATCTCAAGGGGCAGACAATTTTCTCCATTGCAATTAATGTTTGAAAACGATGATCATTTTCCTAATAAACTACTTTATATTACATCATTGTATTTTATATCAGATTTTTGACCAATTTTATAAAGTGTAGAGCTAATAAAGCTAATATTTTTATAAAAAATCTGACATAAAATACAACGATATGACATAAAGTAATTCCTTAATGGGCACGTTACAACCAAACCCTGATCATATCTTGAGGGAGGTGGAAAATTCCACACTTTTCCATCCTTAAATAAACAAAGAATAAAGTGTCTGCGGCAGATTAACCTTGAGGGTGGTGGAAAATTTTCACCACCTTTTAAAACTTTCAAAACTTTTAAGAATTTAAAAATCGAAAACGATGAAAGAGATCTGGTAGAAGTCAGTGTCTACAATAATATATTTTACAACAACCAATCACCCAAATCATATCCCTTCACTCGTCTATCATTTAAATCAAACGTACACGAGTGAAAACTTTTTTTTTTTTTTTTTGTGTCCCCGCGTCAATTAATCAATCTCAAGGGGCAGACAATTTTCTCCATTGCAATTAATGTTTGAAAACGATGATCATTTTCCTAATAAACTACTTTATATTACATCATTGTATTTTATATCAGATTTTTGACCAATTTTATAAAGTGTAGAGCTAATAAAGCTAATTTTTTTTATAAAAAATCTGACATAAAATACAACAATATGACATAAAGTAATTTCTTAATAGGCACGTTACAACCAAACCCTAATCATATTTTGAGGGAGGTAGAAAATTCCACACTTTTTCATCCTTAAATAAACAAGGAATAAAGTTTCTGCGGCAGATTAATCTTGAGGGTGGCGGAAAATTTTCACCACCTTTTAAAACTTTCAAAACTTTAAAGAATTTAAAAATCGAAAACGATGAAAGAGATCTGGTAGAAACCGTAGAATTAGACTTTGGCTTTGAAAAAAAAAAGGTCTAGAACAGAATGCGACGTGCTAGAGCAGTGTAGACCGGTCAAGCGAAGAAAATTCTCAGCCGCCTAAAAGGGGGTCCACACTTTTTGTTTTTTGGTTTCATCATTCTCTTTTTTGTCTTCTATATATTGATTGGATCAGACCCGATATTTGACGTGGTCAGGTGATTAATTTTAAATTAAATTTTAATTTGAATTCAATTTTGAGCTATGTGTCCATTTAATTTTTTAATTTTTGTAGCTAGTGAACTATTGGTTATAAAAAATGAAGAGTCTAAATTCAATTAAGTTCTAAATCATATATATATATATATATATATATAAATTATTATATGTTTTTAATTGTACCAATGCATATGCACGAGATTACACACTAATTATTTTTAATAGACAAAAAAAATTAATAATTATAGTTCTAATGAAACAATTTATACATATAAAGAATCTGAATCTTCAAGATTATTTTTCCAAAATTTTTTTATTTTTATTTTTAAGTAAAAGTGCATCCGGATCTTGAGAGGATGGGTTTCACTTTTTCTTCCTCCAAAAAAGGGAATTCTGATGTACAAAGAAGCGGATTTCAATTTTTTTTTATAAAAAAAATTCTTCCAAAGGAAATCTGAATGTCCATTTTTTGTTTTTTGTTTTTCCTATTATCCAGTCTCTTTTTTCTCTCTACTAACACCACCATCATCATTATTATTATTATTTATTTATTAGCTTTATATATAATAGAAATAATAAATATTTTTTTAGAGAGTTTTAACCTATGACGGTTGCTTTTGATGATAACTATTTATTATCGGACCAAAACACCAATAGATTTTTTGTGTAGGAGAGAATTGAACCTCAGATTTCTCTTATTCAATCATCAAAGATTTCACCAATTGAGTTAACTGGAACCTATAGAGTAATAAATATCTTATTGTTGTTGTTATTGTTGTTATTATTATTGTTGTTGTTAGTACTTAGAAGTATTATTAGTATTAGTATTAGTATTAGTATTAGAAGCAGTTAGAACTTAGAACTATAATAATAATTAGTAATCTTATTTTTATTTAAGTATAATCATAATCATTATTTTTGCAACTACTACAACAATTACTCCAAACTACTGTTTACATTTTCATTATCATAGTAAATAATAAACCCTATGAATTTAGTAATATTTTAGTTTTTATGTTTCTGTTGTTGTTATCATCATTCCTATTATTATTTTTTGATACATCGATAGTTGAGGCTAAGAGAATTTGAATGATAGATATTTCTTTATTATTTAATTAATATTATTAGTACTACTACTACTGCAACAACAACTGCTAATACTACAATTACTCGAAACCACTATTTATATTTTCATTATCACAATAAATAATAAACCCTAAGAACTTAATAATTTCTTTAATTCTTATGTTTTGTTGTTGCTATTGGTATTATTAATACTTTTGTTGATGTTATTATCATCACCATCTCCGTTATTTAAGTACCATCGTCAACTCTTAGTGTTAATATAATGCTTAATTTCTTTATCTATTTACGAAAAACTGCCAATTGTCTCGCCAATTGTCTTATACAATATCTCAAATAAAATATATTCATTCCTTTTGATAAATTTAATTTCTTAGAAATTGGTTAAGGCAAAAAAAAAGTAATGCGATTAACACAGTTTTTATGTTTTTCAAAACAAATTTCATCATTGCTGAAGTTGTGGGTACATGCATGAGTGTCATATGCCTACATTACTTATGGTCAATCACTTTAACAATTGCGAAATTTATTGTGAAAAAATTTGAGTTCGTAGCATTATTGAAAAAAAAAAATGGTAACCAATGTCATTTTGTACTCATCAAGATGGTTTCGACAGGTACCACCTGCAATGGGAAATAGTAAAATCTAAAAAAATATAACTTTTAAACTAAAAGTTACTCAAGTCCTAGAACCAATAGATTACATTAAAAAAATTCAACCTGATTGGAACCCAAAAGAAAATACTCCTCTCTCTCTCTCTCTCAAAAAGTATATTTTTCAACTAGTCACTTTAATACATGCACTTCTAAAAAAAATAATAGTGTAGCCCTTGTCAACAAGTTTCATCAAACCCTTTTTTTTCTCTCTTTTAACCTTAAACTTATTATCACAGGTCATATTTAAGATAAATAAATTTATTTTATGTTTTGCATAATATGCTTTATATACAATTGTTGTTTAAAAGTCTATTCTTAATTTGATTTTAAGTGAATTTGCCTATTATTTGTGTGATTTTAAGTGATATATATATATATATATATATATATTTCTACTGGCAGAAGGAAAAAGAAAAAGAAAATATATTGATAAGAGATAAGTGGAAACGAAGAATAAGACTAAAAATCCTAGCCCTCCAAACATAAATTCATAACAAAAATAAGAATAATGTTATATTCACAATATTGTTACAATAAATTGATAACAAATCCTAACTCTCCAAACAGATATAATCCTTAACCCCTTAAACAAACAAACAAACAAAAAAGGGCTTAAATAATATCAATAAAAATTAGCTTGAATAACAACAAAAATAACCCAAATAAAAACAAGACTAGACAATCAAACAATAAGTGAACAAAACAAAAAGATAAAAATCTGTAATCATTCAAATTTATAACTCATTCACTCACTCAATAAAAATAATATATAATTTTATTTCCTTGGTGGTGACAATAGTCATGCTTTCTTTGGTTTTGCAATCAAAACAATTTTTCTCTCTTTAGCGACTCAACTCCCATTTGTAGCAAATTAATTAATTATATATATATATATCTTTCTATTTTCTCTTCTCTATTATCATTTCAAAATCTCTCACTTTATTACTCTCTTCTCGGCATTCTTAGTTCTCACTTCATTTGTTATAAGTCCCTTTTCTCTTTGTCTCTTTGTTAGTATAAAGAAATTGTAACTTGTTTTCTTTTTTGGTATGTTGATATATATAAGTTATCCCTTTATGAGATTTTGTATAACTTAAATTTCTTAGTGACCACCTTAAAAAAATTCTAGAGTCGCCCTTAGTTATCTTTGTTGTTATTTGGACTAATTTTTATTGTTGTTATTTAAACCTTTTTTTATTTATTTAAGAGGTTAAGGATTATGTTTGAGGGAGCAAAGTTATTTTTAGAGTAATATTATATCTAAAATATTTTCACTATAAATCTTATGTGACGAATTGTTATTAGTGGGTTAAAAGTGGTGTCAATATTAATTGTAAATTAGAATTAGTAATTGCTTACTAGTTACTACATAGGATTTATTGTGAAAATGTTATAAATGTAGCATTACTCTTATTTTTATTGAATTCAAATTCTTGTGATTCTCAAGTTAAGGTATTTAATATTTTATTAAAATGGTTAAAATATATTATATTACTTTAGTTGCTTTGGTATATAATGTTTTTCCAAGTATATATATACTTTTTTTTTTTTTTGCAAGTCAAGACCACCTAAAATATACGAGAGCCGCTCCTAATTTCATCCATTCCAATTTGCTAAATATATATTATGCATATTAGCCCAATGTAATAGGCCCAAGCTCACTTTTACTTGTACTAGTAATTTAGGGTTTAGTTGCCTATATATACTCATGTTATAGTTCATTGTAAAACAAGTTATTGTACTGCACTCTTTTACAATAAAGATGTAGCCCTTAAAGGTTTCCTTCGTGAATGTAGGTTGACAATGTTGAACCACGTAACCCTCGTTTTTTCTGTATTTCTATTCTATATTTCCCTTTCTGCATCCACTCTAGTATATACAACATGTTATAGCAGATTGCGTTGTTAATATATTTACCATAATTACATAGGATGAGAACCGAAGTCAAGAAACTCAACAGCATGACAGTTGAGAGGCAGTGCAAGTCTACAACTCTGGCTTTCCGCAAAAAAAGGAATTTTACAACTTTGATGAATATAAATCTCCTGCCATGACAGTTGAGCGCCGAACAAGTCCACAACTATGACTTTCAGCAAAAAAGGAAAGGTCTACAACTATGACCAGTCAAGCAACGTGAGTGACAAAAATCAGCCAGTGATTTTTCCTCACCGTTATAAGATACAACCAAGTTGTGGGTGAAAAGTTCATAGTATTCTCCATTGCCTCAAGTTTGAGGACATCATGGAAATTACTTCCCATCTACTTGCAATTGCAGGGTTTTTTCTATTGGCTCTATTGTACAGTCAATGGAGGGTGAGAATTGGTAGTCACAAAATTAAGGGTATGTTGGCTCCAGAGCCATCAGGTGCCTTGCCAATCATAGGCCACCTTCATAAACTACGTGGCCAAAACCCAATTGCACGAACCTTAGGTGCTATGGCTGATAAAGTTGGTCCTGTCTTCATGATCAGACTTGGCATGAAACCTGCACTTGTGATTAGCAGTCATGAGGCAGTCAAGGAGTGCTTCACTACAAATGACAAGGCTTTTGCTGCACGTCCAATGTCTAGCCAAGGAAAGCACCTTGGCTACAACTATGCAGTATTTGGTTTTTCCAGTTATGGAAAATATTGGCTCATGATGCGAAAGCTAACCAAGCTAGAACTCCTCTCTAGTCGTCGGCTTGAAACACTAAAGAATGCGCAAGTACTCGAGGTGGAAACTGTGATTAAAGATTTGTACACTCTCTGCAAGAGCAACGAGGGCAACCAAGCCAACGTGGTGATTAGTGAGTGGGTTGAGCGCCTAACCTTTAATATTATTACTAAAATGATTGCAGGGAAGAGATATTTTGATAGCTTCAATCATGGAAATGATGGAGAGGCACAACGTATTGGGAAAAATATTAAAGCCTTCATGTACGCAGCTGGGGTCCCTATCATTTCGGATCTGATTCCATTTCTAGGATGTTTTGATTTGCTGGGCCAAATAAAATCTATGAAGCGTATTGCAAGGGAATTGGACTCTGTAGCAGGAAGTTGGGTTGAAGAACATAGTACGAGAAGGCTGAAGGGTAGTGAACCAACCGACAAGCTGGACTTCATCGATGTCATGTTATCCGAAATTGACGATGATGCCGCATTTGGCCATACGCGTGAAACCATTATAAAGGCAACAGCAATGGTAAGTTATAGTCATTTATCGTACAACTTAATTAATCAATCATGTTTTTATTTTGTTTTATGGTTTTAGTTGGTTCAATTGGTAAATTTTTTTACGTTGTCGAATAAAAGATATAGGTTGAACCCTTTCTACACCTAAAATCAATTGGGTGTATATATATATATATAGTGACTTTAACCCGTGTTCATTCTAATTTATCATACAATGATAGTACTTTCTTTTATTTACAAAGAATATTATACCCTATAAAGAAACATTGCTTTCTAATAAGGGAAAAATTTTGTTACATACAGTGTGTGTAATAACTAATAACCAGTGCACTTCAAATTAAGTGTGGCCTCAATTTCATGTTGTAGAATCTCATCTTGGCTGGCTCTGACACCACATCTCTAAACTTGACATGGCTCCTGTCCATATTATTGAATAACAAGCACGCATTAAAGCAAGCTCAGGAAGAGCTCGATCTCAAGGTTGGCAGAGACAAGTGGGTGGACAACCATGATATCAAAGATCTAGTTTACCTCCAAGCCATAGTGAAGGAAACATTGCGCTTGTACCCACCAAGCCCCCTATCAGTTCCACATGAGGCCATGGAGGATTGTCATGTTTGTGGCTATTACGTCCCAAAGGGTACTCGTTTGCTTGTTAATGTGTGGAAGTTGCACCGAGATCCAAGAATTTGGGAGGACCCAGAAAAGTTTCTACCAGAGAGGTTCCTCACAAGCCATGCAAGTATAGATGCTTCAGGTCAACATTTTGAGTTCATACCATTTGGGTCTGGGAGACGAGCCTGCCCGGGTTACACATTTGCATTGCAAGTATCTTACCTGGCACTAGCTCGTTTGCTTCAGGGATTTGAGTTTACGACACCATCAAATATGCTGGTAGACATGACGGAAGGGTTGGGCATTACCTTACCTAAGGCAACTCCCCTTGAAGTTCTTCTCACTCCACGCCTTGCTTCCAGACTCTATCAATCCCAGACAGAAATATAAACCATGGTTTCCAAAAGTATCTGTTTTCAATAAGCTTACATATGCAAGGAGCTTTATAGTTCAGTAATATTGTTTGTCTCCTTTATATGGAGAACTCAGTTCAATCTTTGTTTGATTTAATGTAACAATAATTATAAAAGAAAAATAAGCTTGCATGCTTTTTTGACTTCATGCCATATAGATGGATTTAAGCCCCTAATATGGTCACATTTGACAACTATAAGTTGAAGGATCATGATCGGTTGGATGGCATCGTTGTTAATGGTGAGGATGGACCTTTTGGTTTCAATATTTTTTAACAAGAATTTTACTAAGAGGCACCTTTTAGGAACCTTTTATGGGAAAAAGAAAAAAAAAAATTTTTTTTTTTTTTTTTTGCTTTTTCAATTTTCCATAATTTTTTTTTTTTGAAATGGTTTATTAATAAATTTCCTTAATGAAAATTATGAAGGAAAATAATTCTCCCATTTAAGTAAGACTAGCATAATAAACCAAACATGGCAAAAAGATTCAAACAAACATGAAAAATAATCAAACACAATTAATTAACCTAAACATAGTCAAATAGAATCAAATATCATGTGAAAAATAACTAAATAAATAAAAATCAGATTTTTTCCCCTAATCTGGGTTCGGGGTGTATACGCATACTCAACTATGTGTGTGCATGGTTCATGCGTACGCATGGTTGAACCGTGCGCATGCATACTCAATGGATGTGTACGCATCCTTTAGCACAGATCTGAAAAATTACATTTTTAGAGATTAATCAAACAAAGATATAATATGTGAGATCAAACAAGCATGTTAGAACCTTAAACACTATAACATGAAGCAAATCAAACAAACATCAACATAAAAAAATAATTTAGAAACAAAATCAAAGAATTAAACTAAACTACATTAAATAAATAAACATGTTAAACTTTACATAAAACTAAATAACAAACCAAGAACAACAAGAACAAATTATAAACAACCTAAAATTATATTAGAACATATAAAAAAGATCATAACATCAATCAAAACATGATAAGAACACTTATGATAATAACAAACAAATAACCATGTGAATCCTATATAGCAAAGTGAGAAATCATGGAAAAGAGACTCACCTTGCTTTAGAATCACATATTTGAGATAGTTTAACCAACCCCTCAGTGCCTACAACACAAATATTAGATTGAGAGAACAAGAATAATTAAAGAACACAACAATGGTTAGTAATCATAACTCAACAACCAAAAGATTTTGAAAATGTTTTAGAAAAAAAATTTGAAAAACAAACTTTCTTCCTTGGAACTAACTAACGAGAACTTTTTCATTTGTAAAAAACGTGCAAAGGTGCTATGTTAGGGTTTTGAAAAGAGAAAATAGGGTTTTAGAGAAGATGGAGGCCAAAAAATCACTCTCTCTAACTAGGGTTTTGATTGAAGACATAAAATGAGTATTTGTAAGTTAAAATTAAGGTTTTTGGGGCTTTTTAATGGTCTTTGAACGTTACCAAGCATCTAGAGGCCGGCCCACATCAAAGAATAATGTTTTAGGCCCTAAAAAATTAAGTTCCACTGCTTAGAAAATCGGCCTGCATACGTATCTTTCGAGGGTGCGCATGCACCCTTGATTCTTGCGTACACATGCCCTAATTCTTGACAGTTTTGATGGCTTGACTTCAAATGGTCATAACTTACTCAATATAAATCCAAGTTAGGAAAAAATTGTGTTCAAATTGAAGCCTAAGATTCTACTTTCCAATGAAACAAACTTCACTCAAAAATTCTTTGTGGATCAAAAGTTATGGTCAAAAGAGTAAGCAAAAGTCATTTTTCAGAATCATTTTCAACGTGATTTGAGCACTTTTAAGTTGTGAATTGTGATTACTTCCAAATTATTGTGAATTCTCTAAATACTTTTGGTTGACATATGTCAAGTATATCATTGGGGCCAGCGACCTAAATTTATTAATGGGTACATAATGAGGTGTTTACACCCCCTTAACAATATTATTGATTCTTTTAAGAGTAATGCTAAAGTCACAAAATTTCTGACGTAGTAAATTCTTATTGGTTAACATTTAAGCCCATCACTGGCATTACTTTTTTACTTACTAATAACTGCTTATCACAATAGAAATTTGTATAAAAATTTGTAACTTTAGCATTTTCCTCATTTTAAAAGTTATAAAAAAAAAGATTTATAGATCTAAAATCTAATACAAAATATTCATTCAAAAAAAATTAACCCAACAACAAAAATTACCAATAGTAAAGTTAAAAACAATTAAGCTTAATTAACCAATTTTACCAAAAACGAACAACCCGGCCCTTTTAAAAATTTAAAAAAAAAAAATTGTCCTTACCAAGAAGGAGACACACATATAAAACACACAAAAAAAAAAAAAAAAATGAAAATCTCTTTAGCACTTAAGTTGCAAAATTGGATGCTGAAGCCGTTGCATGCAATTTTATTTATTTATTAAAATCCTTAAACCCTTCAATTCTTGTTAAAGACATGGCTCTCTCTCTCTCTCTCTCTCTCTCTCTCTCTCTCTCTCTCTCTCTCTCTCTCTCTCTCTCTCTCTCTCTCTCTCTCTCTCTCTCTCTCTCTCTCCGTAGTTTATCATTTCAATCATAATGTCTTTGCATCAAGTCTCTTCTCCTGTTATTCCATTTCTAATTCTTTTGTTATTCCATTGTTTTCCATGAACATATTGGTAAGTCTAAATCAGTTTAATTAGGGTGTTGGGTGCAAATTGCAAACTGGCCTACTGTACATACACTACTACAACAAAACTTTTTCAGGATTACAATGGGCAATATCAATATTACAAATGACCATACTTTTGTCACATTTAGCGGGTTTTTTTTTTTTTTTTTTTTTTTTTTAACTCACATTTGATGGTTCTATTGTCACATTAAGCAGTTCCAACATCACATATAATCATATTTTTTTCATATTCAATGGTTTCCTTATTTTTTTTGTTTATTCACATTTGACAGTTCTATTGTCATATTAAGTATTACTAACATCACATATGACCGTATCCAACCTAACCCAATCCACCCAATAATCGACGAATATATAGCAAAAATACCCCAAAAACCTAAAAAATAACTAAAATACCCTCGAAACTTATAAAATAACTAAAATACCTTGAAACCCTCCAAAATTACTAGAATGCCTTTAGAACCTAAAAGAAATTATATAAATACCTTTAGAACCTAAAAAATGACCGAAGTGACCATAAAACCTAAAAAATGATTGTAATGCCCCCGAAACCTAAAAAATTATCAAGATACCCTCGAAACCTTAAAAAAAATTGTACATCTTAGTTTTGTATTCTAAATATTAGTACTTTTCCCCCTTCAATATGCATTTTTTCCTAATTCTTTTGTTATTCCATTTGTTTCCCAAGAACATATTGGAAAGTCCAAATCAGTTTGATCAAGGTGTTGGGTGCAAGTTAGTAAATAACCAAAATACCCCTCAAAAACATTTAAAAGGAGTAAAATATCCCTAAAACCTTGAAATAACCCAAAAACCCATAATGACAAAAATCCCAAGCTTTTCTCAGCCTTGATTTTGATTGGGCTAAGCTTGATGCTAACGGTGATGGTCGGGAGAACATGTATGTATAGGCCCATTGACCTAGCACATGTATGTGCTTCTATAAGTTGGGATAATTTCAAATTCAATTAAGTTAGCCCAACACTTATATTTTGTAAAGTCCAAGTTGAAACGATGGTTTCCTTTTTTTTTTTTTTAATTAAATATGTGTTAAATGAAATTACTAAAATAGTTAGCTTTAAATAAAACTATCATATTAAAATTTTCAATTAATTAAAAAAAATCTTCTAGTCAAAACTGTGTTAATAAAATTTTTAAAAGATCTAATAAAAGTTTGTGGGGAAAGATTTGTGCCTTTATGTCATCTAATGATTGGTATTTTCCAAATAAAATAAGACCACTTGGCTGAAACTTTTGCGATTGTTGCTTTGTGCATTTGGAACAATCAAAATGCAAAACACCTTGACAAGGTTATGACAACCTGCAAAATTTATAGTAGAGCAGTGGAATTGATGCAAGAGTACCGATCTGTGATTCAGGATATTCATGTTTTAGCCAAAAAGGTGAACATCGCAATTGCTAACAAAACATTCAGAATCTGCATATAATCGAAGAGAAAGAGAAAGAATGGCCTTTTTGGTGGACTTGACGGTCACATATAAACATCTGGATTGTTCCTTATACAATGATATATATATATATATATATAAACAGAAAAGGTAAGAGTTTATATCAATAATATCATTATACTATATGTAAACCATGTGTGAATATGTTTGTCTAGCTCAAAACCATAAAGCCCAAAGATAGCAGCTTCAGTCTCACGACTAAGAGATTTCCTTGTACTGGTCAAGTCTCATTATTATTAGCTCCATCTAATTAAGCTTCTACATGAAAAAGAATAAAATTCCCTTAGCAACATATCATCCCTTGAAACACCAACAAAAGAGATATGTCAGCATAGGCTGTAATGTGTTCATTATGAGTTCACTACAAATTTTTGAAGCTATTACCTCACTGAGGAAAGCCAAAGGAACCTCAGAATATTCATCAGCCAAAGAAATCCATAGAAGATCAATGTTCTAAGTTACCATCTAATTGACATGCATTAGATTTTTATTTCAATCAAATTTTAAATATTAACTTTTTTTTTACTGAGTTCTAATGTTTAACAACAATAAGGAAATAAAATTCAAGACTTGATATTTACCTTAATTTTTGCTAATATTTTAAATATTTGAGTTCAACATTGAGTGCAAAATATCATATCTTGATACTATCAATTGTTGAACAACCCCAATTAAATAACAAGACATGAAAGAGCTAAAGCTATCAATGTTTTGAATAATTGATTTCTGATTAACAGTACTCAACATCCTTAGACGGTTAGACCACACTATCTTTTCTCTTAACAAAATTTCTTAAACACAAAAATAACTTAATTCTCTTCCCTTTAATCTATTGTTGTCGGACTTCTACTCCAGTGCACTATTTGCATCTCCCTAGTAAGGGGAAAAAAAGGAACTAAGTAAAAACAGCCAAATCTATGAAATAAAAACATAATCAAAATATGTTAGACCAGAGAATCCAATGAGGACATAAGTCCAACACATATGGAAGTAGTATCTCCAAAATTTAGACATTACATGATACTATGCTTAAAAATAAAATGTTTTTGCTATTGTCCTCGGCCAGTAAAAAAAAAAAAGTCATATTTTGACAACTCTGAACTTTAATGTTGGAACCCAAAAATCTTGGTGTTGCTTCTAAAGTTTACAAACTCATAGACTAATCAATAAAAATAATTAGATCATTTAAACCCTCAACAACTACACTGATGTCACGGAAGCTTGAAGAAAAGCACACACGGTGCTCTCTTGATGGAACAAAAACTAAACTGTTAGTTCCTGGTAGTAAACCTCGAATCCACGAGGGGTTTTTCCTGAATCCACAAGGAGATAAAACTGGAATCTACTAGAAGAAAATTTGATAAAATGTCTGTGTTTATTCATAATAGTCTGATTTTCCTCTGACGGCTACAAAACATATAAATACTGAGAAAAAACGTTAAAAATCCTAATTCGCACTAATTAAGCAATTAGGTGACAAAATTACCGAATTTTACCAAAAATGGCAAAATTGAGTTAAATGCAGAATCATAAACTACTGACCTTAAGGGTCGTCCCAAAACAGACGGGACCTTATTCTGACTTTTAAACTAAAAGTTATTAAAGAAAAACAAATATTACTATAAATAGCAAAAACACTGTTTTCGGGGTCTTACTGAAGGAATTTGCCTAAATTTTGACAACGTTCATGGCATCTTGAATCTGGATCAGAACGTCGTTTCCCTTCAACCTGCCAAATTTCAGGGAATTCCAACACTGTTACCCTTGATGGTCCCTACTGGCACCCCCCTTTGATCTTGCGTTGTGACTTCCTGCGCCCTGCTGCTCCAGGAAGGCATATGCTGTCTATTCTACATCATACACCAAGTCAACATTTTTACACTCAAATAGATATTCCTAGAAGTCCTTCAATGTCAAGGTTTCATACAAGAGATAAAGTTAATTATGTTAGAAAGCATGCAAAAAAAAAATGTTCTCCATTACATTAATGTCCGATTGTGACAAATAGTTGCAGAACTCTTCCACCACTATAAAATGCACAGATAAAATACACAGATGAACATTCTAATTCACATTATGTGCCAAACTGCGAATACCAAATTTTCTAAACAATTGAAAATAAAAATAATTGAAGACCCAATTGAATTCAGTAGCTAAAATGATGCCCATGACATTATCAACCATAACATAAAAGTCAAAAGAAATGAACATAAGTTATCACAACTGATTCCTACGAATGTAATCCGAGAAGCTGATTTCCAATTCTCTTTTGCACTGAATGTGCCCTCAGGACTTGTAAGCACTTCCAACAAAACCAGTAAAGCAATTGCGTACCTAAAGCCTAGTTTATCATCATACACATAAGACCATCTGCACTTTCACCAAATTCACAAAGTTTTATATTCAAAGTACCACTTAACAAATACAGTCCCTAAAGAATTCAGAGTAAATTTCACAAATTAGAGAGATGTTACTTAATCAGAAAGGCTATTATTTTCATTGATATAGTTGTAAAGAAACTATTTCTTGTGGAACGCTGTAGAACATTCTTTTTATTTCACAAATTAGAGAGATGTTACTTAATCAGAAAGGCTAGTATTTTCATTGATATAGTTGTAAAGAAACTATTTCTTGTGGAACGCTGTAGAACATTCTTTTTTTTTTTAAGCAAAGAAGATAGAGCTGTAGAACATTCTTACATGTTGAACTCTGATTATAATTTCATTCATTATTTTGTTTCTTTGCCTTTTTGTTCTTTGATTTAGGTGGATTTTGTCCTTTTTAACAACCTTTTCATAAATAGGTTTTGAGTTTAAGATGTTACCCTCCAATTATATGTTTTGTGGAAAGTAATTTTTGTTATCATTATGTTTTAGGGCGGAGGCTGTGTCTACACTAGTAGGCCATACACAATGCGTATCTTCTGTGGTATGGCCACAGCAGGAAAGAATATATCCTGCATCATGGGATCATTCTGTTAGATTATGGGATGCCGAGACTGGCAAAAATTTGTCAGACATAGTAAGTGCAAATATCCTTCAGTTGTCTCTGTCTATCTATTTCTGTTTGTTTAATTGTTTTAGGCAATTACATCACAAAAGTTAAAAACAAAGTTGCTAGTTTATCTGTGGTGGGAATAAGAGGGCGTGTGTTTGGTTATCAAAAGTTCTTGAAGTGGGCTTATATTGAACACCTTATGTCCATGCCAATTGAAATCACTGACTGGTGGAAGGATGACAACATAATTAGTGGTGGTACTGACTCAAAGCTTTGCATTTCTTCTAGAATTTCTGTGCTGTGAGGTAAAAGCTGTTATACATACCGTGATAATTGAATTAAGGACTTACAATTGTAAAAGCTGACGAGGAAGAAAAGTACTGACGAAACTATCAAGCCCTCCCAAGAGGACGAGACCTTCGACAGAGACGAGAACACCCTCAGGATAGACAACGTGGAAGGCAGCACTACTGACGAGGAAACCCAGTCCATTTAATACAGTCAACTAAACGGTTACACTTCCAACTGTACGAACCGTTTGAAGACATTGATGCCTCATTACACAGCCCCAAAACGTTACCCAATGGAGCATTAAGACCTCCATAAATCCTCCAACAGCTAGAGACCATGAGGGCATATATAAATCCCATACACTCCCACGAAGAGGGGGAGACAAGTAAGAAAGGAGATTGTTTATTTGCTTTTCTGTTCATCTTATATTGCTTTTCTTTTAAGAGAGTTTCATATTCTGACTTTGGCATCAGAGGCGTTTTGGCAGGCACCACGCCGGTGACCATCTTCAAAGGCTGAAGAATCATCTCTGTCCGACGAACAGTGCTGACGAGTTCACACTCATCAGTTTGGCGCCGTCTGTGGGAAAGACATTCTTTCGTGTTCAAACTCGAAATAGTGATTCCTAATTCTTATTCCTTTTTAGGATGGAGTCTAATCAAGATTCTGCAGCCCTAGCTCAGCAAGTTCAAGCCCTTGCAGCCACTATTGAAGAACTGACTAGGCAAAACCAAGAGATGAAGTTACAGCTTCAGCGGGAAGAAAATCGTTCGAAGGGAAACCAAGAAGATGAGGGGGATAACAACAGAAGAAGTGACCATCGAAGGCTAGACACTCCCGCCGAGCAAAATTCAGATATTCTTCGGGAGATGAGGAGGGAGATGGACGAATTAAGGAATGCCATCAAAGGAAAAACGGAGCGGAGTGTGGATCGGATGGTCCAGGCGACGGATTCGCCGTTCACAACAGCGGTCCTCGACTGCCCAGTGCCGTCAAAGTTCCGGTTACCTCAGCTCGAGCCTTTCGATGGGCTGAAGGACCTCCAAGATCACCTAAATACCTTCGAGACGACCCTCGGACTCCAACAGCCCCGAGATGAAATATTGTGTCGTTCCTTCCCAACTACACTCAGGGAAGCCGCCCGAGAATGGTTCACAAAGTTGCCAACATTGTCGATCGATACGTTTGAGTAGCTGAGCAATGCCTTCCTGCGTCACTTTATTGGAGGACAACGACCAAAGAGGACCGCTGACCACTTGCTTACCATCAGACAGGGAGAAAAGGAAACCCTGAGGTCGTATGTAAAACGTTTCACGAGGGAAACACTGGAGGTGGACGAAGCCAACGATATGGTGCAACTGACGACATTCAAGGCAGGGCTGAGGTCCAGGGATCTCGTCAGCTCACTCGCGAAGAACCCCCCAAAGACGATGGCTGAAATGCTCCTCAAGGCACAGAAGTACATGAACACTGAGGACGCATTGGCTGTTATCAAGGACGAGGACAGACCAGGGGACAAAGGAAGAAAAGAAGACGATCGTAGAGGGCAAAAGCGGGACCGACCAGATCGTCGAATTAGCGACGGAGTCAGAAGGAAAGATGATAAAAATCCACGCACGGTAAAATTCACTCCTCTCGTTATGTCCGTTGACAAAATTTTGGCACAGATCAAAGACGAGCATTACCTTAAGTGGCTGCGACCACTGCACTCATCTCCTAACGTCCGCGACAAAAGTAAATACTGCCGATTTCACAAAGATCATGGCCATTACACCGAAGATTGTAGGGATCTCAAAGAGCAGATAGAAGAATTGATACACAGGGGGAAGCTGCAGAAATTCGTGAAGAAGGGGGAATACAATAAATTCCGAGATGAAAACAAAGGCCAACAGGGGTCCTCGTCCAAGAACGATGGTCGTCAATCACAACCTCCTCAAAATGTGGTCGGGGAGAAACAAACGAACGCAGGGGGGCCTACCACCGGGGGCTCATTCAAGTCACTCAAGAAAACACATCAACGACAAGTGAATAGCGTCCATACGACACCCCTGCCAAAGTACAGACGAACTGATCAGGATATGACCTTCAACGAGAGCGACTCCAGAGGAGTGAAACAGCCTCATAATGATCCCTTGGTCATAATGCTCACCATAGAAGGGTTCAACACCAAAAGGGTCCTCGTGGACAATGGTAGCTCTGCCGATATCATTTACTTTTCTGCATTCCAACAATTGAAGCTGGATCCCAAAAGACTTCGTCCATTCGATTCTCCGCTCGTCAGTTTCAGCGGTGATCGGGTGTATCCCAGAGGCATAGTGACGCTGACGGTAACAGTAGGAACATACCCAAAGCAGTTGACTCGTCAGATAGACTTTTTGGTAGTAGATTGTCCCTCATCCTATAATGTCATCATCGGAAGGCCAGCACTCAACAAATGGAAGGCGTCCACATCCACCTACTGCTTGAAGGTGAAATTTCCAACGGAAGATGGTATTGGTGAAGTCAAAGGAGACCAAGTTCTAGCTCGAGAATGCTATCAAGCTGTTTTAACTGCTAAGGAGAACCACACGTGGGTAGTGGAAGAAAAAGAGGAAGAAAAGGTGGAAGCACTGGAAGTAGTGGAGTTGATCGAAGGCGAAATGACGAAAACAACTAGAATAGGAACGACCTTAAGACCTGAGACGAGAACGAGGCTCATTCAATTTCTCAGGGAGAATTTAGACGTCTTCGCTTGGAGCCATGACGACATGCCGGGCATATCTCTAGAAGTTATTCAACACAGGTTGAATGTGGACCCAGAGAGGAAACCCATCAAGCAAAAACGAAGAACTTTTGCGCCCGAAAGAGACCAAGCAATCGCTGACGAGGTAAGTAAACTCTTGACTGCAGGCTTTATCAGAGAAGTATACTATCCAGACTGGCTGGCAAATGTCGTCCTAGTAAAGAAAGCAAATGGAAAATGGAGAATGTGCGTGGACTTCACGGACCTAAACAAGGCCTGCCCGAAGGACAGTTTCTCTCTTCCGAGAATAGACCAGCTGGTAGACTCTACGGCCGGACACAAGCTGTTAACGCTCATGGATGCATTCTCATGGTACAACCAGATAAAAATGGCTGACGAGGATCAGAATAAAACTGCCTTCATCACCAGCCAGGGGCTCTATTGCTACAAGGTAATGCCCTTTGGATTGAAGAACGCAGGAGCGACATATCAGAGGTTGGTGAATAAAATGTTCGTCAAGCAGATAGGCAGGAATATGGAAGTGTACGTCGACGATATGCTCGTCAAGAGCAGGGAAGAACTTGCGCATCTCGACGACCTTAAGGAGACATTCGACACCCTCAAGCAATACCAAATGAAGCTAAACCCGGGTAAGTGTGTTTTTGGTGTTGCCTCCGGAAAATTCCTCGGATTCATGGTGTCTCAGAGAGGAATAGAAGCAAATCCTGAAAAGGTGCAGGCTATACTCAATATGGCATCACCTAAGACCGTCAAGGAAGTCCAAAAGCTCACAGGCCGGATTGCAGCTCTTAACAGATTCGTGTCTAGAGCAACGGACAAATGCTTACCATTCTTTAAGACCCTGAAGCAAGCCTTTAAATGGACCGACGAATGTAAGGCGGCCTTCCAAGAACTCAAGCGTTACCTTAGCAATCCACCACTCCTAAGCCCGTCCAAAGAAGGTGAGAACTTGTACTTATACCTGGCAGTTTCGTCTACAGCCGTCAGTGCAGCCTTAATACGAGAAGAAAATAGAAAACAGCTCCCAGTCTATTACGTCAGCCAAGCTTTCCAAGGAGCTGAATCCAGGTACCCAAAGATCGAAAAAATCACGTTTGCATTGATAGTGGCCTCGCGTAAGCTCAGGCAATACTTCCAGGCAAACCCAATCTTAGTGATGACGGACCAACCCATCAAGAAGTCTATAAATAAACCCGAGGTAGCCGGGAGAATGGTCCAATAGGCAATCGAACTCAGCCAATTCGACGTGGAGTACCATCCCAAGACGGCCATCAAAGCACAGGCTCTGGCTGACTTCATCGCCGAGTTCACCCACCCAGACGAGCCGAGCCTTGCTAACATGAACGAGACATGGGTGGTGCAGACCGATGGCTCGTCAGCCTAAAAAAGAGGGGGAGTAGGGGTCGTCATAACCGCTCCTGACGGAGAAATATTGAAATATGGAGTGCAGCTGAAATTTCCAGCCACCAATAACGAAGCTAAGTACGAAGGAATTCTGACGGGCTTAAGGCTCGGGAGAGAGCTTGGGGCCAAGAACCTGCTAGTCCAGAACGACTCGAAGCTAATAATTGGGCAGATCAGAGGAGAGTACGAAGCAAAAGAAGAAAGAATGCAGAAATACCTCAGGTTGACGAAACGCTTGACTCAAGAGTTCGAAAAAGTGGAGTACATCCAGATTCCGAGAAGCCAGAATATGGCTGCAGACGAAGTCTCAAAGATAGCCTCGTCGGAAGAATCAAGAACAGACTTGATGATGGAGGTACAGAGAAACCCCAGTATAGAAGAAATTTCAACATTCGCAGTCGAGGGCACAAATAGCTGGATGACGCCCATCATGTCCTTCCTCCAAGACGGCCAACTACCCCAAAACGCAGATGAAGCTAGGAAGATCAAGAAGAAATCCACCAGATTCACAATTCTCAATGATACCTTGTATAAAAGAGGTTTCTTCATGCCCTACTTGAGGTGTGTCGACGAAGGAGAGGCTGAATACGTCCTGAGAGAGGTCCATGAAGGGATCTGCGGAGATCATGCAGGCCCAAAATCCCTGGTAAAAAAAATTATGCGAACAGGTTACTTTTGGCCAACCATGCAAGATGACGCAACAAGGTTTGTCAAGAAATATGACAAATGTCAAAGGTTCGGGAACGTCCAACGACTCCCATCAGAAAAGCTGATGACGATAACATCTCCATGGCCATTCGCACAATGGGGAATCGACATCGTTGGCCCACTGCCTCAAGGCAAAGGTCAGGTAAAATTCTTACTAGTTGCTATTGATTATTTCACTAAATGGGTTGAAGCAGAGGCACTGGCAACCATCACCGAGGCTAGAATCCAGGGGTTCGTATGGAGGAATATAGTTTGCAGGTTCGGGATCCCACGGACGATCATATCAGACAACGGACGACAGTTCGATTGCCTGAACTTCAAGGACTTCTGCTCGGGCTTGGGCATCAAGAACCAGTTCTCGTCGCCAGGCCACCCACAGGCGAATGGACAGACGGAGGTAAGAAACTGTACATTGCTCAAGATCATAAAAACCAAACTGGACGAAGCAAAAGGAGCCTGGCCAGAAGAACTGCCCAACGTCTTGTGGGCCTACAGAACCACGGCTAGAACCCCAACGGGAGAGACCCCCTTCAGACTCACCTAGGGCACCGAAGCAGTAATCCCTGTCGAAGTGGGAATAACCAGCACCAGGAGAGAAGCGTTCAATGAAGAAGAAAATGACGACCTACTGTGAGTTGACCTAGATTGCCTTGACGAAGTACGAGACAAAGCCCTCAGCAAGATGACGGAGTACCAGAGAAAAATGACAGACTACTACAACAGAAGGGTGAAGCTCAGGAGACTCAACATAGGGGACCTCGTCCTGCGCAAAGTAACCCAGGCAACCAAAGACCCAACTCAAGGAAAGCTCGGCCCCACGTGGGAGGGACCATACAAAGTCATTCATTACTCTAGACAAGGCAGCTATCACCTGGAGACCCTAGACGGACAAAGACTCACAAGACCATGGAACATTGAACACTTGAAGAAATACCATCAGTAGATGTAATGAAAAGACGTATTCGTCACTTACGATCAATAAATGAATTGTTCAGCCAATATTTGTGTATAAACATGCCTGGAGAAACAAATGAAAGCCAAAAATGACTAAGTAACAAGATTCCGCCTAGACGGATGTAAGTTACTGACGAAGACCAGCAAGTGTTTAGGAAAGCCAAAAATGGCTAAGTAACAAGATTCCACTTAGACGGATGTAAGTTACTGACGAATACCACTAAGTGTTTAAGAAAGCCAAAAATGGCTAAGTAACAAGATTCTGCTTAGACGGATGTAAGTTACTGACGAATATCACAAAGTATTTAAAAAGCCAAAAAGGCCAAGTAACAAGATTCCGCTTAGACGGATGTAAGTTACTGATGAAGACCACTAAGTGTTTAAGAAAGCCAAAAATGGCTAAGTAACAAGATTCCGCCTAGACGGATGTAAGTTACTGACGAAGATCGCAAAATATTTAAAAAGCCCAAAAGGTCAAGTGACAAGATTCCGCCTAGACGGATGTAAGTCACTGACGAAGATCACTTCGTTATAGAAAAGCCAAAAACTGACGAAGATCACTAAAAAGCCAAAAATGGCTAAGTGATAAAGTCCCGCCTAGACGGATACGAGTTACTAACATGCATCAAACGAAAATGAAGAGGGACGTGTAATCACAAAATACAAGTAAGTACCAAAGAAATAAAATTAAGAGGCTGACAGGCCAATTACCACTGTTTCTACAACTAAAAGCCCGTAAACGCTGGGCTAAAAAAGCTGTCCTCAAAATAAATGAAATTGTTTAGCAAATAAATTTACAAAAAAAGAAAAAGCCCAAAACATGACGGGCACCACAAAAAGAAAGAAGTTTTTTCTAAGTGTCAAACTCGTCCAGCCGCGTCGTCGGCAGGGGCATCCTCGGTACGAGCGCCGTCATCAGGAGCGTCAGCTAGAGCCTCAGTCTCGGTGGCAGACGATTGAATAGCCTCGTCAGCCGCCATTTCTTGATCTACCTCTTCCAGATCAAGCGCCTCCATGTTTACTCCGGAAGGATGTTTGACGAGGTACCTCCTCAGGAGCTCGAAACCCTTGAAATACCAATTGAAGAGCACGGTGTTGTACTCATCAGTGGTCTGGAAGGCAGCAACTGATCTAGCTGCAATGGTCTTGAGGCTCTCCTTGGCTGCTGCAATCTGCTCGTCCTTCTCAATGGTCAGCTGACGCTCCACCCTAAGATCGTCTGTAAGTTTCTTTGCTTGCTCTCTCAAGGTATTCGCCGTGCCCATGGATTCGATGAGATCCTTCTTCAGGCCCGAATTTTCCGCCTCCAACGCCTCCACCCTAGAAGCCAGAAACGCCACCTTTGCCTCCTGAGTAAGATACTCAGAGGAAAGATGAAGACTCTCCCCCAGCACCTAAAAGAGAGTTAGAGATTTTCAACAACAAAAAAAAAAAAAAAAAAAAAAAAAAAAAAAAAAAAAAAATAGAGGGAAGAAATACCTGGATGATCTTATGGACATGGCCAGCAGCTACCCCACTGAGGGGGACACCGGACAAGGCCTTTAAGTCGGCAGCAGTCACTACTTCATGGGCTCGATCCACGGCCATTTTCTCGTCATTCCAGATGGTAGATGGACGAGAGTCAGCCTTCTCCTTCTCTTTCCCTTTTTCGAAGAGACGTGGCCTTTTCGAGACAGGAGTGCCACCTATCTCTTCCAACGATACCGTGGGAGAAGCTGTCCTCGTCGTCTCCCCCACGGAGACGATGGGGTGGACGGAAGCAGCTGGAGCAACGGGGGCACCCCTCCCGGTGACACGAACTGTTTTCTTGCCGAGATTAGACAGCGGCTCATCTTTCTTCGACCTCATCTTGGCGTAAAGGTCCTTGTTAAACTTCGTCGTCATCTCTGCCAGGAAAAAAGCAACATATAAAATAAAATAAAATAAAATAAAAAAAACACTGACGGAGTCAACACTTACTTTTCTTTCCTTCGATTTCAACGTTTCGCAAAACGAAAGAGGAAGGATCTAGACCGAGATTGTAGAAGGCTAACGTCCTCGAGTCTACCAAGTCGTCCCAGTTTTCGATTGATTGGGCGTATTCGATTGCCTGCTCAACGTGCTCCTTATACCTGCTCTTAAGCTTAGGCCATCTCTTCACTGCAGAAAGAAGGATAACAGAAAATTGTGACGACCACAAACAAATGAATACAACAAAACTAAAAGGAGGGAAACTGACGCACCTAAGGTCGAGGTTGCCCACCGACGAAGCAACCTTGGAATGTCACCCCATTCCGGACTGGAGGGAGTCTCAAAGTCATCCCCGGACACAAAGAAAAATCTTGACTTCCAATACCTGAAGGACGAAGGCAGCCCTCTAATAATCCTGGTCCTTCTCTCCCAAGGAACCAGCTCATAATACCCATACTCTTTTGATTCTTTTAGACGATAAAGATGGACGAGCTCACCCACCTTAATCATATCTCCATTAGCAGCCAACCATATCTCCATACAATTGACTACTATTCTCCACGAATTAGGCATTAACTGCCTAGGAGCAATTCCAAAATGGCTCAGGAGTTCCATGAAGAAAGGGTGGACGGGGAATCTGAGTCCACAGGTAAAGGCAGCCTCATAAAAGCACACCTCACCCGGGAAGAAATGACAGGCCCTATCCTCGTCATTAGGCCGACGAACACGAACCCTCTCGGGAAACTGAAACCTATCCCTAAATCTACTCACAGTCTCTACTTCCAGACCACAAGCATCTTCAAGGGCATAGAAAGCCCTAACAACACGGGGAGAAGAGACAGCTGTATCGCCCTCCACTGGATTGCCACTAGACGACAAACCAGTCTCGAGATCGCTGGATCTGACCTCGGACATAATGTTCTCCCTCCTCACCTGACCCTCGAACCAATCAACTGATTGCCTAATTAAAGGCAACAATTCAGTCAATACCACACTAAGACCACTACCCTCAAAAACAAAATTCCCAAAATCAGAGAACGTGCCTAAAGCCCCCCCTAAACACGCAAAAAGAAAGGAAACCGAGGGACAAACAACTCTAACCTCAGAACTACCAAACATGAAAACCCAACAAAAACACAAAAAAGGAGAACAACCCAACTAAATCACAGAAAAATTGAAAACAAAAGGAAGCAGGAAAAGAGAAAATCAGGAACAGTACCACAGCAAAACCAAGAAAAGAAAAAATGAGAGGAGAAGAGAAACATACCTTAATCTAGGGCGGATTGAGAGAGCTCTGTTCAACCAGCGTACCAACCCAAAGAAAAGTAGCAGAAAAAAGCTAAGAAAAAAGTAATGGCTGGAATGTGAAGGAGAAAACACGAGGAGTGAAGAAAGTTAAGGAAAAAGCTAGCAGAAGAGTAATGACTGAAATGTAAAAGGGAAAAACGAGGAGTGAAGGAAGTTGAAAAGAAAAGCTCGAAAAATGGAAAGGTCGGTGGGAAACCCAATAGTCTCATCACCTTGGGCATTAATTGCACCAATCAACGCGCGCCACGTATTCCACGATCTGTGAAGTGCCGCCGCTTCGCACTTAATACGGAGCAGAACCCCAAGAGTCATTTACAACCTGTAACCCTTCATATTCTATGATCGTCATTGAAAAGACGAACACAGAATCGGGGGGCAGATGACGAGGAAGAAAAGTACTGACGAAACTATCAAGCCCTCCCAAGAGGACGAGACCTTCGACAGAGACGAGAACACCCTCAAGATAGACAACGTGGAAGGCAGCACTACTAACGAGGAAACCTAGTCCATTTAATACAGTCAACTAAATGGTTACACTTCCAACTGTACGAACCGTTTGAAGACATTGATGCCTCATTACACAGCCCCAAAACGTTACCCAATGAAGCATTAAGACCTCCATAAATCCTCCAACAGCTAGAGACCATGAAGGCATATATAAATCCCATACACTCCCACGAAGAGGGGGAGACAAGTAAGAAAGGAGATTGTTTATTTGCTTTTCTGTTCATCTTATATTGCTTTTCTTTTAAGAGAGTTTTATATTCTGACTTTGGCATCGGAGGCGTTTTGGCAGGCACCACGCCGGTGACCATCTTCAAAGGCTGAAGAATCATCTCTGTCCGACGAACAGTGTTGACGAGTTCACACTCATCAAAAGCCATTCTTTTCCAAGCCTGTTTATTCTGATATTGTCTGCTCTCTCCACTCTTCACACCATCGTCTTCCTGTGTCAGTCTCATCTCAACTGTAGAGATAATTTGATGTGGTCCAGTCAGTGCAAAGTTCAGTACTTGCATTAAAAGGAAAAAGAAAAAATAGAGAGGAATTTAATCTGAACGGTTTTTAGACCCCTTAACACAACCGGATTAACCTAGTTAATTAAACAAGTGATTAACTTAGTCAAATTATGCAAATCTAGGTTATCACAATCAAACAATCATATCAAGTATATAGCAGCAGAAATATAAATAACACAAAGATATGATGACCCAAGAAACCACACCGGTAAAAACCTGTGGAGGATTTAACCTAGCTATCCTCAAGGTAAACTTGAATCCACTATCTTGAAAGAATCGAAGTTCATACAATAAGACTTACAAGCCCTCATGCTCGACTTCTTATTGCTACCTATCAGTAGAACTTTCTGACACGACCACGTGCAAGCTCCGAGACCACGGACTCCTTCTTTCTTGGATTCTCCAGCAAGTACAAGCACACCCGCTTATGTATCTTTAAGTTCCAATGGTAACAACTGAGTTGATCATCAAGGTGTAGATAACATATCCTCCTTGAAAACCCTAAGCTTTGTGTAAAGGAAAGCTCCTCTAGATCTCACAAGAGATTTACACAAAACAGCAATGTAAGCAACCTAAAAACATGGCTAGGGTTTGCCTTAAATACCTAGGGCAAAAACATAAAACCCTAAACGTTTTAGGAGTTAGGGCTGAGTTAGAAAAACTGTAAAAAAATGCATTTGTGCGAAATTCGATTGATCGAGCCTAAGCTTCGATCAATCGAGCCAGGCCAAGATGCACAGTGAATTCTGCATCAGCTCGATTCCAACTTTACATAAACAGCACAATTTTGAGCACATCTAAACAAGATTAAATAACCTATTTTGATCATGATTTGCCAACAATACAAATTAGAGTTCTAAACACATAAATTCCTATTTTTAGAACCTAACATAATCAATCACCAAGAGTATAAAGCACATGGACAAACTGGAGAGCATATGATTTTTTAGACTTACCCACATTTTTGTTGTGACCACTGACCAGAGTGGTATGTAAGGTTTAGTACCGTGAAAATGGGATTCAGTTGCCTTTGGGTACTGCATTTTAGGTACTGTTGATTATGGATGCAAATTTTTGTTGTTGCCTTTGGGTTTACATCCTGTGCCTTTTAGGAGCAAATTGTCGAGAGGTACAAATTGACAGTACTCGAGGATTTACTAATGTTGCTTTAATGTTGGGGCTTAATAATTTTTGAACTATTTGTTTACGTTTGTTGCTTGTGCTGTTAGTATAACTAGAGTTTGGGAAACGTAGATGAATCAGAAGTTCACGTGAAACTTAAAATAGAAAATAAAGTTATAAGATCATGGTAAATGGAAAGCTGAAACTTTACTTGGTTGACTGTTTCTTTAGAGCAACCATCAATGAGAATAACTTTCTAAAGAGAATTTCTGCTGCTTAAAATGAGTACTATCTAGAACAAAAATCAATCACCTGTCTCCTCCCTCATTGAACAAAACTTTCCATTAAAATTATTATTATTATTATTATTATTATTATTATTATTATATGTAATTGGGGTTATTATCTATATATATATATATATATATATAACCGATACCTCTAAAGCTCCCACAATTTTCCACTTCAGCACAATATTAAAAAAAAAAAAAAAAAAAAAAAAAAAAACATAATAAAACTTTTCTAAAACACCCGATGTCTACCTTCTTTTTCACGATGCTCTACCCGTTCTTTCACCAAAACTCTTTCACAATGCTCTGCCTTTTCTTTCACCAAAATGCTCGCCCTGCCTTCCTCTACCAGCTCTCTGCGATCAGACCCACGGCAAACCAAGACACCATACCCACAGATTCCTCAATCAAAACCCACCATACCCACAAACCTGCAGACATCTTCTTCCTCAGAACAGAGATAGAAAAAAGGAGATTGAGAGAGAATCGTCAGAGTGTTAGACTATCATCCACCGACAAGCCAGATGCTTACCAACATTAGGCCACCTAAATCGCTATCGGTAATATATATATATATATATATTTTTTTTTTTTTTTCTAAATCTGGTACTCTTTTTTTCTCCCAAAATACCAGATGCCCTCCACTCTCTTTTCAGATTCTTTCATGCAACCATCTTCTTCCCTGAAAATCAAAGCCCTCTTTTTCCCCAAAATCAAAACCCAAAAACCCAAAACTCAGATGCCGCCGGTGTTGTCAAGGAAGTTATAAGCAATCCAAAATCTCTAACACAACCTCTGAAGTAGGTTTTGGAATTTTCTTGAATTTTTTTTTAACTTATTTAACCGTTCATGGTTGGTAGTGTTGGAGAATTGGAATTATTAGGATGAGAGGAAAGGAGGATGGTATAACCCCAAAAATCAAAATTTCTTTTTGTGGGTATTGTTGCATATTGCTATATGACTGAAATATTTGTTTTGGGTTTGTCTTTATTTTCTATTTCTATTTTCATTTATGGAATGCAAATTATGTGTTTGGTGAAATGCTTCAATGAACTGTCTATAGGTTATTTACTCCTGAATTATTGGAGGGAGCTATGGATTTGAATTTCAGTAGATTTGGCTCTTAGAGGACTGTAAGAGGGACATTTAAGTGAGGGCAGAAATTGAGGAAAAATGAGAAATCTGGGGATCCGATGGTATAGATTTTCACCTGTTTGCTCTGAACATTGTGTTGAATAGACACTCTTTTTGTTGCACCGACTTGCTGTCTACACCACCCTAACCTCACCCAACAAGCCCTCTCCAACTATCAAACATTTAGATCACAAATGCAGTTCAACTAATACCTGACGAAGTAAACAGAATCTTTTTTTTACCCACCATATCAGGTAAGTGATGACCTAAACATAGGACCTAGGACTTGACATGCCAAGGCCTCACTAGCCCAGCTGGGTGGGTTAAGGCAAAAACACTAAATCTTAGCTATTGAAAAGCATGGCATGGCTTTTTTTATGTTACTTCACAGCAGCAATTCCAAATCTTCAGGCCACTCCACTTATCCCCTTCCTACATTACCACCAAAAATAAAAATAAAAATAAAAAACCTTGCAAAAGCCATAAATGCGAGAATTAGTTCTCTTATCACTCTGCATATCCAAATACCTCTTGACATCTATTTGATCAACTCGAATGTCATCTCTGTTTCACTTTCTATTCTATAAAAGTCGTTATTTTTGTTTTTAAGGTTTGGGTTGGTTACTATAGCTGTTTGGGATTCTGCATATGGGGAGCAATGATAAATTTGACAGAATTACAGCAATTTTGACTTTTAATTTTCTTAACATTTGAACTTCGAAAAATAACAGGCTCAACATAGGAGAAGGAAAAGAGGCCAATCATGAGAGATGTTCTAAATCGAAGCTTCAGCTGCAATGCATCATATATCTTGGTCTGGTGAGTCTCATGTCCCTACTTTATGCTCCCTAGCTAGGAAGTAGAGTTTGTATTTTGATAAAAAGCAATCATGCATCATGGAACAAACACCATACTTAATTTGAAGTTCAATCATCATGAATTGCAGGTAGAAAGGAAGGCTTATGAAGTTGTGGTTCAAGATGGAAAACTTATCTTCAACCATAGTGGTGAATTCCTTCACACAGCAGGAGGGCCTGAAAATGCAAAGTGGATCTTTTTCCTTAGTCAAAACTCTTCTTTTTGTTGAAGGGATTCTTAAAAGTAGAAGTTTTCAAATCAATGATTCTATCAAAAGTTCATTCTCTTGGGTAAGTATCTTTGTCTAAGCCTTTTTAAAGTGGTAGTATATTGTTCTATCCCCATAAACATCTATGACTTAGATTTGGTACCAGAAGAAGAAAAAAGCTTTAAGTGGATATTGTTTGGGTTGGTTGGAAAATTCTGATTACAAATAAAATTTACTAGAAATATGTTATTATGCTATAAGTTGAAGCCTGTGAATTTATTAATATAATCGTTTCTATGGGATATTATGATTAAGATGACTGATATTTTGGTAATTGATAATTCTCAAAGTTAAGTTGGTTTATATATTCTTTATAGGTCTATATTGATTTCTTTAAGTTATAATTTTGTTTATATAGAACTATTAGCATTTAGATGTATTTGTGTGTTGTTATCTTTAGAATAAATAGATTATGGCTTTGGGAATTTACTTTTTTACCTGAGTAGCTCATAAATCTTGGGGTTTTGAAGCTTATTCCATTATAGTTTGCCACAAATCTATTTGATATTTCCTATTATCTATGACTTTAAAAGAAAAGGTTTGTGAAAAGGCTTTTCTTGGCCTTGTTTGATGCTTTGCCAATGGGTATCATGACAACAATCTAAAATCTAATTGGTATGTACAAGTTAGAAAATTAATAAAAATAAACCCAGCAGCACACTCACATTTTTTTTATTGATTCATTTATATTATTTTGTGCAATTTTTGCAGCAGATTATTTTCCTTTTAGCTATGTACTAATTACAACAAGTAGACATGCTATCTAAGAATAAAAAATCTATCTCTAATCTAAAACTCACAAAGATAGACTTCTCAGTTTGAGGTAGAGTTGGCTTCTTGATATGTACAATTAATAGACAGTTGATCATGAATTTATAAATATATATTGAGTGCTTTATCGAATTGATGGTTCTTTTTAGGTGTGTGTTTCCAACTTCTTTCAATTTCTTTTTGGTTTTTTTTTCCCTCCAGTTTCCAGTATCTTCTAATATACTTTGCAAAAATTCTAGAATGGTAATGCACATTTAGCTGGAAAAGAAAAAAGAAAAAGAAAAGTTGTGCATAGCACTTTTAAGGATTCTACAATCACACGCTGCTAACTTGATTACTCATATGCAAATTAAACTTGAAATGTCATATTTACATGTTTGCACGTACCAAATTAAAAATCTCATATTAAGTTTCCACATACTAACTTGATTACTCATATGCATATTAAATTATTTATCAGATGAATGAATACTCATGCATATTGGTACTATCTGAGAAGAGTACTAAAGATTCATAATCATATCACTTAACTTTTTAATATTGTTATTGTTGATGTGATGCTACTTTAAAGTAGTGAGAATGGGAATTTGAATTGTGCATGATGATCTATAGAACAGATGGGGTTTGATGGAAGGTTGAATAATCAAAACACTTTGAAATGCATATCATTTATGACAATGGTGTGAGACCACTCCACAAACATTTTCATGCATGATAGCTTAGTGATTGACTTTGTGTGGATAGTAGAAAAGATTCAAGTCTAAGATAGATGTGAAAGCATTTTTTTAACTCTTTGCTTTCTCTTTGCCCATTAAATAATAAGTTTAGGGATATAATTTTTTTTTAAAATATTAAATTCCTATTTTGTAGATTTTAATATTGAAGTTAGATAAAAGAGCTGCACTTATCAAGTTAAAAAAGGACCAGGTTTTTACATTCCATGTTATGTGTGCTCATTGCTTGATATATTCTTTTTCTTTTTTGACATGGCAATGATTTAGATGATGATTTTCAAACCACATGCTCATATCTTTTGATTTTCATGATGGACTGTATGTAATTTAACGTCTTTGGTGTTATCTTTAATGTGAGTTACTAAATTCAATTGTGGATTAGTGAAACTAAATAATATGATTCTTATCTATTAAGTGGACATTTTCATGTGGTGGTCTTTGTTATTGTCAAGGAAGTTAATTAGTTATTTTCTTTTTCAAGGCATATAAGTTGCACTTTTGGGAGATCTAGGGTACCATGGAAAAGAAAGAACACTGCCAGGGGCCTGAAAACAATTTTATGTTACTCTTTGGGACCATGATTTAACTTTGCCTTAAGGTTAAAAATGAGATTGCATCATACAAAGATACAATTGTATACAGTAATGAAGATTTCCAACCATGAGAAGTGGAAGCATATAAGCATAAACAAGTTATTTTTGTATTTATTTGTATGTAAGTTTTTGATGTTATATTATTGCGATTTTAATGTGGAAATTGTTACTATAAACCTTGATTTATTTGTTCAAATATACAAATTTTATTTATTAGTGCTTTATAAAGAAAAAAAACATATAATATATTAAAATAAATTTCCTAAACTTTCCCGTGCAAAGCACGGGTTAGTGACTAGTTATTATTATTATTATTATTATTATTATTATTATTATTATTATTTATGTGATAGGGATATGAGAGTAAATTTATATATGTTACATTTTCTATCATTTTATTTTTTCTTCCCAATCCAACAAAAGAGTTTTCTATTCTTTTACTTTTTCATCCGTTCAACTAAACACATGAGCGAAAACTAACGTTATGTTTGGTAATTGTTTTTGTTTTTTGCTTTTTGGTTTTTAGAAACTTATTTTTAATAACAGAAATAAAAAATAGTATTAGTCTATTTTCAAAATCAAAATTTTAATGTAAAGATTTTGGTTTTATTTTTTGTTCCCACCAAGATTTGAAGCTTGGACTTCACTTAAGTGCATAGTTACACTTATTTACTTTGTGTTTTCAAGCTCCCTTGGAAACTGAAAATTAAAAACACATATTTGCTTGTTTATAGTTTCCTTTCTAAATTTAGATGTGGAAACTTTTTTTTTCCTATTTGTTTTCAATTACCAAACAAGTTTTCAAGTCTAGAAAATAGAAAACAAATTTTGAAAATAGAAAACTGGGAAAAAAACAGTTACCAAACTGTGGGGGTCAAAAACACAAAGCTATGATAACTAGCTTTGAATTCAGGATCAACAAAACTGAAAGCTCGAATATATGTGAAAACACAAGAGCTGTTTAGACCCCCAAATTAAAAATTACGGCTCGGTTGATTTTACTCTAACTCAAACTAAGGGCAGAATAGAGTAAATGCAAGCGAACAAACAATAAAACTACTCTAAGCCATATTCATCAAATATCAACAATAAAATGAAAGCTAAAAGAGTAGGGAAGAAGGATGCAAACACAAGATAACACCGAGACGTGTTATCGAAGAGGAAACCGAAGAACTCAACAAAAAACCTATTTGCCACCCTCCAAGCGGTAAATCAATGCACTAGAGAATAAAGTTGGAGTACACAAATAACAAAAGACCCTCCAAGCCTAGTCTACCCTATGTACTTGAGCCCTCCAAGCTCTTGCTACCAACTGACTTGATGAAGCCTTGTCTTCTCTAACTCTCCAAATCACGCAATTCAGCCCGATTGCAACCACTAAACAAATGGCTTCTTCCAATGCTTTCCAGCAGCACCGAAACCTCACTTTACACTCAGAATGGGTGTGGTAAGTGTTTAGGCTATGAACCTCTCAAGGATTTGGATATGGAGAGGTAGGAGTTGAGGAAAACCACAAAGGATTGTGTAGAGGATTGTGGGTATAACAATTTCTAACTCTTAAGTGTTTTATCTAGGGTTTTCTCTCTAAAAAGCACTCCTTACAATATGTGGATAATGAGGGTATATAAAGTGTGGGTGAAGACATAGTGAAGCAGATATGCCAAAATAGCAAAACAGAATGTTTCGCAGGTATCTCGCAGGAAGGCCTTAACCGCAAAATACTTGTGAAAACCAGCTGTCATGACTCTTTTCGCATTCCAATCATGTGCTCTGCACGTGGCTCACTTCGCGGGAAGTCTTCTCGTGAAACTTCTCATGAAATCCCCTTTGAGCTTCAATGATGTCTTGAGTCTTCACACTCTCTTTCACACACAACCCATACAATAGAATCCCACATAAAATATAGGTACATATGATTGAACAAAATTACAATCAAAGTTCGCACGAAATTAAAGCCAACACAAAATAGTTGTAAATCACAACTTTACAATCTCCCCCTTTGGCTATTTCGTGAAAAAACCCATAAAACAGACTCTAGACTTAAATGTGAGTTTGGGAACAGTAGTAAAACTCACTCACACCTAATATAAAAGCTATGAAGCACTTGCACGTATACACCTGTATCCTGAAACACTTGCACACAAACAAAACTTTCATTAAGCTTATGACAAGTTGAATACAAGGTACGTATTGGAGCAAGTAAAATGCGATCAAGGAATTAAACAATATATAATCTATGAAACATAACTTGATCAAACAAGAACAGTCATTAAAGAATGACTGCAATGAACATTTAACTAGTAAATGATCATTTGGACACGCAATGCAATTAAGAGCAACGTAAAAATCAATTGCATGTCCAACACATAACCAATGCAAAACACTAAAGTATTTGCATCAAGGATACAAGATCCAACAAGGGCACAAGTGTGTAGTACTAAAGATAATGCAACATGTGGGGGGTAAAAGCCCAGATCTAGGTGGGCCTGGGGCCCCGTTCTTTGTGGCCTCTTATGTCCGAAGAGCTCAAGCGGGATGGGACACCGTTCCTCTAAACCGGGGTCCGAAGATGGCCGAGAAATGCAGTCCGAGGAGGTTATTCGTCGTCCGAAGAGACTTTACTCTTCGGATACGTGAAGTTCTGATTAAATACATGTACAGGGAGCTCGGGGGCCCTTCCTAGCAATGTGTGTGACAAAAACAAGCTCTGGGCACTCCTGAGGATGATAAGAATGAAGAAATATCTAAAGGAAAAGCTGCTACCACCGTATTTAATGCGCTGCAACAGCTTTTCTGGCCGCATTTATGTGGAGAGGACCTCTGAACAGTGAAACCTTAGCTACCACCACTCACAAAGAACTAAAGTGGGCGCATGATTTGACCCGCGCTCAAGTGTTTACCCAGAGGGGGAACAGGTGGACGATGGAGATGAGGAAGGAGGGTAATATATAAAGAAGGTCGATCCCTAATCGAAGGGGGGGGAGGAAAAAAGGAAGGAAGAGGCTTGACTGTAGCTCTGAACATTGTTATTACTGTTTATTCAATAAGATGTCTCTTCGGACTTTCACTGAAATATTCGCTGTCATTATTTTATGCTATCTCGGCCTCACGTAATTTAGCCATCCATAGTTTAATTCAGATCCAGCCCAGCTCTTTCACCCACTCTCTATAAATTCATTGTGTTGGGTTCGTTGGGCCTCTAACCCATCCTTTTTTGGGTTTGGGCTACAAAAACTGACCCTACACAACATAATCTAAAAGTACTTAAAACGCTACAAAGCAAGGATACATAAACAAAGTACTAAAATTAAACATAAGTTTTAAACTAGAGTACTTTAAAGTTTTAAAAGAAAGCAATGTAAATATAAACATAAAACAAAATATCTAATGTAGGCTTTTCTTGCTCTTTTGGCCCATGCCCCACCCCCCCCCCCCCCCTTCAATCTAGCTCTTTCTCCCCCTATCATTACACTCCCCCTATCATAAACCATCTCCCCCTTTTTTTCATGGAATAGCTAGTCTACATCTTCCTCTAGCTTCCTTTGAATTTGGTCTAATTGAGTTTGGAGAGACGTGAACTTTGTGTCAAAACGGATGTGTTGGGAGTGCATGATAGTTGCAAGTCCGGATAGCTTAGTGCTGATGTCTTGGATAGATGACATAATGTTGTCTAACTTCTCATCATAGGGATGTGAGCTAGAGCTTGAACTACCATGAGGAGCATGACTCTCATGCTTGGCTCCCTTTCGGGTGTGACCGATGCTAGCATTGAGAGTGCAGATGTTGATTGGACTTTGTTATGGGTACAGTACTCATCTCCCAATGGATGAACGCCTTTGAACTTCAAAATTTTTGTGATAAGGCAACAGAAGAGAAGGCAGTTCCTTGAGGCAGTTCTCTCAGTAGTTTTGCTCAAGATGTGAAAGATATAAGAGCAAATATTGATCTTTTCATCATTGATCAAGTTGTGAAGGAATAAAGCCCGACTAAGATTCAGGTACCCGATGCTTGAGAGAGGATAGAGGTTGTGGAACATGATCATTGTGAGTAGCCTAAGTTTGGGAGATAAGAATGCAACACTTACTGATTTCCCACCGGAAAAGAACTCCAAGTTTTCTCCTAAAGTTTCCCGAAGCACCTCCTCATCCGGATTCAAGTCATCATACACCAGTGGCTTTGGAAACATTGGTCGGTTGATGAGCAAAATGTCAGCAAGATAGGAAGGTGACACTGTGAAGTTCTTTCCTCTAACCCAACATTTCAGCTCATCCCTTTCAAAAATGGCATTTGCACAGAATTCCTTCACCATTTTTTCGTATGTATCATCAAAGCTGGTTAGAAGGTAGTTCCAATCCTTGGAGGCAAACCATTTTGGGATGTTTGTCTCAAGGAGAGATGCTTGCTCAACTACCCTTTCAACCAACAGAGGGGCGTCTTTGAAATAGCTCTCTTAGGTTTGAAATGTAGAATACGATTTGAACTTTTCAGTATCATAGAACCCTGTCGATGAACGAGTCTTCTTTGACTTTGGAGTGAGACTATCAAAATCAATTACGAGCTCTTTCCCTTTGCTACTACCCCCTTTCACTGTAGATTTCTTGAAGGGAGACATCTACAAAAACAGTCACAAACACAAAGACACACGTGCAAAAACACCCAAAAAAAAGAAAAAAAAAAAAGAACACAAACTTGATTAATACCAAGTTAGTCCATAAAACAAACACAAAGTCCTAAAAAGAACATAAACAATGTCACAAGATCATGTTGTAAGTGCTAAACATGTAACAACATTTATCTAGCATGAGTGATATGCAAAACATGACAAGTGAACAAGTGTGCATCAAGTGTGCATGTGATGTGCATATGTGATGCATGATCAAGGCATGACTAAGCACATTTGGGTCAAAGTGTGTAAAACACATAACCAATGATTAAAACATGATAAACATGCATAATCATGGTAATCCCCAAAGTTTGGTACTCAATGGAGTCCAAAACAACATCAAAATGCCATTTGGACATTTTATCAAACACTTGATATGCACCAACACAACTAACATGTAAGCAATGTATGAATATGTGTAAATCTTGCCTAAATACATGTTAAAATGCCACAAGGGGCCAACACAAACACAAACAAAACAAATGGGACAGAGCCCAATCAAGAAATTGAAAAAAGTTTGACAAAACTTAAAGGTTCCCAACCCTTTTTCAAAAATAAACCCAACTCATGCAAAACCTAGAATCTAAGGTATACTCGTAAATAAAGAGGAAAGAGTGATCAAACATACCTTAGAGTGGTCTTTGAGAAGATTTCACTTGAGTTTTGGTTGGGTTTTTGAGAGAAAATAGGTTTAGGGTTGAGAGAGCCGAGGGAGGAAAAGTGTTTATGTTTGAAAAACTGTCTTGATCAGCCCTTAAAAACTGAAAATACCCATTTTTCGTGGGTTAGCTTTTCGCGAAGTTACTCGCGAAAAATGCCTCTAAAGCACAAAAATTTTCGCGGGAAGAGTTTACTCGTGAGATAATCATGAGACAGTCGCGAAAGTTTCAATCTGAAAATTTTGGTGTTTCCATTTTTGCCTAACTCATTTTCGTGGGAAGAGCTTACTCGTGAGCTTCTCGTGAAAATGCTTCTCGCAAAAATGCCTTTGAAGAAGTTTTTGATGAAAAACATGAAATATGCAATACAAACAAAAACTTAAAACACGAAGCAATTTAAAAAACAAATAAAATACTCAAAAATCTTTTTGGGTTTGATCTACAAGCAATTGAGTATACACATCACATTTGAACACATATAATCACACAAATGAAATAAGCATTCATTGAACAATAGACTTGTGTGTTTTGTGTGTGTATCAAATGTGGAAAAGTCCTTAGTCTAAAGTGAGGCTTCAATGATCAATTCAATCAAGTCATACATAACTAGTACTAAGTCAAGTGGTCTATCTCAATTATAGAAATGAACATATATGACCTCCCACAAGAAAATGATTACATTATTTTGAAGCTTTTCTTTTGGCTTCTTTCAACACATAACATTTGATCATTTAAGAATAATACATCTCATTTTGAGATCGATGCCTAAAATTTTTTATATTTAAATCTTGAGAGTAAGCCTTTGGCTTTTTAGGCATCATACATTTCAATACAAGTCGCTTTCCTTTTTTCCTAGTCAAATACTAGTATGTGCTGCGGTTTTTGCAGCTCATTATCTCTTTTCAAGATTTGACATTGGGTTGAGCTATAAAGCAAAAACATAAAAAGTGGGAAGATATATAGGCACAAGTCTATGCATGTATCAAAACCATCAAGACTATTGACTAATCATTCATGACAAGCTTGAAGATCAATTTACGACAATCACACATAGATGTTAAGATTTTTCTCACAAAGATAGATGTGCATACATAACAAGCTAAGCTCGTAAATGCACTACGCCATTAGTATGAAGGTACTAGGCCAAACTCACATGTGATATATACAAAACAAGCGATCAAATTTTTTGGAGATTTTTCAATTTTTATGGTTTTTGAATTATTTTTTTCAACACACTCAAAAACAGAACATGTAAAGTAAGATCAACAAAAACAACAAGTACAAAACAAACTTGAAAAGAAACATGCTAAAATGAAAACATAAGCAAACAACCAAACATAGTCATAACATATTGAAAGAATTGATGTATGGACATGTTGTACTGCTTATGCATGTGTACCCTTCTTCACCCACACGGCACGTGCATTTAGGGTGATATCCCTAGAGGATTGGGTACTAGAATTGTGATTCTCAAACCTTTGGGTGAAGCTTGCCAAACACGAAGTGATGATACCTATTATCTTCATCACATCACTCAAATCAGGATCAACTTCTCGCCCTTTTGGTTGCTCGGCATTCCACTTCCCCTTTCCTTATCCTCTTAGCTTTTGAGAATCCACCTTCTTCAATGCATGAAGTTTGTAGCAATTGGGTCTTGTGTGTCCTCGGACTCCACAATGGTGATAAAAGTGTTGAACTAGAGGACCTCTTTGAGACTTCAGAAGAGACTTCTCTTTAGCCTTGGGCTTGGCCACAAATGGAGTTTGAGGTATTGTCACAACCTTTTGAGCAGATCCATTTGGCTTCTTCTCCTCCTTCACATTCTCAACACTTGGAGTCGCTACCATTGGTTCCTTAGCCTTAACAAATTTCATCTCCTTAGACACATTGGCACTTGAACTACTCTTTCTGGTGTATCCCAAGCTGCTTTTATTAGAAAAAGGCTTTTGATGTGCAAGCACTTCGTTAAGCTTCTTGGAGGCAACTCTCTCCACTTTGGCATTGGCTTGAATCACTTCAAGCTCAAGGAACTTGATCTTGGAATATGCTTCGATGAGTTCTTCATTTAGCACCTCAACTTTACACTTTGTTTCTTTGGACCTTATGAGTACGCTCTTATTGTCTTATTCAGCTTTCTTCATTTTCTTAATGGCTGCTTTAGCCACTCTTGCATACTTTCCAGTCTTCTCAAGAAGAGAATTGTAGGATTCTTGTAATCCCTTGGCTCCTTCTTCTTCATCATCAAAATCTTCCCCAATTCCCATAGACTCTACTTCGGTGTGCGAGTTCTTCCACTAAAAGGCTCAAATCTTCCGACGAGTCCATGGGTGCTATGGCCATAAATGTGGAGTAGTTTCCTTCTCCGTCACAACTCTCCTCCGATTCTAAATTGGAGCCATTCGAGTCACTAAGGGTAGTGGGAAAAACTTTACCCTTTGCTTTCAAGTACGTGGGGCATTCTTTCTTTACATTCCCATGCCCTTTGCACTCAAAGCATGTGACTACTTGAGATGGAGAAGAATCTTTGGGATCCTTCTTCTTGAAGTTTTTTTGTCCTTCTTGAAGTTTGAGAATTTGCCCTTCTCAAAAGACTCCCCATCTCTCTTGAACTTTAAAAACTTACGGAAGTTCTTAGGTAGGTACGCCACTTCTTTTTCAACCTTATCCTCATCCCGAGAAGTCTTGAGCTTCCAATCTCTCATTGATTGTCTTGAGAGCAAGAGATTTGCTCTTCCTTTGTGATGGGAAAGATAGATCATAGGTTTGAAGAGAACTGACGAGTTTTTGAATTTTAATCTCATCAAGGTCCTTGCTCTCTTCGATAGTGAAAGCTCGAAAATGTGTCGAAAACACAAGAGCAATTTAGACTCCCCAAATTAAAGTTACGGCTTGGTTGATTTTACACTAACTTAATACTAAGTGCGGAATAGTGTAAACAAAAGCGTATATGCAAGACAACTACTCTAATCCATATTTAAAGCAACACAGCAGTAAAAATGAAATAAACAAGAGTAGGGAAGAAGGATGCAAACACAGATAACACCGAGATGTGTTATCGAAGAGGAAACAGAAGAACTCGGCGAAAAACCTCTCCGCCGCCCTCCAAGCGGAAATCGATCCACTAGACAATCAGTTGGGATACATGGGTTAGCAAGAGACCCTCCAAGCCTAATCTACCTGATGTACCTAAGCCCTCCAAGCTCCTACTCCAACAAGGCTTCTCGGAACCGTGTCTTGTCTAGCTCTCCGGATCCCGCAACAAGCTCCATGTTGCATCTGCCATCCTTGGCTTCTTCCAATGCTTTCCAGCAGCACCAAAACATCACTCAACACTCTCAAAGGGTGTGGTAAGTGTTTGGGCTATCAACCTCTCAATGGTATGAAAATGGAGAGGGAAGAGTTGAGGAAATACCACAAGCAAGTGTATAGAGAAAGGTGGGGATGACAATCTCTAATTCTCAATGTGTTTGGCTAGGGTTTTCTCTCTAAAGCATTCTTCAACATTTGTGGGTAATGAGAGTATATATATGATAGGCACAGAAAGTGTGAGTCATTCAGTACAGGCTGGCAGAACAGATCGCCTCACGGGTGTCTCGCGGGAAGGCCTTACTCGCGAGATACTCACGAGACACAACTGTCTCCACCTGGCCTGACTCTTCACATTCCAGCATGTGCAGGGCACATGATTCACTTTGCGGGAAGATAGGTCACGACATACCCGTGAAAATTCTTCAGCCTTCAAATGCTTGAGTCTTCACACTCTCTCTTTATCACACAACCCTTACAACAAATCCCACAATAGATACAGGGTATAAACGATTGATAATAATTACAATCAAATTTGGCACGGAATAAAAGTCAACAAAATACATAGTTGTAAATAACAACTTTACAGATAGGAGTAACCTTTGCACAAAAACTCTCCGACAATGATCAGAGAATCTTCCTCACAATCTTGGAGTCCTCTGTCTTTTCACCTAAGTTGAATTTTCCAATCACCACTTTATTTAGCTTCCCATAAAATGAGTCGAATGACTCATCTTCACTCATCTTCAACTCCTCGAAGTGTGTGGTAAGCATTTGCAACTTGGTGTCTTTCACCTTTTGGTGCCCACATAGGTAGTCTCCAAGATTTGCTACACCTCCTTCACAATTGTAACATGGGAGATCCTGTGAAATTTGTCAGGAGAAACACCATAAAAAATAGCATTTAAGGCCTTACTATTAACATTAGCTGCCACAAGGACTGCCTTATCCCATGTGGATTTGGCGGCCTCTGACCTAGTCCATTCTATCTCGACAGCATCCCAAACACTATCATCAATAGAACAAAGGAATGCCTTCATACTGACTTTCCAAAATGCATAATTGCTCCCATCAAAGTAGGGAGGAGCATTGAGGGATTGAGATCGTTCCATCTCAAACAAGGACTAGGGTCGCACTTAGGTAATGACACCATAACAACTGCAACCACTTTGATACCAATTGAAAGCTCGAATATGTGTGAAAATACAAGAGCTGTTTAGACCCCCAAATTAAAAATTACAGCTCAATTGATTTTACTTTAACTTAAACTAAGTGCAGAATAGAGTAAATGCGAGCGAATAAAAAATAAAACTACTCTAAGCCACATTCATCAAATATCAACAATAAAATGAAAGCTAAAAGAGTAGGGAAGAAGGATGCAAACACAAGATAACACTGACACATGTTATCGAAGAGGGAACCGAAGAACTCGACGAAAAACCTCTCCACTGCCCTCCAAGCAGTAAATCGATCCACTAGAGAATAAAGTTGGAGTACACAAATAACAAAAAACTCTCCAAGCCTAGTCTACCCCATGTACTTGATCCCTCCAAGCTCCTGCTACCAACTGACTTAACAAAACCTTGTCTTTTCAAGCTCTCTGGATCACGCCATTCAACTCGATTGCATCCACCAAACAAATGGCTTCTTCCAATGCTTCCCAGCAGCACCAAAACCTCACTTTACACTCAGAATGGGTGTGGTAAATGTTTGGGCTATCAACCTCTCAGGGATTTGGATAAGGAGAGGTAGGTGTTGAGGAAAACTATAAAGGATGTGTAGAGGATTGTGGGTATGATAATCTCTAACTCTCAAGGGTTTTATCTGGGGTTTTCTCTCTAAAAAGCACTCCTTACAATATGTGGGTAGTGAGGGTATATATAGTGTGGGTGAAGACATAGTAGAGCATATATGCCAAAATAGCAAAATAGAATGTTTCGCGGGTATCTTGCGGGAAGACCTTATCGACGAAATATTCGCGAAAACCAGCTGTCACGACTCTTTGCATTATAGTCATGTGCTCTGCATGTGTCTCACTTCATGGGAAGCCTTCTCACGAAACTTCTCGCAAAATCCCCTTTGATATTCAATGATGTCTTAAGTCTTCACGCTCTCTTTCACACACAACCCATACATTAGAATCTCACATAAAATAAAGGGTACATATGATTGAACAAAATTACAATCAAATTTGGCACGGAATTAAAGCTAACACAAAATATTTGTAAATCACAACTTTACAACAACTAATTTCTTGAGGATGGGAGATGGAAATCCACAAGGGGAAGATCACAAAGATAATTGGCGACAAATATAACTGAATTAAGGCTTTATATGCGTAGAAACCGTATTCTCAATGTACAAACAGAGGTTTTAAAGGATAGATATAAGTGAGGATTCTTCTCACTTTCTCTATCTTGTTGTTCCTTTGATTTTTCCTAAATCTGCCTTCCTATTGCTCTCCTCTTTCTTTAATAGCCATCCTCCCCTTCTTCTAGCTATCCTGCTCTTAGCTAGATTTAGGGGGATACTTGTCACATCATCATCTTCTCCTACCATTTCTTGATCATGAAGATAGATTTTTGTGGGTGTTTCCATTGTCCAGGTCATTCATTCAACATTCAATGTGGCTGACATTAGGTGAGGAAAGCCCTTAATGCAGAGGTGACTGTTACATTAGGCTCTGTGTTTTCTTCAATGTGTTCCCCGAGAAAGTAGGTGACTAAAGGGTGTCCTCAGCAAAAAGAATGACTGCTTCTCGACTAGGTCATGTTTCCTCTAGAAGATTGGTTCCACGAATTACCTTTGTAGTGGGCCCAAACGGTCTCTTTTTAATAGGAGGTCCTTTTATCCCTCATCGGCCCCTAAGTTGGGCCCATTCCGTGGATGGGGTTTCTTGGGACTTCCTTTTCGGGTTAAGGTCTTCGGGGCAGATATAGGTCCACTCCCCCACATAAACATACCCTAAATCTTTTTTATCACCTCACTATTTTATATCACACACATTTTTCCATCCCAACCAAACAAAGCCTAAAGTGTCGGTCAATCAATCTTGAGGGGTGGACAATTTTCTCCATTGCAATTAATATTTGAAAACTATTAGTACATTAAGGATTTGATGTTTGAAAAAAAAAATCAAAATTTCAATGACTATTTGTGTAATGGGAAAGGTTTTGTTGCATACATTGTTATGTGGCAGCAAAAAAAAGTAACATGTGTCCAAGGATTATGTGTAATGTACATATTATTAGCAAGACTCTTAGACACTTGTCCCTTTCTTTTTGCAGCCACATAAACCTATATGCAGCAATTGTTGCATACAAGTATGCAGCAAACCTTTCCTTTATGTAATAGGCAATGATGCATAATTGCGGGCACAACCACAAAATAAGGTATCTACAATAATATATTTTACAACAATCAATCACCCAAATCATATCCCTTCACTTGTTTATCATTTAAATCAAACATACATGAGTAAAAACTTTTTTTTTTTCCATCCCCCGCGTTAGTCAATCAATCTCAAGGGGTAGACAATTTTCTCTATTGCAATTAATGTTTGAAAACTATCAAAATCTCTAGGATCATTTCCCTAAGAAACTACTTTATGTCTCATCATTGTAATTTATATCAAATTTTTGACTAATTTTATAGGAGTAATTCTTAGGTACTTCCGGAGCACGGAGAATGGTGCTCCCTCCTCTCACATTCATGATGGGGTCTACTTATTAAATTCATAGTGGAATACACCATGAATGTAAGAGGAGGGAGCACCATTTCTCTATACTCCGAAACTACCTAAGAATTTTCCATTTTATAAAGTGTAAAGCTAATAAAAATAATTTTTTAATAAAAAATCTGACATAAAATATAATAATGTGATATAAAGTAATTTTTTAATAGGCGTACCTGATAATATTAACATTTCCCTTAGTTAGTGTGATGCCCACTATATTTTACGATCATCAATCAACCTGATCATATCTTGAGGGGCGGAAAATTCCACTCTTTTCCACGTTTCAAGGGAGTATTCTACCTTTTCCATCCCTAAACAAACAAAAAATAAAGCGCCGGCGGCAGATTTATATTGAGGGGCGGAAAATTTTCACCACCTCTTAAAACTTTCAGTACTTTTAAGAATTTAAAAATCGAAAACGATGAAAGAGATCTATTGACGAAAACGACGCAGGATACGATGACGCTAGAGTAGATAGACTGTCAAATCAAGAAAATCCACAGCCGCCTAAAAAGGAAAAAGGGTCCTCACTCTTTTATTTTTTTAGTTTCATCATTCTCTTTTTTGTCTTCTATATATAGATTGGATCAGACCCAATATTTGATATACTACTTTATTTTTAAAAACGAAACTTTAGAAGTGAGTTCCTTTCTGCTACCATTAACTTGAAAAAAAAATGCCTGTATTCGGTAGGCTAGAGACTGAAGTAGCGGCTAAGGCTCCTGCTTATAAGTTCCACGAGGTTAACAGCAAGAGAATACATGAGACAACCAAAATTTGCCCCAAGTATTTTCAGAAAATTGATTTAAAAGAAGGTGAGTGGGGAGGAGAGGGCTCTGTCACGTGCTGGTATTTTGTCATTGGTAAGATAACTAAGATTTTTAATTTGTTGTTCATCTTCATCATGTATCTTTGGATTCTTCAACGTTTTATATGTCAGGGTTGCATGAAAAGCTTTTACGTTGTATAATATACATTTTTAGTTAACTTTATATTGTGGATATTGACAATTTTATATATATAAATATATAATGAGAAACCATTACATATTTTATAAATGTGTGATTTAAAAAATGTGTAAACTAATACCATATATAATTTAAACCATATAATTATGATTGTTTTTAATTGTATCTGTGCATATAAACGAAATAACACACTGTTTTTTCTTAATAGACAAAGAAAATTAATAATTATGGTTCTATTGAAACAATTTATAGGTATAAAGAATCCGAATCTTCAAGATTTTTATTCCAAATTTTTTTTTGAAAGTGCATCCGGATCTTGAAAGGATGGTTTGAACTCATCAGTCCAAAGAAGCGGATTTCAAAAATTTTATTCTTCTTTATAAAAAAATTTCTTCCGAAGGAAATCTTGATGTCCATTTTTTGCATTTTTTTCTCTCTACTAACACCACCACCAGCATTATTATTATTTATTTATTAGCTTTAATAATAGTAGGAATAATAAATAAATAAATAAATATATATATATATATATATATTTAGAGAGTTTCAACCTATGACATCTGCTCATGATAATAGTTTTTTATCATCAAATTAAGACACTAATTGGTTTTTCGTGTAGGAGGGTGATTAAATCTTAGAGATTTTACTAGTTGAGCTAACTAGAATCCATAGAATAATAAATATCTTATTGTTGTTGTTATTATTATTATTGTTAGTACTTAGTCGTATTATTAGTATTAGTATTAGAAGTTAGAACTATAATAATAATTAGTAATCTTATTTTTTATTTAAGTATAATCATTATCATTATTATTGTTTTTTTTTTTTTATTATACAAGATAGAATTTTTACTCTAACTAAATCTAAGTGTATATGTATGTGAAACTTCCTTCTGGAGACTTGAAACTCGGCCCTTGCCCCCCTCCCCTCCCCAACACTCCACAAGTACTTATACTTGTGGAATGACCACCAGACCAAGGGTGAGCGGTGGTATTATTGTTGCTACTACTACAACAATTATCATTATCATTATTATTGCTACTACTACAACAATTACTCCAAACTACTATTTACATTTTTTTTTTAATACAAGATAGAAATTCTATCCTATCCTAATCTAAGTGTATATATATGTGAAACTCCATTCTAGAGACTTGAACCCCGGCTCTTCCCCCCTTCACATCCCACAAGCACTTATATTTGTGGAGTGACTATCGCACCAAGAGTGTGCAGTGGTTACTATTTACATTTTCATTATCATAGTAAATAATAAACCCTATGAATTTAGTAACACTGTAATTTTTATGTTTTTGTTGTTGTTATCATCATCCCTATTATTATTCTTTGATACATAGATAGTTAAGGCTGGAAGAATTTGAACGATATATATTTTTTTATTATTTAATTATCATTATTAGTAATACTACTACTGCAACAACAATAACAACTGCTACTACTACAATTACTCGAAACCTTATATTTTCATTATCACAATAAATAATAAACCCTAAGAACTTAATAATTTGTTTAATTCTTATGTTGTGTTGTTGTTATTGTTATTATTAATATTTTTGTTAATGTAATAGTGACAATAACAACAACAACAACAACAATAATAATAATAATAATACAATGCTTAATTTCTTTATCTATTGACGAAAAACTGCCAATTGCCTTGCCAATTGTCTTACTTATATAATGGGTCCGTTTGGATACAACTTATTTTGCTGAACTGAAAACTGAAAGCTGAAAACACTGTAGCAAAATAATTTTTAAATATGTAAATAGTACTGTGGGACCTATTTTTAATGAAAAAGTGGCTGAAAAGTGATGTTTGTGAGCCTGTGAATAATGCACGGGTGCACTGTTCACAGTTGAAAAGTCAACAAAACCGGCTCTAAAAAAAATAAAAAATAAAAAGAGCTGAAAACGCAAACGTAAAACGCAAAAGCTGAATCCAAACCCAGCCAATATCTCAAATAAATATATTCATTCCTTTTGATAATGCTGTTAACACAGTTTTTATGTTTTTCAAAACAAATTTCATCATTGCGGAAGTTGTGGGTACATGCATGAGTGTCATATGCCTCCATTATTTACGGACGATCACTTTAACAATTGTGAAATTTGTTTTAAGAAAATTTGAGTTTGTAGCATTATTGAAAAAAAAAATGGTTATGTTAACCAATGTCATTTTGTACTCATCAAGATGGTTTCGACAGGTACCACCTGCAATGAAAAATAGTAAAAACTAAAAAAATATAAGATTTAAACAAAATTAAGTTACACAACTCCTAGAACCAATAGATTACATTAAAAAAATTCAACTTGAATGGGACCCAAAAGAAAATACTCCTCTCTCTCGCTCTCTCAAAAAGTATATTTTTCAACTAGTCACTTTATTAATACATGCACTTCTTCTCAAAAAAAATAATAGTGTAGCTCTTGTCAACAAGTTTCATCAAACCATTTTTTTTCTCGCTTTTAACCTTAAACTCATTATCGCAGGTCATATTTAAGATAAATAAATTTATTTTATGTTTTGCATAATATGCTTTATATACAATTGTTGTTAAAAAATCTATTCTTAATTTGATTTTAAGTGAATTTGCCTATTACTTGTAAAGGATTTTCTTTTTAATTTTTTTATTAGCCAAAAACAATATATAACACAAAAATTAAGTGAAAATCACACAAATAAACCGAAAATATATATATATATATATATATATTTTTTTTACTTAAAGTTATCATCTTAAAACTAAAATTCTATCAAGGCGGTTTGAAACGAGAAAAATTATATATAATAGGGATTTACTTTCGTATTCAAAATTATTAGAATATATATGCACATCCTTCAATACTACGTTTGTTTAATTAAGCTTAAACAAATTCATTAGAACAAAAATTAAAAATAGCCCAAGCCCAAAAAATGAAAATTTTTATTGATAATCCAACTAATCTGAAGAACTTCATCAAACGTAACCACAGTTGAATCTGAGAAAAGGACAGGAAGTCGCAAAGGTGAAAGAGCAAATGATAATGAGTCTTAAAACAAACCTGAACAAACTATTTGGGAATGCCTTTTGTCTTTGAGAAAGTGAGGTTTCCTTGGAGATTTTCCTTAGCGCTTTGCTCACCATGTCCTGTTCAACCCCAAATGTTTATAGATATCTTTGATTTAATATATATTTAATTTATTTACATATAATTTAATCTATGTTATAAATATCATTTTTATATTTTATATTTTTTATACATGCTCTACTACCATCCCTAAAACAATTCTCTCTCTTACCAGTATTTTATATATTCTGTATTATTATAGCATATATTTATAATTTTATTTTTATATATCCTTGATCTATGCGGATTTGATTGATAAGTTTGTGTTGTGCGGGTATTTACTTTTATCATATATGTATGTATTTGGCCAACAGTATGTTTAAAACGTGTCTAACATGTATGGAAAACTACATTATTATATATTTATTAAAGTGAACAAGAATATAAAAGGGTGAAGTTTATCATGTCCATTCTTGTTTCGATGTTTTTACAATTGATTGTTTTTGTTTGAGACTATAGATGGGAAAGCTGTAATGTCTAGGGAGATACTTGAAGAGGTGGATAATGAAAACCAATCAGTCACATACAATGTGATTGGAGGAGTACTCAAGGAGACTTACCAGAGTTTCAAATTCATTGTGCAAGCCATTCCAAAGGATGAGGGGAGTTTGGTCCGTTGGACTTTAATATATGAGAAACTAAATGTAGATGTTCCTGATCCAAATGCAATGCTTCAGTTTGGAACTGATGTGACCGCAGAAATTGATGCATATCTTACCCAGGAGGAGCTGGAAAAAAAGACTATAGCATGATGCATATGAAATAGCATAATATGTTTTAGCAAAAAAACAAGAAGAAGAATAAGCACAATATGCTGTGTAAAATAAAAGGTCGGGAGTATAAGACTTCCTTTGTATTATTGATAATATGTACTCATCGTATGCTATGTTTGTATGCTAATAAGCACAATATGTTGTGTACTATAAAAGTTCGGGAGAATAAGACTTCCTTTCATGTTATCTTTATATGCATATTATTTGGGTATCTTCCTTTATTGCCTCATGCAGCTTGTTCTCAGGATTGTAATATTGTATACATTAAATTAATAATGCTTTCGGTTTATGTATTGAAAACTGTATTAAGTAATACTATAGTCACAAACTATTTTACAGCATTTTTATAAATTAATGTTGTGGCCAATTTCTTATTGATTTTCATCTGAGTCAACCACTAACATCACTTTTTTATTTACCAATAACCTCTCACCACATTAGCAATATATAAAAAATTTTGTAAAAAAATTTATATCTCTAGAATTTTTCTTATGCATTAGAATAGTTAATATGTGCAATAAATGGGAACGTATTGGGGCTTATAATTCACTTTGTGACTCATTCCTTCAGTCAACGATCTAGTAGTCACTTGAAAGGCCTGAAAAGAAAACACACAATCAAAGGTGACCGGTGTGAACCGGCCAAGAACCCTCCGATGATTAAGTTAGTTTCTCTCTCAAATTTTGGAGTTCCAACTTTTTGGGAAATGTTTCACACTTACCTTTTTTTGTCGTAAATGAGCATTTATATAGTGCACACTAAAAGCGGTTACTTGTTAGTAACTTCCCCTATCTTTGAGGAGGTTGAAGGATTCAGGGCTAACTTCCACAACTGCCATGGAAGTTAGATTATTTGATCTTATTTTCCATAACCGTTTTTGGAAGTATTTAGTAAGAACTTGTAACAATGAACTTCGACTTTTACTTATGCTTCGGGACAGAAACATGTGGTTCACTTGTGTAAAGAAACATGCTTGGAATCCTCATTTGGGGGTCATCCAAGCATCTTTGTTGATGGACGACCTTTTCATAGATGATGATTCTATAAAGTGCTCATTCTTCTTTGGACGACCCTTATGGACGAGCCTGAAGTTGGCTTATTTTATAGAACACCGTTAGTTGCCCCTTGTCCATAGGTCGTCTAGGGAAAGGTATAGCTTGATACTATACTCTAGATATACGTCTTTATGTCAGTGATTAGGTGTGCCACGTGTCACGATCCTATTGGTGACTGATCACGTCGATTCATTTTTTCAAGGAGTATGCCACGTGTCACCTTTTGGTTGGTTGTGTCGTTTCAGGTGCCAAAGTTCGCTGCCTATAAGTAGTAGAATTCCTCCTCTACCCTTTACATTTCTGAAATTTCCTCCTTTGACATTTGTCGTCTTAGAGCCTCGTCTAGAAGTTTCCCACGTCTATAGTCTTCGTCTAGATCCGGGTATTTTCTTCATCCTTGTCCTCAGGTTTTAAGTTTTCTTCAAAATGTCTGAGATTTTCCTTTCCTCATCTAGCAATAGCGTTGATAAGGCCATAGACGAGTATCATGAATCTAGTAGTTTCAATGGCTCTAGTGATAGTAGTTGTAGTAGTAGTAGCAATAGTAGCAGTGGGGGGAACACCACAGACGAGAACACGTCTGGTGTTCCTGGGGTTCCCTTAAAGGTTCTCTAGGAGGAACTTAGGACGAGGGCAGCATCCGGGTCTAGGGCTAGTACATCAAGTGCTCCCTCGTCTACTATCCAAGACAAGGTTAAGATAGTTTACAGTTGAGCTATAGGGGTTGCTTCTAAGATAGACAAGAAGAGGTTAGAATCCCTCAAGACTTGGTACCAAATCCCTGATGACCTTAACCCCAGGTTAGCTGTACGTGGGGAGTGGTGTTGTCAGCCCCGTTTTGGCGTTGGCATTTATGAGGCTTATCTCTTGAGGGGTTTGAGGTTGCCCCTTAATGCCTTTGCTAGGGAGTTACTCATCAAGTTAGGCTTAGGTATTTGCCAGTTTAATCCTAATGCATGGAGGCTAGTTGTCTCTATGCAAGTTTTGTGGAGGGAGGTGTTTGAGGGGGATCATCCTCTTACTGTGGATGAGTTCCTCCACTGCTATAAGCCCTCCGAGATTAACCAATCCCTTGGCTTCTATCAATTCAGCCAGAGGGAAAGATTATAGGCTAATAAAATCCCTAGTCATCTCAGATAGGAATTGGAAGATGGAGTTCTTTTTCGTCTCTGGTTTTTGGGCTGGACACCCTGTTGAGGTTGACAGGGATCCATTTGCCCCCTATACAGGAGAGTCAGGGAACCTTCATCCTGAAGGTCTACTTATGATTGTCATTTGATTATTTATTATATTTATTTTTTGTTTGTAATCGTCTAACTCTTTGTTCTCTTTATTTTTTTTATTTTATAGTTGTTAGACGACCACATTTGAGCAGGTTCTATCTTGAATGAGTCCAAAAGGCTCGTCTATACACTGACAAGACTTTCCATTCTTTGGTAAGTCTTCAACGTCTTGCCACTTGAGGGTTAGGTCCTGAGCCGTCCGTTGAAGCTATTTCCCACGAGCTTACTGTCCGTAGACGTAAGCCCTATTTTCTTTCTTTTCTCTCTCTTTTGTTGTTGTTGTTGTTGTTTTTTTTTTTTTTTTTTTTTAGTGATTAACGTCTTTCTTTTCAGGGATGGCTACAATGAAAGAGAATAAAGGCAAAGAAGTGATGGACGAGGCAGTCAGGCAAGGGGTCCAATCCCAGCCTCGTCCAGCTATAGGTGACAAAAGAAAAAACTTGTCAAAAGCAATTGACTTGGATAACCTTCCAAATCATTGTAAGGAGAAGAGGGCTAAGCGCAGGCCGTCTAAGCCTGAAGTGGTCAAGCCCAGCCTTCCTATCCTTCCTACCTAGCAGCCCTCTGTCCAGATTCATGACGTTGATTTCTAGCCTAGAGATCCTCCGTCTATGGATACTCCGTCCACAACCAATGTGCTTGCCTCGTCTCAACCTTCTCGACGAGTTTCATCAAAATCTCGTTGAAAATGAAGACCTAGCTTGGGAGAGGTTCGAGAAGGTTGTGACCGACCAGGACGTGGTGGCATGCTATGACATGTTTTTGAAGGATTTTGAGCACTCTGGTGTTCATGACCTCTTTAAGATATGTAAACTTTTTTATTTCGTCCTGTCAATAATATATACATATGTATTTTGTCTAACAAAATTCTTATTTGTGTAAGCAATGTTTAAGTTCATCGTCGCGTCCAGGCAGGCAATAGAGTTGGACAAGATGAGGATTCTGCTAGAGACGAGGATCTAGGAAGTCAAAGACGAGTGCAAGAAGTGGGCTGAGGTGGCGGCTAAGGCCAAAGACGATGCTAAGGAGCTGCAAAAAATGGTTGAGGAGTTGAGGACTGATGCTATAGAGAAGGATATTCATCTTGATCACCTCCAAAAGAGGAATGACGAGTTGAGTACCCTTCTTGAAAAAGCAAAGGGAGATCGGTTGCGGAGTTCAAGGCATCCAAGCAATTCATTGACTTGATGGACACCAACTATGCAGCCGGCTTTGAGGATTTTAGGATGGATGCTATGTAAAACTTCCCTGAGGTTGACTTCAGCTCCATTAAACTCAACCTTGGTGGTGCTGCTACAAGCTCCCTCCTCTAGACAAGCTCAGAAGATATCAATATAGAGGACGATGCCACCCCCTAGCCAACTCAGGACAACCCTAATGTTGACGCCCCTCCTTCATGAAGACGAGATCTTGATATTTAGTTTATCCTTGTATTTTCTCCTTTTGTTTGGTCCGTTGTTTTGAACCATTCAAAGTAATTCTAGTACATTTAACTCGTCTACAGTTTTAGGATGAACTCTTAAACAATTGCTTTTTTAAGTTTTATTTTATAAGGGTTTTTGGACATTTGGTCATTTACCCTTTTCTTAACTAATGAATGAATGTTTATTTCCTTCACCTTTTCTTTTATTTACTAAACATGTTGTTGCATGGACGAATGTTTTTTTTACATAACATTGGTTTCAGCCTTGGCTCGTCATGACAAGAATCTATTCATGTTCAACCTTTTTCACCATTCTTTAAGTTTTTACAAGTATCACTCGTCTATGAATGGTGTTTCTTTTGTTAGCCTTATATAGACTTGACACAGCTTGCATTACCCCTCTTCTATAGGTTTGATGATTCTTTACTCGTCTTTGGGTGAATTGCTAGCTTTTACTCGTCCAAAGGTTGGACTTGGGTTAGTCAAATTCCTTTATGGGTTTTGAATATTTCTTTTGCGTGCACGCTTTTTCTCATCCATTGGTTAGGCGAGTTTACCTTAGGCTTTTCCTCGTCCATTGATTAGACGAGTACACCTTAGGTTCGTTTTTCTTTACTTTATCCTTATTAAGGAAAGCTTATAGATGTTACATCCCTGCGTCCAAAGAATTTAGTTGTCTTGGGCTTTTAGCCTTCTTGTGGATTAATTTGAACGAAAGAAATATGAAAACTAGGAATTCATACAACATTATGTACATAACATAAATATCGTCCATAGGCATGGGCACATGCTTAGAAGCTAATGCCTATAGGGAATTTTAAAGATACAAACAAATACTATGTCCATGACTTCATCCATGACTTTGTCCATAATCCACATCACATAGTTCAAGAACTAACATACCCTTGAAGAGTTAACACACAACATATAATGTTGACAACACGTAGGTAAATAAAACAAACTTCAAACTTTGGCTCGTCCAGGATAATGCTCATCCAAGTTAGTACCTTATTGATAATACCTTCATAAGTGTTCAACATTCCAAGGATGCTCCAATTTTCTCCCATCCAAGGTCTCCAAGTAGCAGGACCCTTGTCTTTTGCAATTGATAACCCTATAGGGTCCTTCCCACTTAGGTCCCAATTTCCCATGAGCTAGGTTTCTAGTTGCCAAAGAGACCCTTTTTAATACGAGGTCCCCTATGTTGAAATGCCTAGGTTTTACCATTGCATCATATTGCCTGGCTATGAGATTCTTATACCTTGTTGTCCTTTGCTCTACATCCATCCTTACCTCGTCTACTAGATGAAGGTTAAGGCGGAGTTGCTCCTTGTTATCCTCGTCTTGATACTTCATTACCCTATGATTGGCCATATGCAGGTATTACTGATTCACTTCCATAGGCTAGCTTGAAAGGAGTTTCCCCTGTGGGAGTCCTCACCGTCATCCTGTAGGCCCATAAAGCACCTTGTAGCTCGTCTGGCCATACTCCCTTTGCCCCCTCAAGCTGAGTCTTGATGATCTTCAAGAAGGATCGATTTGTCACTTCTGCTTGACCATTTGCTTGAGGGTGGGCGGGTGAAGAGTAATGATTCTAAATTCCAAAGTATTCGCAGAAGTCCTCAAAAAGTGTGTTATTAAATTGTTGTCCGTTGTCTGATATCAATACCTTGGGCGCCCCAAACCTGCACATAATGTTCTTCTAGACGAAGCTCTTGACATTCTGTTGCATGATTTTTGCTAGGGGTTCTGCTTCTACCCACTTAGTGAAATAGTCAATCCCACCACCAAAAATTTCATCTACCTGGTTCCAAGTGGAAAGGGACCTAAGATATCTAACCCCCATTGTGCAAAGGGCCATGGGGCTGTCATTGGGGTGATACTCTGATGGCTGCCTGGGGATATTGCTAAAACGCTGACATTGGTCACACACTTTGACATAAGCCTTTGCGTCTGCTTGAATGGCCGGCTAGTAATAATCTACACGGATGACTTTATGGACCAGTGCTCTTACTCCTGAGTGGTTTCCACATGCCCCTTTATGAATTTCCTTCAATACATAAATCACCTCGTCTGAAGCTAAACACCTTAGATAAGGCTGAGAAAAACCTCTTTTATATAGCACCTCATCTATAAGGACATACCTGGCTGACCTAATTCTTAGCTTTCTGGCCTTGTCTTTTCCCTCTAGAAGCCTTCCATCCTTCAGGTAAGCCATAATTGGGGTTATCCAGTTTTCTTCACCTTTTATCTGTTGTACCTCTAAAAGATCTATGCTCGGTATATACTGAATTTCATCAAACTTGTCCACTGAGTCATTCGCTGAGGCTTCCTTCGCTAAGGTGTCTGCTTTCATGTTTTATTCTCTTGGGAATTGAATGAAACTAGCTTCTTTAAATCTTTTCACAAGGCGTATTACCTTATTAAGATACTTCTTCATCCGCTCTTCCTTTGCTTCATACGTTCCATTCACTTGACCTATAACCAGCTAAGAGTCTCCATGGACAAGTAGTGATTTTGCCCCCAAGGACCTTGCCAACTCTAGCCCCTTAAGGAGGACTTCATACTCCACTTCATTATTGGTTGCTGAATATTGCAGGCAAACTTTGTACTTCAACTTGTCTCCTTCTAGGGACTACAAAACAACTCATATCCCTCCTGTATGTAATGTAGACGACCCATCCACATGGATGACCCATCTCTGAGCTTTGTCCAGCTCGTCTAACTCTCCTTGACTTGGAGTGAACTTCGCAACGAAATCTGCCAACACTTGTGCTTTTATTGCGCTTCTTGGTTGGTACCTGACATCAAACTCACTAAGTTCTATGGCCTATTGGACTAGTCATCCTGCGGCCTTCAGTTTGTTCATTGCCTTCTTTAATGGATGACCTGTCAAGATATTAATGACATGAGCTTGAAAATAATTCCTTAACTTCCTTGAAGCTATAACCAAAGCAAAGACTAGTTTTTCCATCATAGGATATCGTCTTTCTGCCCCTCTCAGTACTCGGCTTGTATAGTAGACTAGCTTCTGTACCTTTCCTTCTTCCCTGATCAACGATAAGCTCACTACATGTGGGGATATTACCAAATACAAATATAATTCTTCACCAGGTATGGACAAGCTTAATAGAGGAGCTGTAGTGAGCTAGGTCTTGAGGTCTTGGAAGGCTTTCTAACACTCGTCCGTCCATTCAAATGCCTTCTTAAGAACCTTAAAAATGGTAAGCATTTGTTAGTAGCTTTAGAGACAAACCTATTAAGGGCAACAACTCGCCCAGTGAGAGATTGGACTTCTTTGATACTCCTCGGTGCCTTCATATCCAGGATTGCCTGAATTTTGTCGAGATTCGCTTCAATTCCCTTATATGAAACCATGAACCCAAGGAATTTTCCCGACAAAACTCTGAAAGCGCACTTGCTCGGATTCAACTTCATATTATATCGCCTAAGCGTGTCAAAGGTTTCTTAGAGGTCGTCCAAATGCTTTTGCTCGTCCAAGCTCTTCACCAACATATCGTCCACATAAACCTCCACATTCTGTCTCTATCTATGGGCGGAACATGTGATTAACCAGCCTCTGATAAGTTTCCCCCGCGTTTTTTAAACCAAAAGGCATCACCTTATAACAAAACAAACCTTGACTAGTGATGAAGGACATTTTTTCTTAATCTGACTCGTCCATCTTTATCTAATTATACCCTGAAAGGGCATCCATTAAGCTTAACAACCGATGACTTGCTGTTGAGTCCACCAACTAATCAATGCGTGGCAAAGGATAATTATCCTTAAGGCAAGCTTTATTCAAATTAGTAAAGTCTACACACATTCTCCACTTGCTATTTGCCTTCTTGACCATCACCACATTAGCTAACCAATCCGGGTAATAGACTTCCAGAATAAATTGCACTATGGTTAGCTTCTGGACCTCTTCCTTAATAGCATTGTCTCTCTCTGGAGCAAAGACCCGTTTCTTCTGTTGAACAGGCTTGGAAGACGAGTACACATTTAGCTGATGAGTGATAACACTTAGGTCAATTCCCGGCATGTCTTCATGACTCCATGCAAAAACATCGACACTCTTCCTTAAGAATTGGATGAGGTCTTGCTTCGTGTTTTCCTTCATACTTGTTCCAATTCTAGTAAACTTCTTCGAATTATTCTCATCCAAAGGAATGTCTTCCAGTACCTCGGTGGCCTCTGCAACAACTCTTCTCTCCTCAATGCTCATTGTCTGAACTTGCTCGTCCATAGCCAACATGACTAAATAACATTCTCTCGCTGCTAACTAATCTCCTTGTGCTTGTCCTACCCCGTACTCTATAGGGAACTTGACTGACAGGTGGTAGGTAGACATTATTGCCTTCCAACTATTCAAAGTTGGTCTCCCAATGATGGCATTGTACGATGATGAACAGTCCACCATAAGAAAGTTTACTTCTTTGGTTATTTATTGCGGATATGCTCCTACCACCAGAGGCAACGTAACAGTACCCACGGGTTGTACCTTCATACCTCCAAATCCCACCAAAGGTGAGTTCACTAGACGAAGTTGGTCTCGTCCAAGCCTCATTTGTTGGAAAGCAGGGTAGTACAAGATGTCTGCTGAACTACCATTGTCCACTAACACCCTTCTGGTCGTATAATCAGCAATAAGCAAAGTAATGATGATCGCATCGTCATGTGGGTGGTGAACCCTTTCAACATCCTCGTCAGTGAATGTAATGGCCTGTTCCTTAGTTTCTCTTGTCCTTGGGGATCGTCCTGAGAGTTGGACATTCTGCACTACCTTTAGGTATGTCTTCCTTGACTTAGAAGATTGCCCTGCCGAGGTCCCTCCTATGATAACTCTTATTTCTCCAAATTGGGGTCGTGACGGCTCTTCTACCTTTGCCTTTAACTTCTCGTCTTTGTAATCTCGTCCAAGGAAATTTCTCAACTTCCCTTTCCTGATGAGATTTTCTATCTACTGCTTCAAATCAAAACACTCGTCTGTATCATGCCCATGGTCTCTGTGGAAGCGGTAATACTTGTTCCTATTGCGCTTATTAGGATCTCCCTTCATTTTTCCAACCACTTCAAGGAATGATCATCCTTGATTTGCATAAGCACTTGTTCAAGCGGCCTGTTCAAGGGCGTGTATTGCTGACTCCGTGCTGAAGAGCCTGCCTTCTTGTTTTCTCGGTCTTTCGTTTCTCCCATCCGCCCCTTCTTTGGACGAGGACCTTATTCAGAGTGGCGCGGGAGATCTGCTTCCATTCTCTCAGCTCTCTTTCTCTTCTTGGCTATAATCGCTGTTAGGTTCTAAAGAGTTAGGAACTTATGTATTTAGAACTCTAATTTGTACTGTTGGCAAACCATGATCAAAACAGGTTGTTTAGTCTTGTTTAGGCTTGCTCAAAGTATGTTTATTTGTAAAACTGGAATCGAGTGATTGCAGATTTATTGGACTAAATCTATAAGGCTCGATCGATCGAAAATTAGACTCGATCGATCGAACCACGTACAGATTTATTTTTCTGCAGAGTTCCAGTTCAGCCCAAACTCTATTTAAACGTCTTGTGGATTAAGTAAAACACTCCTATATATAAGGAAAACCCTAGAACGTTTTTTAAGACTTTTGAAGAGAGAGATTAGAGTACCTCTTGTGCCTCCTTTTATTTTTAGGGTTTTGTACCCAAACCTCTCTAAGTCTTTGTTACTCATATTTGCGGTTTATGTGAATCTCTTGTGAGATCCTTGAGGAGCTTTCTTTACACATAAACTTAGGGTTTTCAAGGTAGAGATATTATTTACATCTTGATGATCAACAAGGTTGCTGCTATTGGAGCTTAAAGAAAAACAAGCGGGGGTGCTTGTATCTTGTGGAGAATCCAAGAAAGAAGGAGTCCGTGGATTCGAAGCTTGCACATGGTCGTGTCAGTAAGTTCTACTGGTGGGTAGTATTAGGAAGTCAAGCGGGGAGCTTGTAGTCCTTTTGTATGAACTTCGATTCTTTCATAGTAGATTCAGGTTTGCCTTGAGGATAGGTGGGTCAAATCCTCCCCAGGTTTTTACCGTGTGGTTTCCTGGGTGATCATATCATTATGTCTTTTATTATTCCGCTGCTTTATACTTTTGATATGATTATTTGATTGCTTTAACCTAGAATTGCATAATTTGACTAAGTAACAACTTGGCTAATTAACTAGGCTAACCAATCTGGTTGTTTTAAGGGGTCTAAATTTCCATCAAGTGGTATCAGAGCGGGTAGCTCTTCTTGTTGTAGATCTTTTGATCTAAGAGCTGATCCTTGACCCCTGTTGTCATGGATAATTTGAAGTGTCTTTCTGATCATGTTTCTGCTGATTTTATTGATGCCTGTGATATTTTGAATAAAAAGGACACTATTGTTTCTGTTGATTTTTTTCATGCTTTTGAAACTCTTCGTAAGGAATTATCTAAATCTTTGAAAATTGCTAAGAAATTTAAAGAAGAGTTAAAATTGGCTAATCTTAAAAAAGAGGATTTGATTGTGAGATTAGATGAATCTAATAAAAAGAATGAATTTTTGAGAAATCAAATTTCCTCTCAAGATGAGAAGATGAAAAGCTTGGAACAAGAGTTAGTTGAGTCTAAAGTTAAATTTGAAAATTTGACTAGTTCTAAGCCTACTGTTGATAACAGAAGTGTTTCTGTTTCTCTTAAGCCTAAAACTGAGAAAGTTTATATCCCTCCTTTTAAGAGGAATAATAAAGAAAAGGCTTATTTTGCTAGGTTAGACAAAGGTAAAAGTTCTGATGTAGACGCTGAAGTTTCTACACCTAAGTCTAAACCTATTGTTAGAGAGCATAATAAATGTGTTTTTGTGCCTACTTGTCACCATTTTGGTGTTGTTGGTCATATTAGACCAAATTGTTCTTTGTTGAGGCAAAAACCAAAATCTGAGACTAAATTTGCTGTTAAGAATACTGATGTTCCTAAATTTGTTCCTGTTTGTCACTTTTGTGGTGTCTCCGGTCACATTCGTCCTAATTGTCATAAAATGAAATTTAAGCATTCTGTGTTTCAATCTAGGATATGTGATGATATTTCTCCTGCCATAAGTCCATATAAATTGTTTCATATTCTTTTGAAAAATTTGACCTTGTTGGCTTGTGAAAGGAATTTGTAGGATTTCAGTCTTTCTCATAAGATTGGTGTAATTCCTCAAATACACTCTACTTCACATGGATTTTCACCTACAAAGCCGAATACTCGTGCTAAATGGGTGAGAAAAGATTCTCCAAGGTGAGTGTTGTTAACTTGTCCTTGATTTAATTCTTTCAATTAATTGTGGACATGTTTTGTTTTTGTTTTTGGTTGTTTTGTTTTTTTTAGGTTGTTTTTTTATTTTAAAAAAAAATCCAAAAACATTGAAAAATTTCATAAAGACAAAAATATTTTATTTTGTGTCTAGTTTTATTTTTCTTGAGGATTACATGGGTTATGATATCTCTCTCTTGATTTAGAACATGCTTGACATTGTGGAGAAACTTGAATAGCATGTGTTATATAAGTGCTAAACTTTTTATGATTTTGTGAGTATGTACTAGTTTGTACATGTACTCAAGGGTTAATTAAGAAATTGATATTTCTTATTTGTGTACCCTCTATAGCTTAGTTTTGCACTATCATGCATTGCTTTTGCATTGTTCATTTAGCATAATATGTGTTTTTTTGTTTTTTGGTCATATAGTTTTTTGAAACCAAAAAGATTTTTGTGTTTTGTATTTCACATCTTGGATTTATAATCAAGGATTGGCCACCTTATCTTTACATAACATGTTTATGTACCCTGTTTAGCTTTGATGAGCTTATTTATTGCACTTGACTAGTTGAAGCTTTGTAGTGCATGTTGTGTGGGAAAAATGTTTATGGTGTTTATCACTTTGTCTTAATCTTGAAGTCACATGTTATTTGACTGTCGGACTTGATCCTTTTGAGAAAGGTATAAATAACCATCTCACCACTGTTCACTAGCTAATCATGAACACCTTAGTGCATATCATAAGATTTTGTATTCGAGAAAGTGTAGCACATGCACAAAAAGAACATAAGGTGTAGCCTCGGTTTAATTGCTTAATGCTTAAAATTGGTGTATACTATTAGGCTTGATGCCAAATCACATAATTAAAATTGATGTGTATATTATGAGGCAAAATTCAAGAAACTTACATGATTGTAAGCTTATGTTCTAGGAGATGTGAGAGTTATATGATGTAACTCTTTAGGTGATAGTCTCTTTTAAATTCTATGTGATGAATTTTGTAGACTTTGTGATTGATTGCTATTCACATATCACCTCACATGTATCTCAAGCTTTTGCTAGTTGCACACACTACACAAGTTACTCTTTGCTAAACTTGGTATATTATATTGTGTGTGATTTTGTTGTGGCCATCCAAGATTAAAAATTCCTTGATTTTAATGCAAAATGTGTATAATGTTTGCGCTTTGAGGACAAATTGATTGAAAATCTTGATTTTGGAAGATCTAGGTTAACTTCAAGTGTTTTTGAAAAACTTTTCGTCTCATACTCATGCATTTTTTATAAAACAATGTGCTTTGAGAAGTTTCTGCATTAAAATGCTCTGTTTTTTAAAAATCTGATTTTTCCAGACTTTCGATCGATCGAACCTGTTTTTCGATCAATCGAAATTGCGATTAAAATTTTTGGTTTGAGTCTGCCTGACTCGATTGATGTTCGATCGATTCTCGATCGATCGAAACTGAAAAATTTTCAGTTTCTATGTTTTTGATCAAAATTTATTTTCATGCATCTTTAGGATTCACATGCATTGCATTGATTTCTGTATCCATCTTGCAGTTTTGCAGTCATATCTCTCATTGTTTTCACACATAACATGCATACACTTTGCTACATTGGGTTCTCAACTTGATCACAAAATTGATTGATTAATTTTTGAGCTATGTACTTTGTAGTATATGCCTTTTTTATGTGTGAACTGTAAAAAAATATTTTTCTTAAGAGATATGATGGATAATCAATGTGCAAATATTTTCTCTACTCATGCAACTGTTTATGGGTCACATAGTGCCATGTTTGCATTTTATTGAAAGATAGAATATTTTTTCTTCATGTGTATCCTCACCTTAGTTTTTAACTTTGATTTGTGTGTTTTTAACTTTGGTCCTGCTGGTGAGGATGTTCCTGATCCTGTTGGTGATGCTGCTGCTGCTGCTGATTCCCCCCCCCCCTCCTTTATTTTTCCCCAAAACTGTTTTTCCCAAAACTTGTTTTGTTTTTCCTATTTTTATAGGTGGAGAAAAGTTTTTCTTAACCTGTGTTGTTCATAGGGGGAGCTATCTCTATTTTCTATAGAGTTGAATTGTTTTGTGTTCCCTTTGATTCTCTCTTTTCTCTTATCCTTTATTGCGTATGGTGACTGTTTACTCTTTGTATGAGTTGTCTTTGTCAATACGTGACAAAAAGGGGGAGAAATTATTGATTTATGGGAATCATGTTTGTCTTGTTTAGGGGGAGTTGAAATTATTTTTGAAACGGGGAGAATATAAATAAAAACTTTTTGTTGTATCTAACTTAGGGGGAGAGTTAGTTTACTTATGTTTTTATGTTTCTTGTTCATTGCTCATTGATTTATATTTATGAGTTATTCATGATATATGTCTTTGTTTTGTGTTTTGTGAAGTCAAGAATTTATTTGTTGATTTACTGTTTTTCTGTCACACATGCGTTTATGCGTTTTGTTTAGTGTTTCAGGAAGTATACAGGTTGATTCAATTTTGCTGCTGTCTACACTTGCAACTGATGGATAGTAGTTAAGATTGGATTTGTTGTTATGAGCATTATTTTTGTAAAGGGCTTTTATTTGTAAACTTTGAGCTTTTAGTTTGTGTTTTGTCACGGATTGCCAAAGGGGGAGTTTGTTAGGTTCTAAAGAGTTAGGAACTTATGTATTTAGAACTCTAATTTGTACTGTTGGCAAACCATGATCAAAACAGGTTGTTTAGTCTTGTTTAGGCTTGCTCAAAGTATGTTTATTTGTAAAACTGGAATCGAGTGATTGTAGATTTATTGGACTAAATCTATAAGGCTCGATCGATCGAAAATTAGACTCGATCGATCGAACCACGTACAGATTTATTTTCCTGCAGAGTTCCAGTTCAGCCCAAACTCTATTTAAACGTCTTGGGGATCAAGTAAAACACTCCTATATATAAGGAAAACCCTAGAACGTTTTTTAAGACTTTTGAAGAGAGAGATTAGAGTGCCTCTTGTGCCTCCTTTTATTTTTAGGGTTTTATACCCAAACCTCTCTAAGTCTTTGTTGCTCATATTTGTAGTTTATGTGAATCTCTTGTGAGATCCTTGAGGAGCTTTCTTTACACATAAACTTAGGGTTTTCAAGGTAGAGATATTATCTACATCTTGATGATCAACAAGGTTGCTGCTATTGGAGCTTAAAGAAAAACAAGCGGGGGTGCTTGTATCTTGTGGAGAATCCAAGAAAGAAGGAGTCCGTGGATTCGGAGCTTGCACGTGGTCGTGTCAGTAAGTTCTACTGGTGGGTAGCATTAGGAAGTCAAGCGGGGAGCTTGTAGTCCTTTTGTATGAACTTTGATTCTTTCATAGTGGATTCAGGTTTTCCTTGAGGATAGGTGGGTCAAATCCTCCCCAGGTTTTTACCGTGTGGTTTCCTGGGTGATCATATCATTATGTCTTTTATTATTCCGCTGCTTTATACTTTTGATATGATTATTTGATTGCTTTAACCTAGAATTGCATAACTTGATTAAGTAACAACTTGGCTAATTAACTAGGCTAACCAATCTGGTTGTTTTAAGGGGCCTAAATTTCCATCAATCGCTTCTTCTACATTCATAAAATTTTGGACTGAATGAACGAGTTCAGCCATGGTTTGAGGCTCTTGCTCGTAAAGCTTATGGATAAATAAGTTAGAGTTAACTCCATTATGGAAGGCCACCAATAATAACTTGTCATCCATCTCGTCCACTGTCAAGGCTTCCCTGTTGAAACGAGTAATAAAGGACCGCAAGCTTTCATTTTCTCCTTACTCTATGGTTAGCAAGCTAGACGAGGAACGCTTGTGCCTTTGTCCTCTGATGAAGTTTTTGACAAACAGCTTACTCAATTCTTCGAAGGAACTCACGGTATTTGGAGGTATCTTGCTAAACCATACTTGTGCTGGTCCTTTAAGAGTAGTAAGGAAGGCCCTACACATAATCTCGTCCGAAACCCCTTGAAGATGCATCATAGTCTTGAAAGTAGCAATGTGATCGAAAGGGTCACGCGTTCTGTCATACAAGTCCAAGGAAGGCATTTTTAACTTCGGAGGCAAGAGGTGACCGTTGATGGAAGCCGTGAAAAGGGAGTCTGTTCGATGAACTAAATCCTCTACGGGATTTTCTCTTCTCATTTTCTCCCTCATCTCATCCATAACCTTCCTCATCTGGTCTATCTCCCTCTCCAAGTGTGGCACCCTTCTTGAAGTGGTACCCTTTGACTGGCTTTCGAGCTCAGCATTTCCTCTATCTTCTTGACTTTGGGCTTGTCCTTTAAAAGTTCAAATAGTGTGTAAAACACCTATGAACGTTTAGGCCCCCAATTCACAAATTACCTACACAAGCTTATAATCAAACAATGTATGTGCAAAATATGAAAATAAGCTAAACAGAATTGGTAAAACAATCTAAACGGAAATTAATCACAACCACAACAGTAATTAAAAGGAAAAGATTAAGGGAAGAGAGATGCAAACACAAAGACAACACAGCCATGTGTTATCGAAGAGAAAACCGAAGTCCTCAGCGAAAAACCTCTCCGCCGCCCTCCAAGTGGTCGATAATCCACTAGAGAATAAAGTTGGGATACATGAATAGCGAAAAACCCTCCAAGCATAATCTACCTAGTGCACCTAAGCCCTCCAAGCTTCTTGCTCCAACAGAGTTACGTTAAACCTTCTTTTCTCTAGCTTACTAGATCCCGCAATCGCCCATTGCATCAACAAAAATGAATTGGTCCCTTCTGAACTGCGTCCCAAGCACCAAAAAGCCTTCTTACAGATATGGGTATGGTAAGATAAGGATTTGGCTAATGTACCTCTCAAGAATATATCAATGGAGAGCGTGAGAGTTGAGGAATTTGGAGAATCAAAGGATGAAGATTATGGATTAGTCAATCTTGTTTTTCTCTAGGGTTTCTCTCTCAAAATTCTCTCTAGAAGCTCTCTACATTTCGTGGCTATAAGGGGTATTTATAGTAGGGTGTATATGGAATGCGAAGAGTCAGTTACAACCAAACAGGGCATCCTAGCAACTCGAGCTTGCGACTGGAACGAGTTACGAGTTTGAGTCACGAGCTAACTGCCTGGCCAGACTGAAGGTTTTGTCTTGTAGTACAACAGCTGGCGTGACCCTTCAGCTCCCCTGCATGCTTCACACGTGTGCCACTTTTGGCGACTCGCCAGTTACGAGATCTAATTGCGAGGCTCTTCTTGAGTACACACTCTTGAGCTTTTCTTCACACTCTCTCACACACTACCCTTACATGATTCCCACCTAAATACAGGGTTTCTAAATGCTGAATTACAAGAAAATTTGGCATGGAATAAAGCCAACAAAATGATTGAATAAATTCAACATTACATCCTTCTTCGTACCTTTCTTGGCGTTGCCTCCGTAGATTAATCTCCCTGGTCAACTCTTGATTTTGACGGGTTAATTCCGCCATGGCGGTTGCCATGGATTGCACATGTTGGATGGAAGACGGTTGTGTGACAGGCGCTGACTGTCGATCACAGTGGGGATTTCTAGAGGCATCCTTTCTCTCTTGGTGGCCTGGACTCATGGCCCTTGATCTTGTCCGAACCATGCAGCCTTTTGTCGGAAAAAGATAAACTACTAAACATGAAATTAATCTTTCCCACAGACGGCGCCAACTGATGATGCACAGGAAATCAGTAGGATGAATGCTTTGGGCGTCAACGATCTAGTAGTCACTTGAAAGGCCTGAAAAGAAAACACACAATCAAAGGTAACCGGTGTGGACCAACCAAGAACTCTCTGATGATTAAGTTAGTTTCTCTCTCAAATTCTGGAGTTCCAACTTTTTGGGAAATGTTTCACACTTACCTTTTTTTTTGTCGTAAATGAGCATTTATATAGTGCACACTAAAAGCAGTTACTTGTCAGTAACTTCTCCTATCTTTGAGGAGGTCGAAGGATTCGGGGTTAACTTCCACAACGGCCATGGAAGTTAGATTATTTGATCTTATTTTCCATAACTGTTTTTGGAAGTATTTAGTAAGAACTTGTAACAATGAACTTCGACTTTTACTTATGCTTCGAGATAGAAACATGTGGTTCACTTGTGTAAAGAAACATGCTTGGAATCCTCGTCTGGGGGTTGTCCAAGCATCTTTGTTGATGGACGACCTTTTCATAAACGATAGTTCTATAAAGTGCTCATTCTTCTTTGGACGACCCTTATGGACGAGCCTGGAGTTGGCTTATTTTATAGCACACCATCAATATTGACAACACTACCATTTCAATTTTCCCCCTCTCCTTTTCCCTCCACTTTTATGAACCCCAACTCTAATGCATTCCCTCTCCAATCTTCCTCTCTCCACTATAAAAAGATATTTTAAACCAATTCAAGGCACCCCTCTCGTCCAAGAATTCTAAGGGAAGTAGAAAAAATTTGTCATATTCGTCTAAGATTTAAGGTATTGAGTGAGTTCTTTTCTGCCTATCTCTTAAAACTTTATTGTTTCTTCATGGTTTGATTAGGAAGCCGGTTAGCTGTCTTTAAAAAAACATGTTTGTCTATGCATTTGTAATGAATATTAGGATCAAAGCATGTTAGGCTGTTAATTTAATCTTGAATGTTCATATTTGTTCTTCACATGTTCATGCATACACTAGAGTTTGATCTTAAATTTAGTCAAAATCATGAAATAAAATGTTAGTTCTTAATGTTCTTCAACATGTTCATATGCTAGATCTAGGGTAATATTAATCACACACAGTCACCATGTTATTTTTCCAAGTTGCTTAAATCTAGGAATCTCACCAATCACACATAATCACTAGATTTTTTCTTTCAATCTAAATAAGATAATGAACATAGTGACATTAGGGTTTCTCATTGTGCACACACATTTAATTTCAAGCAAGATCGCATATCACATTTACTTTCAAGCAATAACATGAAATTGATCGATTAAATATTTGGTTATATGGATGATGTAATGTGATCATTAGCTATCATAGTCTAAAAGCCCAGTTTCACCAAGCAAGCCAGGTGCCTAGCTCCTTTTCACCTCGTAACTTAACCTCTAAATTTAGATCAATGGTTCTTGATTAGTTCTTATCCATGTAATTTTATCTTTATAGAATGTAACTAGGACTCTTAGCCATGTATTTTTCTATTAGATTGTATCTACGATCAAAGCTATGTAAAGTTTATAATTACTTCAACAAGCATTTATTTTTTAAATTATTCAATAAAGATGTTTATTTCAATTATGGTTTTCTTATTTTTTCTAGTTAACAAAATAATTGGCAACTCCATGTAACACCCTTGATTTATGGTGAAAATATAATTAGTTGAATCACCATTATGAGAGGTACCTGTTAGGTTCTAAAGATTTAGGATTTTATGTATTTAGAACTCTAATTTATATTGTTGGCAAACCATGATCAAAACAGGTTATTTAGTCTTGTTTAGACTTGCTCAAAGTTGGGTCTTTCGTGTAAAGTTGGAATCGAGTGGCTACAGACGCATTGGTGCATTTCGGCCTGGCTCGATCGATCGAAGGAAAGGCTCGATCGATCGAATCTCGGGCAGAATGTTTTTCTGCAGAATATTCCAGCTCAGCCCTAACTCATTAAACGTTTTGGGTTTTTTGTTTTTACCCTAGGTATATAAAGAAAAACCCTAGCCACGTTTTGAGAGTTGCTCCAGTTGTATTGTTGCTCATACATTGCGGTTTTGTGTAAATCTCTTGTGAGATCTAGAGGAGCTTTCCTTTACACAAAGCTTAGGGTTTTCGAGATAGAGATATTATCTACATCTTGATGATCAACTTGGTTGCTACCATTGAAGCTTAAAGAATATCAAGCGTGGGTGCTTGTAGCTGATTGAAGAATCCAAGAAAGAAGGAGTCCGTGGATTCGGAGCTTGCACGTGGTCGTGTCAGTAAGTTCTACTGGTGGGTAGCATTAGGAAGTCAAGCGGGGAGCTTGTAGTCCTTCTGTATGAACTTCGATTCTTTCACATAGTGGATTCAAGTTTACCTTGAGGATAGCTAGGTCAAATCCTCCCCAGGTTTTTACTGTGTGGTTTCCTGGGTGATCATACCATTGTGTCTTTTATTATTCCGCTGCTTTATACTTTTGATATGATTGTTTGATTGCTTTAATCTAGAATTGCATAATTTGACTAAGTAACAACTTGGCTAATTAATCTAGGCTAACCAATCTGGTTGTTTTAAGGGGTCTAAAACCGTTCAAGTGGTATCAGAGCCAGTAGCTCTCTTGTAAGAGATTTTTTGATCTCTGAGCTGATCCTTGACCCCTGTAGTCATGGAGCATGGACACTCTCTTTTTGTTCCTCCTCACTTTGATGGGAACAACTATGCTTATTGGAAAGTAAGGATGAAAGCATTCCTAAAATCTATTGATGAGAGAGTGTGGAATTCCGTTGAATACGGATGGCAGAAGCCCACTACTCCTGTAAGTGAGTGGCAAACTTCTGAAAAAGAAGCAGCAGGCTTCAATAGCAAAACTATGAATGTCATCTTCAATGCTGTTTCTATGGAGGAATTTAAGAGGATCTCAAATGTTGAGGTTGCTCATACTGCTTGGAAAATCCTCCAAACTGTGCATGAAGGCACAAAGGCAGTTAAGATCAATAAACTGCAGCAATTGACTTCTAGATTTGAAAGCATTAGAATGTCTGAGGATGAAACTTTTGATGAATTCTATGCTAAATTGAATGACATTGTTAATTCTGCTTTTAATTTGGGTGAAATCTATGATCAACCTAAAATTGTTAGGAAGATTCTTAGATCTTTAACTGAAAACTTTAGACCCAAAGTAACTGTCATTACTGAAAGCAAGGATGTGGACTCCATCCCTGTTGATGAACTTGTAAGATGTCTTCAGTCCTATGAGTCTGACCTACCCAAGGTGAACAAATCCAAATCAATGGCTCTTAAGTCAGTTGATGATGTTGATGGTGGTGGATTTGATGATGAGCTCTCTGCTACAGAGATTGCGTACCTTGCCAAAAACTTTAAAAACTTTCTAAGGAATACAAACAGAAAGGTAAGAGGTACAAACACTGCTGAACCTAGAAATTTTAGGAAGAATGATCCCACTAAAATGAACAACTTTGAAAAACCTAGAGAAAAAGTTGGTCAATCTTCAAATAATTTATTGGGTCCTCAGTGTTTTGGCTGTCAAGGGTATGGTTATGTGAAATCTGAATGTCCTACATTCTTAAGGACTAAGGGTAAAGCTATGGCTGTAACCCTTAGTGATAATGAGGTTTCTGATGATGAGTCCGGATGTGATGAGGATGGAAACTTCATTGCTTTCACTGCTACAGCTGTAGTCAATGAAAGCATATTTGTTGAAGAGAACCTTTCTGATGAGGAACTCTCTGAGGGTGCAGATCTTCAAGAGGGCTACAATAAACTTTGCAAAATTGCTGCAAAAGATGCTATGAATGTTGAACTTGGCCTGAAGAAAATTGAAACTCTTGAGCTTGAAAAGAAAATTTTGCTTGTTAAACTGTTTGATGCTAATGATCTTTTGAACAATGTTAAATCTGAGAATATGCTTTTGCTTGATAAAGTTAAAACTTTGGAACATGATTTATCTGTTGCTAGATCTGCTAATTCTAAACTTGATCACATGCTGAATGTTCAAAAGTATCCTTCTGATAAATCTGGGTTAGGATATATTGAAAGCATCTTTGATTCTACACCACATTCCACGAAGTTTGTTCCTTCTTCTTCTTCTGAACCTTCCGTGAGTGAGATTGTGAGTGAAACTGTCAAACCCCCTGTGAGTGAGGTTGTCAAACCTATAGAAGTTTCATCTCCTAGGAAGATTAGGGTTGATGTGAGAGAGTCTAAACCTAAGGATTCTACCCTTTCTAAGGACAAGATGCATGGTAAACCTGCTTGGGTTTGTCATTATTGTGGAAAGTCAGGACACATTCGTCCTAAATGTTACAAGCTTCAAGCTGCTAAGAGAGCAAACAAACCAAAGGTGCCTGTGCCTCAAGCACAAGATCCTATGGCACTTATTGGAGAATTGGTAAAGGTGTTGAACCTTTATTCCAATCCTGGAGTTGGAAATCACTCGAATGTGAATAAGAACTCCAATGCTCGTGGTGCATCTAAAAGGTTTTGGATGCAAAAGACTCGTCCTAATTGAGTCTTTCTGACATGGTCCTTGTACTTCACTGCTCATTCCTTAGTGACCATTGTTCTTTGGTTTTTGTGTTTTTGTGTTTTTTTTCTAGGATTTGCATTGCATTACATTCATGCATTACATTCTAGGATTTATTTGTTTTCTCTTTAAAATTAAAAACAAAAAAAAAAAAACAAATTGTGTTTGGCACTATTTTTCTTGGTCTTTGAAGACAAGGTTGGTCAATTTACTTACACATAACATGTCTTTATGTATCTTGTTTAGCTTTGATGAGCTTATTTATTGCACTTTACTAGTTGAAGCTTTGTAGTGCATGTTGTGTGGGAAAGATGTTTATGGTGTTTATCACTTTGTCTTAATCTTGAAGTCACATGTTATTTGACTGTCAGACTTGATCCTTTTGAGAAAGGCATAAATAACCATCTCACCACTGTTCACTAGCCAATCATGAACACCTTAGTGCATATCATAAGATTTTGTGCTCGAGAAAGTGTAGCACATGCACAAAAAGAACATAAGGTGTAGCCTCGGCTTAACTGCTTAATGCTTAAAATTGATGTGTACTATTAGGCTTGATGCCAATTCAGTTAATTAAAACTGGTGTGTACTATTAGGCTTGATGCCAATTCACAAAATTAAGAGGCTAAATACGAGAAACTTACATGATTGCAAGCTTATGTTCTAGGAGATGTGGGAGTTATATGATGTAACTCTTTAGGTGATAGTCTCTTTTAAATTCTATGTAATGAATTTTGTAGACTTTGTGATTAATTGCTATATACATATCACCTCACATGTTTCTCAAACTTTTGCTAGTTTGCACACACTACACGAGTTACTCTTTGCTAAACACTGTACATGTTATTGTGTGTGTTTGTGGTCTAACCAACCAAGTTTGAAAATATCTTGAGATTTATGCAAAACATTAGTTTGCCTAAAAAATTGAAAGAAGAACTGGCTGAAACTTTCTTTAGAGAAACTGGGATTACAAATTTGGGTTTTTGAAAAATCATTCCATTCCATCTCATACTCATGCATTGTGGTTCATTGATTTTAATGCTTTGAGAAGTTGTTTTTCAAAAATTGGTTTGAGATTTTCAAAACTGGAATTTTTCTGAAAAATACTGTGATTCGCTGTCTGATTCAATCGATCCAGTCTGATTTTCGATCGATCGAAATTTTTAAAATTTCTTTTATAAAATTTCAGAGTGATTCGATCGATCGAAAGTAATTTTCGATCAATCGAAAATCGTGAATCAGCTTTTTAAAAACAATTTCCTTGGACTGATTCAACGAACTTTCCAAAAGTTTTTCAAACTTTTCTTTCTCTCTCCGAGTTGGCACGGATCTACAGTGATTTTTTGTAATTTTCCTCCAAATTTTTTACACGAATTCTCTTTCCTCAAGCCGGTAAGACTCTTTTGCCCTTCGTTTTTGAATTTATTTGCATTTTTCATGCATTTTCATTCAAAATTTTTGGACCTCTCTATTTTGGGATTTTTGATGTTTCGAACAAATTCTTGTGCAATTGATCAATGGGTTTTGATGGGGACATGTTATAAGCTTGATTGTAATAGTTTAATTTGATCAATTTTGGTTTTTGTGAGAAATTGAAATTCTAGGGTTTATGTTCAAGTTCCGAATTGGGGATTTTGTTAAATTGAGTTGTAATTGATGAAATTGGCTTGTTGATTGGATGTAATTGGGCATTATAATCTATGTGTAATGTTTTGTAAGGCTCAATTTATCCATGTACTTCAAAATTTTTCAAGTGGTTTTCAAATTTTTGGGGTTTTTGTTAGAAACTCTATGCTCAAGCCAATTTTGTGCAATTGAACTTAATTTTGACACTTGTTTACTGCATTAGTACATGCATCATGTCATTTTAACTGTTCATGCATCATATAGATTTTTACTCTATATTTTTTTCTGTGCTGACTTGCAGTCTGCCCTTGGTTTTGGTTTTCTCTGTGTCTCTGTCCTTTCCTTAGCATCATGCCTAGGAAAACTAGAGCTCGTAGGTCTGTCACCGCCTTTTCCCCATCCCCTCCTCCCTTTGACCGTGAGAAATTTCCCAGTGAGAAAAATCAAGAGATTTATGATAGGTTGAATCTTAAGAGGAAGATTTGGTCTGAGCATTCTGTTACTCTAGATGAGCTTGATCCTGCCATTAGGGCAAATTTTGAGCGTCAGGGTTGGTTACCCTTGGTGGATATTTCTGATCCTCCTCCACCTGCTACCTTGATTAGAGAGTTCTACTCAAACATCTCTATCCGCATCTATGATTCCAACACTTTAGTAAAGAGTTGGATACGAGGCGTAGAGTACTCCATTACTCCCAAGGTAGTGGCTGATGCTCTAGGGGTACTTTTGGTACAGCACCCTGTCTATCCCTATGATGAGTCTCCCGTTCTGAATGATGTTATGTCTTACATCACTGGGTCTTCTATCCAGTGGGGTTCTGATCCTCCGATCACTACTGCTGAGCTTTCTGAGCTTCGCTATCTTTTCTTTAGGATAGCTTGTCACTCCATCTGGCCCATTTCTCATCTTCACACCATTCCTCTAGAGAGGTGTGTATTTTTGTACGCTCTGATCACTGATGCTCCTATTAGTTTTCCCCACTTGTTCCTTCGTTCTTTGAACGAAGTGTATAGGAGTTCATCTTCTGCTCATGCACTTGTTCATCCTATTTTCATCCATAGGATTCTTCTTTATCTAGGTTTAGAGGATTTCCCTTCCTCGGAGCCTGTGCATGTCATCGGTCCCTTAGGTGCGTCTTTTCTTAGACAGAGGGCTGCTCACCTTCGAGCTGGCTCTAAACACCCTAGGTCTGAGCCTTCCGGGTCCGCACCTCCTCCCTCTTCTTCTACAGGTCCTACTGGTGAGGCTGTTCCTGATCCTGATGCTGCTACTCTTGCTGCTGTTCCTCCACCTCCATCGGATGACTCTAATATCCGTCGTACTTTGGAGACTTTCATGACCGTTCAGGCGGCTCATGGTCAGCTTTTGGTGGACCTTTTTGATGAGATCCGAGCTTTGCGAGCTGATCTAGCGCATTTGCGTCCGCCCTCACCACCTCCTTTTGATGATGGATTGTGATTGCCCTTTGGCATTCCGTCACAAAAAGGGGGAGTAGAGATTGTAGAGGAGATTTTTGTAGTTAGGGAGATTTTGTTTATTTTGTGGAGTAGATTGTATTTAGGCGCTTCACTTTGTATATCATTTTTGGGATATTCATGTTAGGGGGAGTAACATTGATTGATATACATGTTTTTCATTTGATTCTTGTTTCTTTGAATTCACTGTTTATTGATTTATATTCTATGAGTTGTTCATTGATATATTTCTTTATTATGTGTTGTGCGAATCATACAAGAATGTTATACCTGTTTATATACTATTTTCTATCACACATGCATTCATGCGTTTGTTGAGTATTTCAGGAATATACAGGTTGATTCAATTGAGCTGCTGTCTACACTTGCAACCGATGGATAGTAGTTAGGATTGAATTTTGATTTTATGAGCATTATTTTGTAAAGGGCTTTTTAATTGTAAAACTTTGAGCTTTTAGTTTGTGTTTTGTCACGGATTGCCAAAGGGGGAGTTTGTTAGGTTCTAAAGATTTAGGATTTTATGTATTTAGAACTCTAATTTGTATTGTTGGCAAACCATGATCAAAACAGGTTATTTATTCTTGTTTAGACTTGCTCAAAGTTGGGTCTTTCGTGTAAAGTTGGAATCGAGTGGCTGCAGACGCATTGGTGCATTTCGGCCTGGCTCGATCGATCGAAGGAAAGGCTCAATCGATCGAATCTCGGGCAGAATGTTTTTCTGCAGAATATTCCAGCTCAGCCCTAACTCATTAAACGTTTTGGGTTTTCTGTTTTTACCCTAGGTATATAAAGAAAAACCCTAGCCACGTTTTGAGAGTTGCTCCAGTTGTATTGTTGCTCATACATTGCGGTTTTGTGTAAATCTCTTGTGAGATCTAGAGGAGCTTTCCTTTACACAAAGCTTAGGGTTTTCGAGATAGAGATATTATCTACATCTTGATGATCAACTTGGTTGCTACCATTGAAGCTTAAAGAATATCAAGCGTGGGTGCTTGTAGCTAATTGAAGAATCCAAGAAAGAAGGAGTCCGTGGATTCGGAGCTTGCACGTGGTCGTGTCAGTAAGTTCTACTGGTGGGTAGCATTAGGAAGTCAAGCAGGGAGCTTGTAGTCCTTCTGTATGAACTTTGATTCTTTCACATAGTGGATTCAGGTTTACCTTGAGGATAGCTAGGTCAAATCCTCCCCAGGTTTTTACCGTGTGGTTTTCTGGGTGATCATATCATTGTGTCTTTTATTATTCCGCTGCTTTATACTTTTGATATGATTGTTTGATTGCTTTAATCTAGAATTGCATAATTTGACTAAGTAACAAGTTGGCTAATTAATCTAGGCTAACCAATCTGGTTGTTTTAAGGGGTCTAAAACTGTTCAATTGGTATCAATTTAAATGAAATATAATATAATATAAAAATTTTGAAAAATTCAATAAAATTATAGTACAAAATTTTCTTAATGATATGAATAATACAAAAATAATTATTTAAATTTTCAATTTATAATAATAATTATTTTTTTAACTTTATTTATATTGGTTAAATGGTAGAAAGAAATGGGCAAAATTGTCAGTTTATAAATAAAATAAAAAAAAATGTAATTTTTTCAAGTAGGAATGTGGATACTCATGTTTTAAAAAGGGAATCCACATTCTCACATAAAGGGGATTGTGTGGGAAGCCAAATTCCTCCAACATTTGATTCCCTTGTGTGATATACAACCAAACATTGGAATGTTTCAACACCAAATGCCATCTTCTAGTGTTCGGTAGTGATGAAAGAGAATGAAGACTATCAGTTATATTTTTTGCTTAAAATTTTATAGAGGAAAACCCATTCTTGGTTTAGCAAACCATCTGGTTTGAATGTGGTTGGGTTGGTTTCGAGTAATGAAATGAGTTTTCCAATTTCATGGGTTTTAAAAACCGAATTGGTAGTTGGTTCTCAGTTTGACTGATTGATTTCTAAAACCATAATTAATTTCTCTGCCACTATATTTTTGGGTTTAGGTATTGAAAGTCCCTTACATTAACTATGGGTGAGTTTGGTTCAGCTTTTTGAAACTGCGGTTTTAGAAAAAGTGGCGGCTTAAAAAGTACTGTATGAAATTATGTTTTTTATTTATTTTAAAAGCATAATGTGTTGGTAAAAGCTGTTAGAAATTGTTTTTCGAAAAAACTGAGTGTTTCATAAGAACTTATCAAAATTTTGATTTTAGGTGTAAATTGCAAAAAATGACAATATATATAAGGAATTATTTATCCTATTCTTTTAATTTTATTTTGGGTAAATTACAAAGTTAGTCCCTATCCTTGACACCTGTACCGCCACATCAGTTTTAAAAGAACTCAAATTAAATCTCAAAATATGTCAGACCAGAGAATTCAATGAGGGCATAAGCCCAACACGTATAGAAGTAGTATCTCCAAAATTTAGACATTACATGATACTACGCACAAAAATAAAATGTTTTTGCTATTGTCGTCAGCTAGTAGTATAACTGAATATCAATAATCAAGTCATATTTTGACAACTCTGAACTTTAATGTTGGAACCCAAAGATGTTGGTGTTGCTCCTAAAGTTTACAAATTCATAGACTAATCAATAAAAATAATCAGATCATTCAAACTCAACAACTACACCAAGTCAACATTTTTACATTCAAATAGATATTCCTAGAAGTCCTTCAATGTCAAGGTTTTATACAGGAGATGGAGTAAAGTTAATTATGTTAGAAAGCATGCCAAAAAAAAAAAAGTTCTCCATTACATTAATGTCCAATTGTGACAAACACTTGCAGAACCCTTCCACCACTATAAAATGCACAGGTGAACATTCTAATTCACATTATGTGCCAAATTGTGAATACCAAATTTTCTAAACAATTGAAAATAAAAATAATTGAAGACCCAATTGAATTTAGCAGCTAAATGATGCCCACGACATTATCAACCATAACATAAAAGTCAAAAGCGATGAACATAAGTTATCAAAAACTGATTCCTACGAGTGTAATCCAAAAAGATGATTTCCAATTCTCTTTTGCACTGAATGTGCCCTCAGGACTTGTAAGCCCTTCCAACGAAACCAGTAAAGCAATGGCATACCTAAAGCCTAGTTTATCATCATACGCATAAGACCATCTACACTTTCACCAAATTCACAAAGTTTTGAATTCAAAGTACCACTTAACAAATACAATCCCGAAAGCATTCAGAGTAAATTTCACAAATTAGAGAGAGAAAATACATTAATAAGGGAACTTAGATGGAAACCAACTAACCAAATCCCATCACAAGTGACTAGAACAAGAAACTCATCATCATCGCAAAGCTCAACCGTAGGCCAGTTGCCAAATCCAAACTTTTAGATCATTTCAGAGACAAGATAGATTACTTTTTAGTAATTAACAAGCTTGGAAAAAGATAGTTTTGGCTCGGTTTATAAGCGCAGTTTCCTTGAAAGAGACCCAAAAATTACTTAAAACTATTTCAACTTTGTTAATGCTTCAAAAATTTTATCCTAAATGATGGAGCCTTGCTCGCTCGGAAATTCTTAACCAACAACATTGTAGTACTCTGTGTGGTGAGGTATATTGAGTTACAGATCTTCTTTTTCAATGTATATTATGTGGAAGTAAATTTTATTGTGCGACCTCATCACAACTCTGGGTTTTTCAATGATTGAAACGAACATGCTTAGAAGCTTTTCTATTTTTTTTTTCTTTTCTTTCTAAAGGTTAAGAATTTTCATTAATAATAATTTGGGGTTACTGCATTCTTTAATCATAAGAATACCTAGGGGTGTAGTGAGATTTATATAATAAAAATTATTTCACCGACAAACGCATAAATCTCATCACACATTTAGGTATTTTTGTGATTGAAGAATGTTGCAACCCCGAATTATGATTAATAAAAATTATTAACCTTTAGAGAAAAAAAATAAAAATAAAAATAAAAGCTTTTAAGCATGCACGTGAGCACATACTTAGAAACTAGAAATTATTATTTCACATGCTTGAAGTTAAATGACATGACATAAATTTCACACGTCATGATCTAAATCATTTCATTGAACGTCCGAATCTTATAAACCTAGCATGTTCTTAAATGATTCAGAATATGAGAAATACAAAATGATTTTATAAAGAATGATTCAATAAATATATTCTACCAAAATTAAACTATATATGACTATCACATCCTACGTATTGACAAAATGTAATCTAAATACATATGGAATCAAGAAATCACATTATTGGTTTTTTTTTTTTTTTTTTTTTTTTTTTTTTTGACCAATGAAAAATGGGTTAACTCGGCTTGACACATTAAATCATATAATTTCTTTTGACTTATAAGTAAGATCAACATAATAAGTATATTCTTCCAAAAAAAACACAATAAGTATATCATTATATTTTACCTAAACCACAGATCGACCATTGAACACGTTCTTGACGTATTGCTCCTTGCGTAAATTGGCTATAATCCAATCAGACAAGGCTTATCTCTGTCTTTATTTTAATGGAGTTAAGTAAATTTACCTACCCAAAATTTAATCCAAAGCAGTACCACACACTGCACTTTCCTTTTTTTAATTTATTTGGATGAAAGTTAATTGGAACATTGCAGTTTCCTTGGCTTAGCTTATTTGTATTTTGTACCCCCACATGGACATAGCTTTTGGGAGATAATACAAACGCACTACCCCATAGCAATGAAAACATAAGTGACATAAAATGTCATCATACCAAAATCAGCCTCTATGTTCTAAAACCTTGAAGGCATTAGGCATAGAAAGACTAAAGCATGTGAAGTTGACAAAAAATGAAGGCCTTTGAGCAGTCTTTTTCTTCCTTTCATTTTATTTTTTCTTCTTTCCCTTAAAGCCTGTCACAGGGAGCAAGCACGCCGGCCATGGTTGCCATATTTTAAGCACATTTGGTCCTCCAAGTCCAAGTCTAAAATGGGCACCCACATTAACAAATCAAAAGAAGCAACTTCTCAATTACTTAATTATTACAATAACAAAAAATAGTAAACACACGTCCATGAAGACTTTCCCCTTCCTCCTATAGAGGGAGATATGAAGGCAACATGATAAAACCATAGATGCTAAGTCATATTCTGACTGCAGATCATCAAACGTAGATCAAACAGCACTTTGATATACACTCGTGGGAGGTCCTAACATCAAATTTATAGAACATGTGAGTTTGTAGGAATATTGGCTCTAGTTCTATCATTTTAGAAGGGGAATAAATGACAAGAAGATAACTGAATTGTACACATACAGATGGATAATCCTAAAGATATAAATATATACATGTCTGTGATATATTTCGATGATTAATCTCACAGGTAAAGGAAGTGTACAAGGAGAAAATTATCATGTTTATAACTGTTAAAAACACACTCATCATTTTTATGTAAATGGAGAGCTGAAACTTTACTTGGTTGACTGTTTCTTTAGAGCAACCATCGACGAGATTAACTCTCAGAAGAGAATTTTTGCTGCTTAAAATGAGTACTATCTAGAACAAAAATCGATTACCTGAGTCCTCCCTCATTGAACAAAACTTTCCACTAAAATTATTATTATTATTATTATTATTATTATTATTATTATTATTATTATTATTATTATTTTATGTAATTGGGGTTTATTATTATTATTATTATTATTATTATTATTATTGTGGGGCCGAAGAATTTGGCCATCGCGGCCCACTTTATACTAGGCCCAAGACCTATGCCGAGGAGGAAGACGTGGCCGAGGACAAAAGAAGCAAGTCCAAAGTGCCCTGAAACGTCGCCGAGGACGATCCTGTCCTCGGCAAACCGAGATCAAAGAAGGGAAGAGTGGTATGCCATCTAAGGCAACCTCCCAGAGCATCCCAAGGGAAAGGACAGGTACAATGGGTCAGCCATGGAGCACAGTGGAGGAGCAATTTAAGGGGTAACTGTCACCTCCGCATTAAATGTCCACAACTGATGTCCTGGTCGCATTGATCAGGGAATGACTCCTGAACAATGCTACCTCGGTTACCGCAACTCACAAAATGCCAGAGAGGGTGTCTGATGTGACTGGCACTCAAGTATAGGCTTGGATGATCAACAAATGGAAGGCTAAGATCAACTAGAAGGGGGTATATAATGTAAGGAACCCTCCAGGAAAAAGAGAGGGAGCGCTGTAACAATCTCAAGAATTCCTATAACCATAGTCATCCAATATATAAAAGAGTAGAGCTCCTCGGATTGTGCCAAGGACAAGCTTTCTTTAATAAACTCATTTCATCTCCGTTTGATTGTCATGAACACCATATTAGCTGTTGTCCATGCACTAAAGCCTAGCTCTTTCACCAACTCTCTACAAATTCATTGTGTTGGACTAGTTGGATCTGAGTCCATTCATCCAGGTGGAGAAGTGCCCAATTCTAGTCCCTACAATTGGCGCCGTCTGTGGGAAGAACTTGTGTATTAGTGAGTACAACGGTTAATTATGGTAAGATCAAGCTCCCATCAGCAAGAGTCCCTGAAGAGGGTCATTTTGGCGGTGGTGCATGCTAAATGAAAGCTTCACCTTTATTTCCAAGAACACACACACAGTTGTTATCATAACTCAGCTTCCGCTCAAGTCTACACTTCGAGGCACTGATTATGCGGGGAGGATTGCTAAATGGGGCACAGTTCTAGGGGCTTCTAACATCAAGTATATGCCCCATACCTCAATCAAGGGGCTGGTTCTCGCGGGTCTAGTAGCCTAGTTCACTGAATCCCATTGGAGAAAGAAGCCGAGAATCAAGGCATGGATGGAAAATCAGTTGGCACCATCTCCCTACAAAAACTTCTGTTCTTGAAGGAATATATTGACATCCTGGAATCTTTTGATGCGGTTAAACAGAACCTTAGCTATGCCGGGTTCTCGGACCTCCTGCTTTAGGGAAATTAACACGCACTGGCAACACTTTCTGATGGTTGCACGGCTTGCGGTATAGAGCACATGGTTATTTTCATGGTTGTTTCTACATAGTTAACTTATTTAAAGTTAGCGATCGAGTGCTACTGTCGGTTTTTGTTAAAGTCAGAGTGACAATTTTTCGTTACCATCCACAGTATCAATTCTAAGTCCCCTTAGAGGAAAAAATAACAACACACCCATTCATGAAACAATTATTGTAGAGAAAGGAGAGATTCATAAAGTAAAAGTGCAGCCCTTTTTATTAAATAAAGGAAAGGTACATCATATACAAAGCGGCTTAGGCAGGCTCGTTTTAAAGCTAACTATAAAAAGAGAAAGCCCATAGGAATGGTAGATTTACAATCTTGTTCTAGCAGCAATCGAGCCAGTATGGATGGTACCGGCGATGAGAAAGAAGAAGAGGCGGATGCCTTTGTTGGAACCTTTTTCTCCTAATTGCAAGATGTTCTGCTATCAAGGCTGAGAAATAGGAAACCCGTCTATCAAGGGGATCGTTTTCACACCTATGCACACATGATATATGTCGCCAAGTGAGACCCAAACTTTGCCGCACCAAAAGTCTAATGCAATCTACACCTGCTCTGGTTCCTGGATGAAGGAGGGTCTTCTTTCTTGCTCGGTTGAAAGGTAGTAACCTCTTTGGCCCCTGCTTCCTTCGCCTCAATTGCGTCATCCGGGATCTTGGCGAGATCCTTGGGAATGCTTGAAGGGTTGAGAACTTGAGGTTCCTGCAGAACTCAAGGATCTGTAAATGAGGAAGAACGATCCCCCTAGAGTGCCTTATATAGAAGGCAAAATCTAGTGGAAATTAATCCTCACAAAATTCAAAGAAAGAGTCACTAGCGAAATAAATCCCGCCCAACTTCCAAAAAAATCATCAGCCGTTGGATCTGCGTCACTTCATAAAGATATTAATGAGGGCACGCCTCGCGTACCGAAACGTCAGGAACGCAACTTGAATAGTTAAAAGACGCCTTGTAATCAGAAGTGGTGAAAATAGGCGCGATGGGGCTATTATCACATGTGGGGGTAAAAGGCCAGGCAGCCCATACCGATGCCTATGTTGGGCCAAGGGCCCAATCCGAGGAAGAACCCATCCTCGGCCAGGCAAGGCCGAGGACAAAGGGAATGGTTTGCCATTAAGAGCGACGCTTCGATGATGAAAGCTATGGTGACTATAAGCACAGATCGAGAACTCCTCCAGGTGAGACCTTATCTCACAAAGAAGAGCACTATCGGAGGCGTAAGCGTAAAAGTCCATACCCTAGGGGCTTGGGAAACGATGCCATGAACAGGGTACTGGATCAACAGGGGGGAAACTAGTTACTTCAAAAAGAATCTGAGTGCTAGACAGAACCAAGGTCTTGCATGGTCCTCGGACTCAAACCTATGGGGAAACTAGTTACTTCAAAAAGAATCTGAATGCTAGACAGAACCAAGATCTTGCATGGTCCTCGGACTCAAACCTATGGGGAAACTAGTTACTTCAAAAAGAATCTAAGTGCTAGACAGAACCAAGGTCTTGCATGGTCCTCAGACTCAAACCTATAGGGAAACTAGTTACTTCAAAATGAATCTAAGTATTAGACAGAACCAAGGTCTTGCATGGTCCTCAGACTCAAACCTATGGGGAAACTAGTTACTTCAAAAATAATCTGAGCGCTAGACAGAACCAAGGTCTTGCATGGTCCTCAGACTCAAACCTATAGGGCAACTAGTTACTTCAAAAATAATCTAAGTGCTAGACAGAATCAAGGTTTTGCATGGTACACGGACTCAAACCTATGGGGAAACTAGTTACTTCAAAAAGAATCTGAGTACTGGACAGAACCAAGGTCTTGCATGGTCCTCGGACTCAAACCTATGGGAAAGCTAGCTACTTTGAACACCTATCTAAGCGGCGAACAGGATCCAGAATGGAACCTGACTCCTTGGATCACCTGCCATGCCCGTCCATGAGCATCACTTAAGGCATTTCAAGGGATCGAGCACACTACTAAGGATATTCAAGTGTTAATAAAAGCATGAAAACATAATAAATAATTGGGCATCATCCTTAAAAGAAATGAGCAAATTCCATTACCAAAAGGGTCAATTACATTACAAAAGTTCAAATACACAAGGAAACAACAATCGAAACAATATAAATAGATGAAAACAGCCTATTTCTTCAACTTTGTGGTCACTTTGTCCTTAGAAGGTTGTTGAGAGTCTGTATCAGAGGCTGGAGGATCATGGCCTGGGAGAATGGCTTCAGAGGGCGCAGCGGGGAAGACCAAGTTTGACGTCATATCAACAGGAGGAGCTTGAGGGTTGGCTGGAGGCTTCACCACCTCCTGGGGTGCTTCCTAGTTGCTAGTTATTTCTCTCTCTAACACCCCAAAGTGCTCAGCCTCCTTGGAAGACCGGTCAAGGGGAGCAGGAACATTGCTGACCCCCTTTTGGCCTGCCTCAGCCGCTTCAGAGGCAATATCAGCTTTAGGGCCAACAAAAGGAGGCTCTCGGATGGCAGGAGGGAGGTATACATTCTCCACCTTCCACAGATCGGATGAAGCCTCAACTCCAGCTTGTTTAAGGGCTTCATTCCAAGTCTGGGAACATTAGAGCCTGCATACTCCAAGTACTTGAGCATTAAGAGCAGCCTCGATCTTAGCCACTCCCGAGGCAAAAGCCTCCTCATCGGCCTGCTCCTTAGAGCTTTCAGCCTCTGTCCTAGCGAACTCCACCTCTGTTTTAACCCTTAAGGCCTCATCCCTGGCCCACTCCGCGACATTCTTGGCCCCTTCTTCCTCGGCCAATTTCTGCTTCAGATCAGCGATGTGCTCCTTGGCAATCTTCAGCTGGTCCTCAGCTTCAAGCAGGCGTTTTGTCTGTTCCTCAGCCTGTATTTGGGCGTCGACCGGGCCTGATACAGTGCTATCCTTGGCCCTCGTCATCTCCTTTAGATCCTCCTTTGCTTTCTAGAGATCAGCCTCGAAGTTCTTAAGGGTCCGCATGGCATCCAGGCACTTGTCACGCTCGAGGTCCAGGTCCCTGCTCTAGTCATTGGCAGCCTCTTCCAACCTATAGGTGGCTTGGATAGCCTGCCAATTGAAACAAGTACACGATAAGTTGGAAATCAAAGAATAAAAATCAACAAAGTCACAAGTGTGGGTAGTCTTACTATGCCCAAGTACCTCTTAACGCTGAGAAAGACTTCTTGCCTCCTCAAATTCCCTAACTCGGCCATATCGGCGGGGAGTAGCAGGGTCCTTTCAAGAGCATTGGCCACATAGGCGCCTTCACCCCCTCAGAAGTCCCTAAGGGAGGCGTTAACCATCAGGGCAGCCCCATGAAGCATTGGCGCAGGGAGCCAAGCCTAGGGCTCAGGCTGAGCATCAACTTCTTTATCAAGGCCTGTGTGCCCCGTCCTTTGGTCAAATTGGGGTCACCTAAATCACCAAAGGGATCCTCGAACGGATTAACCTGGTCGAAAACACCAAATTCGTCCTCAGACGGACCCAAATCAGCAACTTCTTCTTCTCTCTCCGCTCTTTCTCCCTCGGCCTCTGCAGCCTGATGGGACGAAGAAGGGCTTGCCAACGGAACACCTTCTGAGATGGGAGATCCTTCAGGAAGCAGGAACCCGTGTTCTGCTACAGTGATCTTGTGAAGCCAAGGATCTTTGGCTCTAATCACATACTTAGGAGCTGAAAACAATTTCTGGAGGGGATCGTACCCGAGGATCGTACCAAAGGCGTGTGGATCTGCAAAAAGAAAGCACATTCATATTAGCAACTGAGCAATGCAAACTGTGAGGACACAAAAGATCAACCCTCTCCTACTCTGAATACCCCACCTGGTACGCCTTCCTCGGTCGGACAGTGAAGGCCGTCGTGCCACTCCCCAAACACGATGAGAAAATCCTTATTCAACTCCTTGCTGGACTCGGGGAGGCACTGAATAAGCCGAACCTTATCGTCCCTCGTCTTTATATAATAGGACTTACCCTTCAGGTGTTGGAGGTTGTAGCACCAGTTTACATCATGGTGGGTTAACCTCAACCCCATTTTCTCATTTAAGATGTCCACGCAACCTAGGATCCTAAACACGTTAGTAGCGCACTGGGTGGGAGCTAACCAGAAATGCCTAAGGTAACCCCTCATCACCAGCCCCATAGGGATTCTCATACCACCTTCTAGGAAGGCGATTATGGGAATCACTACTTCCCCCTCTTGCCTCCTAAAGTGCCAATCCCCTTCTTCACAGTATCTCAAACCTACGTTACTGGGTATCCTATAATCGACCATGAACTTCTCCATTGCCTCTTCAAACTCAACAAACTTTTTAAACCTACCCATCCCTAGGAACGACTAAAGGACTCAGGAAAATGGGTGAGAGAAAAAGAGAGAAAACGTAAATTAAAGGGAGAAGAAAACTTACAGAAATGAGGAAAAGGACCTCGGACAGGCTTTTTATGCTGAAAAGAGACGTAAGTCTGGTTGAAGACTTGACCAAGTTCAGGGTATGTGCGCAAGAACTCTTGAATGCAAAAGTAAAGAGGCAGTCGGTTCAAATGGGTATTTATACCCCCAATTAAAAGGGACCTTGAGGGTTTCCCACCTATAAAGGCGAAAAAACCCCCTACCATTAGATTACCATCACACCGTTAATTTAACATGAAAATACTTCTAAAATTTTATATCTTTTTTTAGTAAATATCAGTGGCTATATTCTTATTTATTTAATTTTATTAGTTTTATAATTATTTATTTATTAATTAAATTATTTATGACGTCACCGGTTTGACCACTGGTCGAACTCCGGTCTGACTAGAAAATCAGTAACCAGTCCCTTTTTCGGTTCTTTCACCGTTCTGGTTTTTAAAACCATGGTGAGGGGTGGATGGATGCATGGGGCCGGGGTGGGATATTTGAATTGGGGGAAGTAAATACACATGGGGTGTGTACTAGTGCAACTAATAAACAATAATTTAATTAACCAATAATTAATTGGGAGAAGCAACTAATAAACAATAATTAATAATTTAATTAACCAATACATTATAAAAGACAAAAAAATTAAATTATATTATGCTAAACAACAATTAATAATTTTATAATTAATGAAACAACAATATAACAAATTATAATTTATAAAAGACAAACAAATTAATGAAACAACTAAACAACAATAATTAATAATTTTATTAATGTTTCAAATGAACTTATAGTTTATTGTTTATTCTTTTGCTAGAATTATGGACAAATATTTGATAAGAAAACCACGTACCCAAGGAACACCCTAGGAAAAATTCCTAGAGTCACCACTGATGCATACACATGGTTGAACCATGCGCACGCATACTCGATAGATGCGTACGCATCCTTTAGCACAGATCCGAAAGATTGCATTTTTAGAGATTAATCAAACATAGATATAATATGTGAGATCAATAAGTATGTTAGAACCCTAAACACTAAACTAACATGAAGCAAATAACACAAACATCAACATAAACATAAACAAATAATTTAGAAACAAAATCAAAGAATTAAACTAAACTACATTAAATAAATAAACATGTTAAACTTTACATAAAACTAAAATAACAAACCAAGAACAACAAGAACAAATTATAAACAACCTAAAATTAGATTAGAACGTATAAAAAAGATCATAACATCAATCAAAACATGATAAGAACACTTATGATAATATCAAGCAAAGAACCATGTGAATCCTATATAGCAAAGTGAGAAATCATGGAAAAGACACTCACTTTGCTTTAGAATCATAGATTTGAGATAGTTTAACTGACCCCTCAATGCCTACAACACAAATATTAGATTAAGAGAACAAGAATAATTAAAGAACACAACAATGGTTAGTAATCATAACTCAAGAACAAAAGATTTTGAAAATGTTTTAGAAAACAATTTGAAAAACAAACTTTCTTCCTTGGAACTAACTAAAGAGAGCTTTTTTATTTGTAAAAAACGTGCAAAGGTGCTATGTTAGAGTCTTGAAAAGAGAAAATAGGGTTTTAGAGAAGATGGAGGCCAAAAAATCACTCTCTCTGACTAGGGTTTTGATTAGAGACATAAAACGAGTATTTATAAGTTAAAATTAAGGTTTTCGAAGTTTTTTAATGGTCTTTGAACATTCCCAAGGGTCCAGATGCCGGCCCACATCAAAGAATGATGTTTTGGGCCCTTAAAAATGAAGTTCCAATGCCTAGAAAATCGGCCTACATATGCATCTTTCGAGGGTGCGCATGCATCCTTGATTCTTGCGTACACATGCCCTAATTCTTGACAGTTTTGATGGCCTGACTTCAAATGGTCATAACTTACTCAATATAAATCCAAATTAGGAAAAATTTGTGTTCAAATAGAAGCTTAGGATTCTACTTTCTAATGAAACAAATCTCACTAAAAATTCTTTGTGGATCAAAAGTTATGGTCAAAACAGTGAGCAAAAATCATTTTTCAGAATTGTTTTCAACTTTATTTGAGCACTTTTAAGTTGTGAATTATGATTACTTCCAAATTATTGTGAACTCTATAAATACTTTTGGTTGACATAGGTCAAGCACATCATTGGGGTTAGGGACCAAAATTTATTAACAGTTATATAATGAGGTGTCAACACCCCCTTAACAATATTATTGATTCTTTTAAGAGTAATGCTAAATCCAAAAAAATTTCTTCAATAATTTTACAAAACTTCTGACGTAGTAAATTCTTATTGGTTCGCATTTAGGCCTATGACTGACATCACTTTTTTACTTACTAATAACTGCTTATCGCAATAGAAATTTGTAAAAAATTTTGTAACTTTAGCATTTTCCTCCTTTTAAAAGCTATAAAAAAAAAAAAAAGATTTATAGATCTAAAATCTAATACAAAATATTCATTAAAAAAATTAGCCTAACAACAAAAATTACTAATAGTAAAGTTAAAAATAATAATAATAATAATAAGCTTAATTAACCAATTTTACCAAAAACAAACAACCCGACCCTTTTAAAAATTTAAAAAATATATATATATATATATATATATATATATATATTGTCCTTACTAGGAAGGCGACAAACACATAAAAAACACAAATAAATAAAAAATAAAAAAAATGAAAATCCCTTTAGCAGTTAAGTAGCAAAATTGGATGCCGGAGCTGTTGCACGCAATTTTATTTATTTATTAAATCACCAAAATCCTTAAACCCTTCAATTCCTGTTAAAGACATGGCTCTCTCTCTCTCTCTCTCTCTCTCTCTCTCTTCATAGTTTATCATTTCAATCATAATGTCTTTGCATCAAGTTTCTTCTCTTGTTATTCTATTTCTAATTTTTTTTTGTTATTTCATTGTCTTCCAAGAACATATTGGTAAGTCTAAATCAATTTAATTAGGGTGTTGGGTGCAAATTTCAAACTGACCTACTATTACATACATACAATACTACAACAAAACCTTTTCAGGGTTACATTGGACAGTATCAATATTACAACTGACCATACTTTTGTCACATTTAGCGATTCTTTTATTTTTTATTTTTACTCACATTTAATGGTTCTATCGTCACATTAAATAGTTCTAACATCACATATAATCGTATTTTTTCCATATTCGATGATTTCCTTATTTTTTTCGTTTACTCACATTTTACGGTTTCATTGTCACATTAAACATTACTAACATCACATATGATATGACCGTACCCAACCTAACCCAATCCACCCAATAATCGACGAATATATAACAAAAAACCCCCCCTAAAACCTAGAAAATGACCGAAATATCCTCGAAACTTATAAAATAACTAAAATACCCCCGAAACCCTCTAAAATTACCGAAATGCCTTCAGAACCTAAAAAATTATCTAAATACCCTTAGAACCTAAAAAATGACCGAATGACCTTGAAACCTAAAAATGACCGAAGTGATCCTAAAACCTAAAAAATGACTGAAATACCCTTATAACCTAAAAAAAAGATTGTAATGCCCCCGAAACCTAAAAAATTATCGAAATACCCTCGAAACCTTAAAAAAAAAAAAAATTGTATATCTTAGTTTTGTATTATAAATATTAGTATTTTTTTCCCCCTTCAATCTGCATTTTTTCTAATTCATTTGTTATTCCATTTGTTTCCCAAGAACATATTGGAAAGTCCAAATCAGTTTGATTAAGGTGTTCGGTGCAAGTTAGTGAATAACCAAAATACCCCTCAAAAACATTTAAAAGGAGTAAAATATGCCTAAAACCTTGAAATAACCCAAACACCCATAATGAAAGTGATGAGAATGATCACAAAAATCCCAAGCTTTTCTTGGCCTTGATTTTGATTGGGCTAAGCTATGCTAACGGTGATGGTTGGGAGAACATGCACGGTTAGGCCCATTGACCTAGCACATGTACATGCTTCTATAAGTGGGGATAATTTCAAATTCAACCAAGTTGAAACGATGGTTTCCTTTTTTTTTCTTTTTTCTTTTTAATATAAATATATATATATATATATATATATATATTATAGATATGTTGAATGACGTTACCAAAATAGTTAGCTTTTTTTTTTAGAGAGTTTCAACTTATGGCGTCCGCTCTTGATGAGCGTTCTTTATCACCAAACCAAGACACCAATCAATTTTTGGTGTAGGCGGGGATTGAACCCCAGATCTCTTATTCAACCATCAGAGACTTTACTAGTTGAACTAACTGGAACCCACCCAAAATAGTTAGCTTTAAATGAAACTTTAATATTAAAATGTTCAATTAATTAAAAAAATCTTCTAGTCAAAACTATGTTAATAAAAATTTTAAAAGATCTAATAAAAGTTTGTGGGGAAAGATTTGTGCCTTTATGTCATATAATGATTGGTATTTTCCAAATAAAAAAGGCCACTTGGCTGAAACTTTTGCGATTGTTGCTTTGTGCATTTGGAAAAATCAAAATGCAAAACACCATGCCAAGGTTATGACAACCTGCAAAATTTATAGTAGAGCAGTGGAATTGATGCAAGAGTACCGATCTATGATTTAGGATGTTCATGTTTTAGCCAAAAAGTTGAACACCGCAATTGCTAACAAACATCCAGAAACTGCATATAATCAAAGAGAGAAAGAATGGCCTTTTTGGTGGTCTTGACGCTCACATATAAACATTTGCATTGTTCCTTATTCAATGATATTGATATATATATATATATATATATATTTTTCTAGATATGAATATATGTGAATCCTTGTACTGGTCAAGTCTCATATTAGCTCCATCTAATTGAGCTTCTACATGAAAAAGAATAAAATTCCCTTGGCAACATATCATCCCTTGAAACACTAATAAAGATATATGTCAGCATAGGCTGCGATGTGTTCATTATAGGTTCACTACAAGTTTTTGAAGCTATTACCTCATTGAGGAAAGCCAAAGGAACCTCGGAATTTTCATCAGCCAAAGAAATCCATAGAAGATCAATGTTCTAAGTTACCATCTAATTGACATGCATTAGATTTTTATTTCAAGCAAATTTTAAATATTAAAATTTTCTAACGTTTAACAATAATAAGGAAATAAAATTCTGTTAGGACATATGTGTGTTCACTTGTTAAGAACATATGTCACTTGTTTATGTAAATTGGCTAATCCTTTTGACAAAACGCATTCTACTTGTAATTGGGTAGTTCTAGGTGTTTTTAATACTTCAAGAAACAAGGTTTCAAGATCAAGTGTTGAAGTCATCAAGTCTATCCAAGAAAAAGCAAGCTGAAGTGCAATTTCATTAAAGCTCGACACTTGCTCGATAGCTACCTCGATACCTGCTATCTGTCGAGATTTATAAAATCAGCTTTTCTGATTTGATTTTCTTGGGATCCGTGAATATGGTTTTGGGCTTTCTTTTCTTCTAACCCTAAACAATAAAAGGATTGTTTTAAGAGCCGTCAAGTGGTACACAAGTTGCAAAAGTATTGAGCAATCCTTGTTCAAGCAAATTGTGATCAAAAGACGAAGTTCTTAACCTAGTTCATCTTCTCTCTAGAAGTTGCTATGTATGTGCACCATAGGGTTTTGTAACCAAGCATCTTCCTGATCTTCATTGTGTATGATGAACTGAAGAACTTTGCAGCCAACCTCTCCTTCTCAAGTTGGTGTTTGAAGTCGCGTACTGGGATCCGCGCATTGGTTAGTCACGTACTTGGGAGCTGTGCATCAAAGGTGGAAATTGTCACTACAGATCAAGTCCAATTGGGTATTGGGGTAAGGGTTCAATTGTAGGTTGGTAAGGTACTTAGGATTCCTTTACTTGTAACCGCTTGATTTGATAATAGTAGAGTTTCGAGAGTGGTGACCTGAAAATCACCCGGTGGGGTTTTTACCGTTAGGGTTTTCCCCATTCGTAAACAAATCACCGTGTCATTTATTTTTCTGCTGCATATTTAGTATTTGGTGATTTGTTTGTGCTTCCACGTATTTGCATGTTAAATTGATTAATTAATAACTTGGCTAATTAATTAATTGATTTTATCACAAGGGGTCATTCAGTTTGTGGCCTATCAAGTGGTATCAGAGCAGGCACACTCTGATTAGGGTTAATCTTTGCTGTGTGATCCATTGACCCCTGTTTGTCATGGATAGAGGACAATCTTTAATCATACCTCCTTTATTTGATGGCACTAACTATGCATACTGGAAAGTACGCATAAGAGCTTTCTTGCAGTCTTTAGATGAGAAGGTGTGGCAAGCTATAGAGATTGGCTGGACTAAGCCAAAAGAAGAACCGGCCGATTGGAATGATGCTAAGATCAAGGCGGCTAACTTCAACAGCAGAGCGCTAAATGCCCTATTTAGTGCAGTCACCAATGAGGAGTTCAAGAAGATATCCTCAACTGAAACTGCTAAGGAGGCTTGGACCATCCTCCAAACAACCTATGAAGGAACAAAGGCTGTCAAAGATTCAAAGCCTCAGAGGCTCACTACAAGCTTTGAAGAAATTAAGATGGAGGAGGATGAGTCGTTTGATGAGTTCTATGCCAAGCTCAAGGACATAGTGAACTCAGCCTTCAATCTTAGGGAAACCATCCCTGAACCCAAGATTGTAAGGAAGGTGCTCAGATCTCTACCTGAGAGATTTCATGCCAAGATTACGGCAATTGAGGAATCAAAGGATATAGATAAGATTCATTTGACTGAGCGGGTTGGAAACTTGCAAACCTATGAGATAGGGTTATCTAGGATTGGCAAGTCTAATAAAGGCAAAAGCATGGCCTTGAAGGCGAAGAGCAGTGATACAGGTGAGTCTTCTGATGATGAAGATTCCAAGATGAAGTCCTACATCACCCGGCAGTTCAAAAAGTTTATGAAGAATGCCTATGGAAGGAGCTTCGACAAGGACCGCAGGTAGTTCAGTTTTTCTCAGTTTAAAAGCCAAGACAAAGGGAAGAAGGATGCTAAGGAGGGCGGTCAGTATACTGTTCCCGCAGGACCAGAGTGCTTTGGGCGTCATGGGTTCGGACACATGAAACATGAGTGTCCTACATATCTGAAGAGCATTGGGAAAAGCAAGGCCCTTGCTGTAACCCTAAGTGACACTGAGCCTGAAGATGATTCCGACAATGAGGATGACGGAATCTTAAATGCCTTCACTGCCACAGTCAATCCTACTGAAGGGATTGTTGAAGAAGTAGATGAAGAAGAAGAATAGGTGGAGTCAAAATTTGAGAAGGTGAATGATCAAGATGATATCCATTCAGCCTATGAGAAGCTTTACAAGCTCTCTGAAAAGCATGAGAAATTATATAGGCTGGCCACCAAGAAGCTCAGTGATGTGGAACTCGATTGTGAAGAGTTGTCCACGAAGTTTGATGAGGCGAATCAAACTATTGGAGCATTGAGATTTGAGAACAACTTTTTGGCCGAGAAGACCAAGAAGCTTGAAGCGGAGCTGTTTCAAGTCAGAGCTCAACTGGAGAGGACTTCAAGTGCAAAGCTTGATGAGATGCTTAGCAACCAGAAATCTGCTTCGGATCGAACTGGTTTGGGGTATGGTATTTCTTTCTCTAATACTGCTTCTACTAGCAATACTGTTTTTGTTCCTCCTGCTAATAACACTGATATTGAAAACATTGATGTTAAAACTAAATTAGCTAGTGAGAACTTAGACAAGGGAAAATCTATCTTAGGAGCACCCCCTAAGCAAGATAAGAATACTGCTAAAAACCCTAAGGCTAAGAAGGCTAACTCTCAAAAGCCTAAACAAAAGAAGCAGCATCTCTGTCATAATTGTGGGGCTACTAGTCATACTCAACCAAATTGCTATAAGTGGTTAGCCACTCAACAGAGCAATGGCATGATAGCATCTGGAAGTCAAAATCAGCTTCAATCCTCTCTTGCTCCTCTTGGAGATCTTCTGAAGGCCCTCATGTTCCTTTCGAACTTGAACGGTTTAAATTCTTCCCCCTCACCGCCTGTTCAAGGATTCAATCAAAGGAAAGGTTCTTCCAAAGTGTGGAAGAAAAAGGATTCTAAGTGATTTCATCACTTTCTTCACCCTTCTTGTTTTTCTTGTTTGTTGCATTGCTTGTGTGTTTTTCTTTTTTGCTGAGTCAGTCTAGTTTTTGCTTTGCTTTGATAACATGTTTTTGTTTGTTTATTTTCAGTTTTGCTTATTTTGTTTTTGATATAAAAATAAAAATAAAATTGAAAAATACAAAAACAGTGTGTGTTATGTGTACTTTGGTATTTATGTACCTTGGATGGCCAATGAAACAAAGTTTTCTAAACTTTGTATCTCTTGTAACTTAGATGAGCATCTCTATGCATAACTAAGCAAGTGAGCTTTGTGGCTCTTATTTGTGATGAGTAAGATTAAGTTATCTCTTAAACTTAACACTCATATCACTCTTTTTGACGGGTAGGACTAGAAAATCCTAAGAGAAAGGCATAAATGACCATCTCACCACTGTTGCCCGCCAATCATAGTATGACACCTGTATGCTTCGGCATAGTAAAAGTGCAGTGTCATAGACACCTGTATGCTTCGGCATAGCAAAAGTGCAATGTCTATGCTTAACATGTTGGGTATTTCTTTTTTCTCTTTTTATGCCCATGCATGATATGCTTAAAAGAAAATATGCAAAGAAAATATGCAAAGAAAATATAAAGCTAAAAGATTAAAAAATGCTTTAAACATAATTGCAAGCGTGTCTTCTAGGAGATGTGGGAGTCATAGGATGTACCTTGAAGGTGATAGTCCCCATCAAACAGTTATGATTGTGTGTGAGTTAAAGTTATATACTCATATCTCAGATCGTCATAACATGTATACACATATGCAATCTTGCGATGTTTTTCACACACAACACGCAATATTCTTTGCTACTCTTGATACATGTGCAGGTACAATGTGATTTGGCCATCACAAGTGTTTACATATGCTAATGTATGCTCACTAAACTGTCTTAACTTGTTTTTAAAATATAAAATTGGTTAGACTTGTTTAGTGTGTGTGTGTGTTTTTGAGGATCTATGTGCTTAAAATTTCTTGTTGAGAGATGATTTTGAGAACTTTTTATGTTGAGTGGATCATTGGTTGAGGTGTATGTTGGATTGCATTCATGTCTGTGTTTTTCACTTCTCGAAAAACTGCTTTTCACTGATGGCTCGACACCTCCTTGACACCTCCTCGATACCTGGTCATCTGTCGAGCTTCTCAAGCCTTTTCCAATCGCAATCTCGACACATGTCTCGACACCTGATGGATCGATCGAGAAAGTCTCTGTCTCCTCGATAGCTTCTCGACACCTTGTCGATCGATCGAGCTTCTTGAATCTGAATTTGGCCTTGCACCTCGATACCTCTCGATACCTGCATCTGTCGAAGGCATTTTCCTCAATACCTTCCTCGACAGCTTCCTTGATACCTCTCGACACCTCAGCTGTCGAGAATTACTGAGGTGTCTATAAAAGGTCAGATCGCGATTTTCACTCATTTCTCTCGATCTCTCTCGATCTGTCCGAGGCGTTTCATCTCCCAAACGTGTTCTCTCTCACTCAAATCTTCAGATCTTCATCATTTTTGATCTTCCCTTGATTTCCATCACCTGGTATGCTCTTTTTCCCTTCCTTTTTCATGCATTTCATGTTTTGAAACCTAGGTTTTGGGAGTTTTTGAAATTTTTGGGGTTTTTCAAAATTGATGAGTTTTTCTTCAAATTTTGGGTTGGGTTTTCACTTAAATGTTGTCAAAATGTCATACATTGCATTTCATGTGCATTATAATGATATTTACATGCATTTAGATGTGTGCTCTATGTTTGTGTGCTGCTAGAATTGGATTGGGTTGAGCCCATGATGTTTTTTCCTTTGCATGTCACATGCTCATGCATTCCCATGCATACGTACTTGTTGTTCAACATATTTGATATATTTGAACTGTGTTGGGACTTTTCTGATTGTCTCCCTCTCTATCTCTTTCTCATTCTTTTACGTTAGTAGTGTCTATGGCACCCAAACGTAAATCCACTCCCGCTCGGAACTCTCTGCGTTCTAGAGCTTCCTCTTCTTCTGACTCTGCTCCTCTTAACCTTCGGTTCCGTGATGGAGATGCCCACAAGGCATTTTCGGAGAACTTTTCTCGACGAGGTGTTCATTCAGAACGCCAAGTCTTTCTGGCGGACTTCGCCGACACTGACCTTCCCTCTGTCATTCACAATAGGGGATGGGGGTCACTGTGTGACATCCCGGTCACTTGCCCTCTCGTGCTGATACAGGAGTTTTACTCCAACATGCACGGGATTGACCGTTCAGTACCTCTCTTTTTCACTCGCGTTCGAGGTACGCGCATTCCTGTTACACCGCAGCTAGTTGCGGATGTACTTAGGGTACCTAGGATCGACTTTCCTGATTACCCTTCTTGTGAGCGTCTGAGGACTGTGTCCAAAGATGAGCTCATCTCTGCTTTTTGTGAACACCCTGCTGATTGGGGTGAGCATCAGTTCACATCATGTAGGCCTTTTGCTAAAGGTCCTAGATTTCTTAACATGGTGATGACTTTTGTACTCCATCCACTCTTTCACTACAACTCTATCACAGAGCCTCGTGCTCGATTTTTGCTATCACTTCTAGAGCATCTTACTATAGATTTTCCTTCTCACTTCATCCTGTCTATTATAGATGTCCATCTAGATTCGGCGTCCCGTGATAAGCTCATCTTTCCTTCCGCTATCACGAGGATCTTACGTCATTTTTCTATCCCCTTTCCTGTGTCCGGCCATTTCACTCACATCTGTGCCATAGATGCCGCTACCGTAAAACGTAGTGAGGCTTAGTTTAGGTCGCGACAGACGGATGCCACTCCTCCCTCCCGTTCAACTCCGTCCAGATCAGCTCCATCTAGATCCGCTCCTTCTACATCTGCTCCTTCTTCCTCTACGGGTGATGTATCTCTTAAAGATATTATGGCGCAGCTGCAACGCATGGACGCTCGCCTCGATACACTCTCCACTGAGTTGTATCAGGTGAATGTTCGTGTTGGTCGTATTGCACGACGGCAGGCGACCATGGGTGGTTTTGCTCCAGAGGCTACTCCTTCACCACTTACTCCAGCAGCTTCAGATTCTGAGGATGATGATGATGATGATGGGGATGCTAGCTCTACTAATGAGATGTCTACATGACACTCTACCCTTTGTCACTCGTGACAAAAAGGGAGAGTAGTTTTGGGATTATTGAGAGTAGTCATCTTAGGGGGAGAGTTAGTATAGGACATGTTGATAGGGGGAGTGTTGATATTTTGAGGGATGTAGTGAGGTTTTGATGTATCTTCTCTTTTCTATTCTTTATAGATACATTGATCTTGTATATGAAGTTTTTTGACCAGTTTTACATACATTGTACTTATTCTCTTTATATGTGGATGTATGTTTCTTTCACCTCTCTCTTCATGTGTTGTTTCTTCTCTATCTTTATACACATGTTCTTTATACTTGTATGCAATCTTTTTATTTCTGTTTCACACAAGATGCCTTAATGAGTTTTGTTTAAAGTGTTTCAGAAATACAGGTTGTCAAAGTCTACTTGCCATAAACTCTCTTCTTGCAAAGTTTTTCAAGAGTTTGTGTTAGGATAGATTTTATTGTATTCAACAAGTGAATATAAGTTGAGTGATTTATGACTTCTCTCATATGTTCATTTGTTTGTTGTGGTTTTGTCATGGATTGCCAAAGGGGGAGATTGTTAGGACATATGTGTGTTCACTTGTTAAGAACATATGTCACTTGTTTATGTAAATTGGCTAATCCTTTTGACAAAACGCACTCTACTTGTAATTGGGTAGTTCTAGGTGTTTTTCATACTTCAAGAAACAAGGTTTCAAGATCAAATGTTGAAGTCATCAAGTCTGTCCAAGAAAAAGCAAGCTGAAGTGCAATTTCATTAAAGCTCGACACCTGCTCGATAGCTACCTCGACACCTGCTATCTGTCGAGATTTATAAAATCAGTTTTTCTGATTTGATTTTCTTGGGATCCGTGAATATGATTTTGAGCTTTCTTTTCTTCTAACCTTAAACATATAAAATGATTGTTTTAAGAGCCGTCAAGTGGTACACAAGTTGCAAAAGCATTGAGCAATCCTTGTTCAAGCAAATTGTGATCAAAAGACGAAGTTCTTAACCTAGTTCATCTTCTCTCTAGAAGTTGCTGTGTATGTGCACCATAGGGTTTTGTAACAAAGCATCTTCCTGATCTTCATTGTTTATGATAAACTGAAGAACTTTGCAGCCAACCTCTCCTTCTCAAGTTGGTGTTTGAAGTCGCGTACTGGGATCCGCGTATTGGTTAGTCACCTACTTGGGAGCCGTGCATCAAAGGTGGAAATTATCACTACAGATCAAGTCCAATTGGGTATTGGGGTAAGGGTTCAACTGTAGGCTGGTAAGGTACTTGGGATTCCTTTACTTGTAACCGCTTGATTTGATAATAGTGGAGTTTCGGGAGTGGTGACCTGAAAATCACCCGATGGGGTTTTTGCCATTAGGGTTTTCCCCATTCGTAAACAAATCACCGTGTCATTTATTTTTCCGCTGCATATTTAGTATTTGGTGATTTGTTTGTGCTTCCACGTATTTGCATGTTAAATTGATTAATTAATAACTTGGCTAATTAATTAATTGATTTTATCATAATGGGTCATTCAGTTTGTGGCCTATCAAATTCAAGACTTGGTATTTACCTCAATTTTTGCTAATATTTTAAATATTTGAGTTCAACATTGAGTGCAAAATATCATAACTTGATACTATCAATTGTTGAACAACCCCAATTAAATAACAAGACATGAAAGAGCTTGATAGGTCAAAAATGGATTAACCCCTTTGGAAAATTAATTAATTAATTATCCAAGTTAATTAATTAATTCAATTTAACATGCAATGGCGTGGTAGCACAAACAAATCACTAACTAAACTAAATGCAATAAAAATTAAATTTGACACAGGTGATTTGTTTACGAATAGGAAAAACCACCAAGGCAAAACCCCACTGGGTGATTTTAAGGTCACCACTCCCAAGAATCCATTATTATCAAAACAAATGATTACAAGTAAAAGGAATCCCAGTACCAAATACCAACCTACAGTTGAACTCTTACCCCAATACCTAATTGAACTTGTATTGTAGCGGCAATCTCTCCATTCAATGCACAAATCCCAGTACGTGACTAACCAATGATGCACGTATCCTAGTACTTGACTAACACACCAACTTGAGAATGATTGTTGGCTGCAAAGTTCTTCAGTTCATCAACGATGAAGATCAGGATGCTCCTTGGTCACAAAACCCTTGGCGTAAAGACACAGTAACTTCTACAGAGAGAAAGATGAACTAGGGAAAATTCTATCTCCGGTCACACAATGCATGCAACAGCAATAGCAACAACCTTGTGACAGCCCTTAAAGTAATCTTTATATATGTCTAGGATTGTGAGAAAAGGAACCCTACACAAATACTCAAGGATATGCATGTAATCAGATCTGAAAAACCTGATTTCGTAATTCTCAACAAATACAGCTTCTGCCGAGCTTCAACATTAAATCTCGATAGAAAGGATTCTGTCGAAACTTCTGTCGAGTTTTAATGAACAGCACTTCTTCACTTGTTTCTTGGTAAGACTTGCATGGCTTCAATACTCAACTTGAACACTTGTTTCTTGAAGTACTAAACCCATCCTAGATCTATTCAATTACAAGTAAAGTGCGTTTTGTCAAAGGATTAGCCAATTATATCAATATGACCCTAACAATCTTCCCATTTGGCAATCCATGACAAAACCACAACAAAACAAATGAATCATGAGAAAAGTCTTAAATCACTAAACTCATAATTACTTGTTAAAATACAAAACTAATCTAACCCTAACGCAAACTCTTGAAAAACTTTGCAAGAAGAGAGTTCATGGCATGGTAAATTTTCACAACCTGTCTTTCTAAAACACTTAAACAAAACTCATCAAGGCATCATGTGTGAAACAGAAATAAAGATTGCATACATAAAGAAACATGTGTATAAAGATAGAAAAAAAAACAACACATGTAAAGATATGTGAAGAAACATACATCATTATATATATATATATATGAAAAGATAAGTACAATGTATGTCAATAAGTGGTCACAAGACTGGTATACATGATGTAAAAGAAAGAAAGAAAAAAAGTACATGAGAAACCTCACTACATCCCTCAAAATGTATACAACCCCAAATTATGATTAGTAGAAATTATTAACCTTTAGAAAGGAAAAAAAAAAAAAAAAAAAAAACTTCTAAGCACACGCATGAGCACATGCTTAAAGGCTTGTAATTATTATTTCACATGCTTAAAGTTAAATGACAAGATGCTAGAATTTTAGATATTTTGCATGAGAAACATACTTCTATAAATGAAACCTCATAAAATCTTGATTGAAACAAAATTCAATCATATGTTGCCCAATGAAATTAATTACTCACAACATTGGTCATACCAAAGTCTTAGTCTATCATGACATAAATTTCACATCTCATGATCTAAATCATTTCATTGAAGGTCCAAATCTTATCGGGAACTAGTGACATTATTGCTTCTGTTGGTGTCATCAACCGAAAGGTATAAGATACAGTGATTGATAATCTCTAAAGTGCTTCTTCCTTGTCAGAAATGACAAAATTAACTATTGCATCTGAACTTGGGACCTCTCTGGCCAGAATTGTGTTTAAAACTTTGTATGTCCGAAGCAATTTAGTAATAATATTATACTTTTTTTTTCATGCTACTTGGTTTCTGAAGTTATCATTTTCATCTACTCTTTCTTCGCCAATATATGCTTCTTTCCAATTGTCAAGGTTTTCAGTGGCTACTTCTTTGCACTATCAATTTTTAAGTTGTTCTGTATATACAAGTGTAGAAGGTATTACTGTGGCCACTGCTTCTAAAGATCGCACCCTGAGACTGTGGAAGGTAATTGGAAAAAGCCAATGAGCCTTAACTCAAATTGCACTTCCTCCTCCCATTATTCTGAGAGGGGAGGGGAGGGTGAGGTCTTGGGTTCAAATCTCATTGGGTGTGTGTGTAACTTACCAATAAATAAATTTAAAGAAAAAAACAACTGGAAGTTTGATGTCCTGACTGATTAATATTTTCCCTTTACTGTGAAAGTTTGATACAGAGGATTCTATAAATAATCCTATCAGAATCAGGGCATTCAAAATTTTGCGTGGACATACAAAATCTGTACAATGTGTTGCAGCACAGAATACTGGAGATATGGTGCGATCCATTTTCTTTTTCTGGTTATATTTATTGATATTTCAATACTTATAAAAAAAATATTGATATTTATGTTGGCAAGATGAGGTTTAAAGTTAAGTTAATAACTTCCTCTTTTTTTCGTTCTTGGGACCGGTGGGATGTTTCCATATGCTTAGGTTTGTTCAGGTTCTTGGGATAGCACGATCAAGTTATGGCAGACAAATGACTCACAAAGTGATGGTGATCTGGTGTCAATTAAGAAGAGAAAAGGGAATGATCAAGCTGATGAATCTCAATTGGAGGTATGGATGTTTCATGCCCATGCTCCCTTTGCGGTATTAAAATATGCGTGCAGTAAAATATTTGATGTGATTATGTTCACAAAACAAATAATGACATGATGGGAAAGGTAATACTTAAATTTAGACGTTAGAAAGAGTCTAATGCTTCATTTAAGGAGATGTCACTTAATCATTGAAAGGCTAGTATTTTCATTGATACAGTTGTAAAGAAACTATTTCTTGTGGAAAGCTGTAGAACATATTCTTACATGTTGAACTCTGATTATAATTTCATTCATTATTTTGTTTGTTTGCCCTTTTGTTCTTTTTAACAATCTTTTCATAAATAGGTTTTGAGTTTAAGATGTTACCCTCCAATTATATGTTTTGTGGAAAGTAATTTTTGTTATCATTATGTTTTAGGGTGAGGCTGTGTCTACACTTGTAGGCCATACACAATGCGTATCTTCTGTGGTATGGCCACAGCAGGAAACAATATATTCTGCATCATGGGATCATTTTGTTAGATTATGGGATGCCGAGACAAGCAAAAATTCGTCGGACATAGTAAGTGCAAATATCCTTCAGTTGTCTCTGTCTCTGTTTCTGTTTGTTTAATTGTTTTAGGCAATTTATCACAAAAGTTAAATACAAAGTTGCTAGTTTATCTGTGGTGGGAATGAGAGGGCGTGTGTTTGGTTATCAAAATTTCTTGAAGTGGGCTTATATTGAACATCTTAAGTCCATGCTGATTGAAATCACTGACTACTGAGCAAAATGATAATCCAGACTACTATGCAAGATGATTCAATACTATTTTTTAAATTGCCTATTTTATGTTTCTCCAATTTGAATTCTTCCTTTATTTGTTCTTAAATTCGTTTTCTAGAAAAAGCAAAGCATGTTGTCTTTTAGCATTAGATGCATGTCACAAGCTATATAACAGCAACATGTTTATTTTCCTAGACTTACTTTCTGTTCAGAATTGGATTAGGCCACTCACTTCCAAGTTTAGTTTATAACTCTCTCCTCCATGGACAGTTCTGCACGAAAGTCCTCAACTGCCTTGATGTTGGAGGTGAAAGTTCTGCTCTCATTGCAGCTGGTGGTTCTGATCCCATTCTTAGGATATGGGATCCTCGTAAACCAGGTCTGTTAAGCTAGTGAAGTACCATTGGCTCTCACTCTTTCCCTCTCTAACACACGCATATTTGCATCTGACGTGAAATTATAAATTTTGAACGAACTTCTACTCCAGTCTTTCAGTTCTCGTCTCACACTTCTTGGATTTCGGCTTGCAAGTGGCATGACAAATCTTGGTTTCATTTAGTTTCTTCATCATATGATGGGAAAGTTATGTTATGGGATCTAAGAACTGCGGTATTAAATTCTCCCTGCTTCTAGTATTTATCTGTAATTCATGTGCACAGCCTATTTTTAGGAAAAAAATGTCTTACTGAACAACATTTTGTCATGTTGTAGTGGCCTCTAGCTGTCATTGAGTCACACAAGGACAAGGTATAAATTTCTAAAAGTTCAAAATGGGTATGAAACACCCTTGAACGTTTAGACCCCAAATTATAAATTATCAATTCAAGCTTATAATCAAACAATTAATGTGCGGAACATGAACATAAGCCAATCACAGAATTGATAACTAATCTAAGCCAAATCTAAATACATCCACAGTAGTAAATATAAAGCAAAGATAAAGGGAAGGAAGATGCAAACACACGAACAACACACGATGTGTTATCGAAGAGGAAACCGAAGTCCTCGGCGTAAAACCTCTCCGCTGCCCTCCAAGCGGTCAAATAATCCACTAAAGAATGTAGTTGGGATACATGAATAGCAGAAGACCCTCCAAGCCTAATCTACCCAAGTACCTAAGCCCTCCAAGCTTCTTACTCCAACGAGGTTACGCCGAACCTATTTCTTCTTTAACTTCCCGAATTCCGCTACTAGACCATAGAATCAACCAATATATATTGGCTCCTTCCAAACTGCTTCCCTTAGCACCAAATAAACCTTCTCACAGACGTGGGTGTGGTGAGAAAATGATTTGGTCAATAACCTCTCAAGGGTATGACAATGGAGAGGAAGAGAGTAGAGGAATTTGTAGAGACTAAGGTAAAGATTGTGGATGAATCAATCTTATATTTCTCTAGGGTTTCTCTCACAAAATTCTCTCTGGAAGCTCTCTCAATTTAGTGGGTATAAGGGTCTATATATAGTGGTGTGTCTTTGGAATACGAAGAGAGTTTCTGTCAAACAGGGCTGGTTGGCGGCTTGTCCTCGCGGCTTGTCCAAGTCGCGAGTTCAAGTCGCGACGTAACGGCCTGGCCAGCCTGGGACTTTTGTCCTGTAGTGCGACAGCTGGCGCGACCCTTCAGCTTTCCTGTGTGCTTCTCACGTGCCTGCATTTGGAGGCTTGCCAGTCGCGAGTCAGCCGCGAAACTCTGCTTCTTTGCACATACTTGAGCTTTTCTTCATACTCTCTTCACACACTACCCTTACATGAATCTCACCTAAATACAGGGTTACTAAGTGCTAAATTACAAGCAAATTAGCACGAAATAAAGCCAACAAGATGGTTGATAAATTTCAACCTTACAATTTAGCTTCTCTGTTTCATCTTTTCTTTAATGCAAAGATTCTAATGTTTTCGTTAATACGGTGGCCTCTTTTGTTAATTCAGGTACTATGTGCTGACTGGTGGAAAGGTGACAGAGTAATTAGTCGTGGTGCTGACTCAAAGCTCAACATTTCTTTTGGAATTTCTGTGCTGTGAGGTTAAAGCTGTTATTCATACCGCGATAATTGAATTATATATGGACTTACAATTGTAAAAGCCATTCTTTTCCAAGCCTGTGTATTCTGATATTGTCTGCTCTCTCCACTCTACACACCTTCCTCTTCCAGTGTCAGTCTCATCTCAACTGTAGCGATAATCTGATGTGGTCCAGTCAGCGCAAAGTTCAATACTTGCATTAAAAGGGAAAAAAAAATTAGAGAGGAATTTAATCAATCACCAAGAGTATGAAGCACATGGATAAACCGGAGAACATAGGGTTGCCCAAGGTTAAAGAGGCAAGGCTTTATATGTACCATATAAATTTAGACTGAATTTTGAATTTCCGCTAAGGTGGCACAATATGATTTTTTAGACTTACCCACATTTTTGTTGTGAGTTGTGACCACTGACCAGAGTGGTATGTAAGGTTTAGTACTGGAAAAATGGGATTTAGTTGCCTTTTGTTTAAATGGTTCGTTCCATTGGGTAGTTTCATTTGCTACCTTCCTTTGGGTACTGCATTTTTGGTACTACTGCTGATTATGGATGCAAAATTTTGTTGTTGCCTTCGGGTTTACATCCTGTGCCTTTTAGGAGCAAATTATCGAAACATTCAAACTGACAGTACTCAAGGATTTACTAACGTTGCTTTAATGTTGGGGCTTAACAATTTTTGAACTATTTGTTTACGTTTGTTGCTTGTGCTGTTAGTATAACTAGAGTTTGGGAAGTTTTTCCTCCCATCGAATGGTTAAACGCTGATGAATCAGAAGTTCACATGAAACTTAAAATAGAAAATAAAATTATAAGATCATGGTAAATGGAAAGCTGGAACTTTACTTGGTTGACTGTTTCCTTAGAGCAACCATCAACGAGAATAACTCTCTAAAGAGAATTTTTGCTGCTTAAAATGAGTACTATCTAGAACAAAAAAATCGATCACCTGTCTCCTCCCTCATTGAACAAAACTCTTCATTAAAATTATTATTATTATTATTTATGTAATAGGGACATGAGAGTAAGTTTATACAAGTTACATTTTTTATCATCTTATTTTTTTCTTCTCAATCAAACAAAAGAGTTTTCTATCCCTCTATTTTTTTCATTCTTTTAACTAAACACACATGAGCGAAACTAAGGTCTTGTTTGATAACCATTTTTGTTTTTTGCTTTTTTGTTTTCAGAAACTTGTTTTTAGTAATAGAAATAAAAAATAGTTTTCTTCTATTTTCAAAGTCAAAAGTTTAATGTAAAGATTTTGGTTTTATATTTTTGTTCCCACCAAGATTTGAAGCTTGGACTTCACTTAAGTGCATAATTACACTTGTTTTCTCTGTGTTTTCAAGCTCCCTAGGAAACTGAAATAAAAACACACCTATTTGCTTGTTTTTAGTTTCCTTTGTAAATTTAAACGTGGAAACAGTTTTTTTTTCCTATTTGTTTTCAATTACCAAACAAGTTTTCAAGTTTAGAAAATAGAAAACATTTTTGAAAATAAAAAACTGGAAAAAAACAGTTACCAAATTGTGGGGATCAAAAATACAAAGCTACAATAACTAGCTTTGAATTCAAATCAACACAACTATTTTCTTAAGGATAGGAGATGAAAATCCACAAGGGGAAGATCACAAAGATAATTGGCAACAAATATAATTGAATTAAGGCTTTATATGCATAGAAACCATATTCTCAAGGTACAAATAGAGGTTTTAAAGGATAAATACAAGTGAAGACTCTTCTCATATTCTCTCTCCTATTGTACCTTTGATTTTTTCTGGTCCTGTTGCTCTCCTCCTTCTTTTATAGCCATCCTCCTCTTCTTCTAGCTGTCCTGCTCTTAGTTGGATTTAGGGGGATACTTGTCACATTAACACATTTTTTTGCTATTTCTTGATCATGAAGATAGACTTTTATGGGTGTTTCCATTGTTTAGGCTAGTTATTCAACATTCAATGTGGCTTACATTAGGTGAGGAAAGCCTTTAATGCGGAGGTGACTGTTACATTGGGTTTTGCGCTTCCTTCGATGTGTTATTCGGGAAAGTAGGTGAATAAAGGGTGTCTTTAGCTTAGAGAATGACCGCTTCTCAGCTGGGCCATGTTTCCTCGAGAAGATGGGTTTCATAGATTACCTTTGTTGTGGGCCCAAATGGTCTCTTCATAACGGGAGGCCTTTTGATCCCTCATCAACTGTTACGCTGGGCCTACTCCGTAGATGGGGTTTCTTGGGGCTTCCTTTTCAGGCTAAGGTCTTTGGGGCAGATTTAGGTCCACTCGGCATACACAAACATACCCTAAATCCTTTTTTCCCCTCACTATTTTATATCACACACACACTTTTCCATCCCAACCAAACAAAGCCTAAAGTGTTGGTCAATTATGATGGGCGGACAATTTTCTCCATTACAATTAAAATTTGAAAACTATTATTACTTTAAGGATTTAATGTTTGAAAAAAAAAATCAAAATTTCAATGATTATTTATGTAACTAGTCACTAATCTGTGCAATGCACGGGAAAGTTTTTAGTAACTATAAGATTTTAGCAAATGAAATGCTTTAAAATTTAAAAATCTTAAAGAACTTACATTAGCACTCATCAACTTGTTTACAAAGCTAATGCTAAATAGATCTACAAATTGCATTCTCATATCCTCTGTCATTTGCAAGGTGACAAGACTCTTTTCATTATGGTTTGCATCCTTCTATCCTTCAAAAGTTTTAAGAAGTGCCATGTGGTCATTGCATAAGAATGTGTATAAGGTTATATAAAATTCTGTCATTATAATCAACATCCTAAAGCTAATATCCAATCCAAAAATGTGTAACCAATGTTACATATTAGAGTGTTGTAAAGGGTGGAGTGTAGAGCAAACATTTTCTTACAACCACAACCATATGGCTTAGAGTTCTAATCATTATTCTAAGGAACCCAACAATATCAATAACCCAAAAAGTATTGTTGTGATACATTTACTTTAGGACAAATAAATTCAAGCAATCAAAATCAAACAAATCTATCTTAAAATTACAATTTTAGAGACATCACACAAATCCACTATGAAATTCTATTTAAATTGTCTATTGCTTTCATCGAACTATTTGATTAACAGGCATACAAACAACACTTAGTGTAAGTAAAGCCAATAAAAGTCACCAAAAAAGGAAAACCATCTTGCTGGAAACATCATAAAGACCAATAAATTAGACAGAAATATAAAATTAAACGAACTCATGTACAAACATGTATCTATGAAATACTAAAAAATATATAACAAATTTTCTTCTATCTTCATTTAATAAAGAAAAATGATAACAAATTGTTATTCTAACTTTCATAAATTGCACTTAAAACCTTTTTTATAGGCAAGCAAAAAATGCATAGCTCAAGTTGTAATAACAAAATTGGAAAATTCTTAATGGAAAAAGGTAAGCTATCTATGAATTCAGCCATAGATATAAGAGGCGTATGAAAGCAACAATAACACCAATTAATCAATTATCCAACCTAGCACTCACTATCCTTAAGTTGATCCTATTTTGAAACCCATGTTATTGCCAACAAAAGCATAGAAAAACCTCTATATCTAACAGATCAAAAAACTCTACAGAAAAGTACCAAATTTAATATGATATTACCAACTTGCTTTGAAAGAAGATCACAAAGACATCACAATAAAGAATGAGATGGAATATACTCCTTTAATACTACCATGCTTCCAATCAACTAGACTTCTTTTCCACTTTTCCAACTACAAAATCCAATGCTAACTTTGCATTGAGAGGAACTTATAATAATAATAATAAAGCAAACAATAAAAATGAAACTATTCGTCATTTTCATCTAATATGTAACTTGATAGATGGTCTCAGGCACTTTTTGCACATAGATTCTTTAAATTGTATATCAAATTAGAAGGAAGAAATTACATGTAAAAGCCTATTCAATAGAGAGATCTATCACGCACACTGATCAATAGTTTAAAAACAAAAGCCTTGTAATGTATTTGTCGTATAGTGTAATCATAGAAATATGTGCTTATCTAAGAATATTTCCATAACATACTTACCCTTATTTGATTTTCAAGAGGAGTGTGATCTTTTTGCCACTCCATTATTCAACTATAAAAAAACGATAATCATAATAGCAAAACTGGTCACTGTATTAAAATCCTATTTTCAGCTTCAAACCACCTTGCATCCCTAGTCCATCTCTCATTTTTGACTAATTTTTTCAGCATAGTCCAATTCAAAATGTTTTTCTTCTTCTATTCTTTTTATATTATAAGAACTCCGATTTTCACTACAGTCCAATTAAACTATAATTAACTCAAAGATCATACGTTGACTACAAAATTGGTTCTACAAATACAAAATTTGTATTTAAAGCAACGCAAAAGACAATTCAAGTCAAATGAAACAGTCAAGACTAACACAGTAAGAGTCCAGAGCTTTTAAAGATTCAATTTAAAAGCTATAAATACAGTACCTGATAATAATAAGGAAGTTAAAGCATGAAGCTGGTGGTTTATAATCTATACAAAATTATAATAAACCAAGTGGGCCTTGGCAAATCTCTCACATATTAGAATAACTCACCTTAGATCTTTAGAACTTAAGCATTACACAATACATTACACACACACACACATATATAAACAGTAAAGGGATTCATACTTTGATCTCAATCAATTATTATTTAATGCTGCATCAATTCAAGGGGATCCTAAAGTAAGAAGCAATTTGAAACCCATTGATTTTAAAACTCCAAAAGCTGTTTAGGTAGCTTCCCCAGTGAATTAGGCTGTAATGAACTGCACAAACTGGCCTTGATACCAATTGTGCTTTCAGTGTTAGATGCTCATGTCTTTCTGAAAAATTACACTACCTCTTTTAGGTTTTTAACTTTGATGTAAATCTTTTTTTTTTAATTTTTTTATTATAAATAATTACGGTAGGATTTTTTTAATTTAAAATTATGACATTAGTTTCATGATTATAACCCTTATCATCAAGCCAAGATATCAATTAATTTTTTGTATAGGCAGGATTTGAATTCAAGTTCCTTATCTAAGGACTAAAAAATTATGAGTTGAATTAATGGGAGTCCACAACTTTGATCTAGAAGTTATTTCAGAACAACAAAAACTAAAAGAGAGAAGAAAAACATAAGCTTTCTTCTCAATTTTCTGACAGAATTAGGCCCATGTAAACGTTCCTTTGCCTTCTTTAGCTTGGAACAGTTTGGTAATCTACCATTAAGGCCGGGGAGCTTACAATTTAGAGACATCCTAACCAAAACCCACCTTTGTATATTCACAAAGAGGCTTGAAAGCTTGAGAAAATCCCCAGCTCCAGCAGCCTCAACACCTAAATTTTCTCTCTCAGTCCCTCTTCACCAGCAAAAGATAAAAATAATAAAAATTTTCTATTTTCAATTAAGTCTTTCTAGGCCCCATACCAACTCCCACTCCAAAATTTTCAAATTCACAAATAATAATAAAAATTTCCAACCAAATTCAAATTTATAAAATCTACAAGGCATTCAATAATCAAATAGAAAATAACAAACTAAATTTGAGTTTCCAGTCAGTTATACAACTTCTTAATTGGATGCTTACATAATAATTCATTCAAAATACTTTGTATCTCAAACAACTGGATGATTTCTCATATAGTTCAAATGATAGTTTTTGTCTTCAAGGATTGGGTGCATATTGTCTTCAAGGATTGGGTGCATAATTACTTATAAAGAGAAATAGAAAAGAGAAATGAACTTGCCTTTAAAAGTCTTGACAGTCAAACATGTAGCTATTATCATAAAAAAGGGCCTAGATTTTCAGTAAAGAAGCTCTCCTCAACTTGATTTGCAATTGATCCCCAAAGTGTAAGCTTTATTTCATTTCCTCTATTCAAATTTTCCAATGTTACAGTGTAAGTTCATGTAATATAAGTGCATGTATTGGCTTATCAAAAAATAAAAAATAAATAGCGCATGTATTGAAAATAATTTTTTTTTTTTTTAAAAGAAATACTCTATAGTCATGACATTTGATCCTTTGATCATTTTGATTGGGTTGACACTTTACTCCCTCTCTCATTTCTGCAAGACAAAATTGACATAATCTAATTGGTCTGGATGGTTTTACAGGAAAAAAAAAAAAAAAAGTTATTATCACATTTACCATTTTGCCATCAATGATCTTCATATTAGGTGCAAAATTAGAACATGTCATAATCCCCACTATTGTTAATCAAGTTAACCTGGTATAAATAAGAAGATTTGAGAACCAAGGTTCTTAATGCTTATATTTTAAATATTGCCAAGCATATATGTTTGTTGTTTCAGGGCTTTCCCTGTCTTCCTGGTCACTTACTTAAGATTTCATAGTAAAAAGACTTAGAACTTGGAGATTCAGCTATTATGAAATCTTAAGAACTTGGTTAATGTGCTTATGCAAGTTCTAGCTTTAAAACATTCAAGTTAAGTCTGTAAAAATCAAACTCCAGAAGATACAACAATGCAATTTTTTATAGGTAAAGCACACATATAATCAACATGATCATTAAAATAGAGTAAAATTCAACTAACCTTCATGACTCTTTTACAAATTTATTTGGATTGTGTGTCTCAACAGCATACCAGTGCAATTATTAATTACTTAAAATTCAAAAAAAAAAATTTATTTATACATGATAAGTTACAATTCAAATTGAGTTTCATGAGTTCTTTAAATGTAAACAGAACACTACAATATTTAGAAATTAGATGTACATAGACAAATAGCTAACCCTATACTAAAAAAAATCAGAATTTTAGTACAGATGCAAACGAATACCATACCTTTAACATTGATCCGAATGGAGGAAAAGACTGAAGAGAAAGGCAATAAAAAAGCAAGAATTAATCAGGAATATTAAATCTAAATAAAATTGAATGGAAAAACAAAAATTAAGAATGAAACCTGCTTTAAAACAACTAACGAATGTACAAAGAATTAAATTTGTTGCTATTTGGTATTCATTGAAATCTGCTGTTTTAAATATGTTGCAGGGAAGGAACAACACAAATGTACAAAGAATTATAAATTGAACAGCCGTGAATTGGTTTGGAGATAGTATTGAACAGCCGTAAAATAAAGTGATATAAAAAAGAATAGAGAGAAAACGGGGTTAGGAATTGAAATCCCTAAATTGACCAAAAAAAAAACCTAATTAAAGAAGAAATCCTTAAATTGACAGAAAAACCTAATTAAAGACAATAGGAAAAGAGATTATTCATAGATTAATTGAGAGATACCGATAGAGAATGCTCTGATATGGACGCTAGGTCGGAGATTGAAAACGTTGGCTCCCATGGTCGTGCCCCTGCAAGCTTTCTGTGAAATAGCTTGGATCTGCATTTGAGAGAGTGTAGATGTTCTGCATTTGGTGAGTAATGTTGAAAGGAGAGATGCTGGGTCTGGTTTTGTAGAAAGGAGAGGTTCTGTCATTCTGCACTTGCACTATTGCTTAAGTGTTTTGGTTTCAGAATTATATCAGGGAAGAGTATTTGGTTTGAGAAAGGAGAATATATATATTTAATAAAAAGAAATAAGTCAGATTTAAAAAATAAAAAAAATACTGATGTGGAAAATTGTGGGAGTTTCAAAAGTTTCGGTTATATATATAGATGGATAAGGTTTTGCTGTATACAAGGTTATGTGGCAGCAAAAAGAAAGCAACATGTGTCTAAAGGTCATGTGCAATGCACATTTTATTAGCCAGACCTTAGATACTTGTCCATTTCTTTTGGCTGTCACATAAACCTATATCCAACAATTGTTGCGTACAAGTATGCAGCAAAATCTTTCCTTTATTTAATAGGCAATGATGCATAATTGTGGTCACAATCACAAAATGAGGTGTCTACAATCATATCACTTCACTTGTCTATCATTTAAATCAAACATACATGAGTGAAAACCAAATTTTTTTTTATGTCCCCCGCGTTGCGTCTATCAATTAATCTCAAGGGGCAGACAATTTTCTCCATTGCAATTAATGTTTGAAAACGATCAAAATCTCTAGGATCACTTCCCTAAGAAACTACTTTATGTCACATTGTTGATGCCCACTTTTGACAAAAGAGCCTAATGGCAAAAGAAGCCCAACAATATGAAAAAGATGGGGAGAGAAAAAAGTAAAGTAAAGTAAAGACTAGCAAGCTAGAATGGTAGGAATAATGGTCAACAGGCCCACAAAACTAATAAGTGGCGAGGAAGCAGCAAATGGGCTGAGGAAGCCCAAGCAATGAAAGTAGTAAACTCATGGGAATAGTAAGAGGTAGAAAATAAATAAATGGGCCGGGAAAGCCCAAGAAATGAATTAATAAATTCATAGGGTTGACATAAAGGCCAATAAGCCCGAAAGGTAGTATGGATGTGGTAATTGGGCCGGGGAGCCCAAAGGATTTAGCAAAAACCCATAGGAGAGAAAGAGAAAGAAAATGGGCCAAGGAAGCCCAAGGAATGAAATGGGCTGAGGAAGCCCAAGAGATGGAATGGGCTGGCCTAGCAAGAATGTTAGCCAGTAAAGCCCAAAAGAAGAAAGAATGTAAGAAATGGACTAGCAGGAGCTTCAACTTGTAAGCCTAAAGGTAACAACAAAGTAAAAGGATAAGTGATGTCATAGCAGGAGCAGTGCAGTTGCATGGCAGGAGCACCAGGTAGCCCACGAACACGGGAAAGAAGGGGACATGGGCCAGGTAGGAGGGAGAGAAAGCCCGCACCTAAGCAATGACCAGTCCAAAGAGAAGATAGAATGTATAGAATGAGAACCCAAAGGCCCATGTATCTTTCATGCTACAAGAGTTAAACAGATACCAGAATGTACAACAGAATCAGACAAACATGGAGGCAATGACAAATGTGTGAAAGCTAGAAAAGTAATGGATTCAGATAGAAGTGGAGCATGCACACAGGGCTTAGGCACCACATACCTATACCCAACCAATACAGGGGAGGTGGGCGACGAATCAGATGTATGAAAGGGTATGGTCTAGCGGAGGGGAGAAGGGGGGAGCCTATTTTTGGGGTTCCTGCTCAAATTCTTTTTGGGAGATATGTTCTGCTAGGATGACATCTCATTCAAAAGAAGTAAACCTGAGCTGGAATCACTAGATGCATGCCACAGAGGTAGGTAAGGGAGAGGTTTAATCCTTATCTAGATGAGAGTATTAAGAGAGATGAGAGACAAAACAAAAACCATTTTTGTTTGTGAATGAGGCATGGTGCAGCCCACACAATGTAATGGTAGTGGCTGAGCAGCTGGCAGGCCAGTGGATAGTCTCAAAAGGACACCCACAATGAGCCAAAAGCGGTTAAAGGGTAAAAATGATAAATCTTGTCATGGCAGGTAGTATAAAAGGCCATAGGTGTGAATAATGAAAAAAGGGAGGAGGGAGGCACAACAGCAAACAAAAAAGAGAGGTAGAAAGAAAGAAAAGAAAGCAAAGTAAACAAAGAAACAAAAGAAAAAGGAAAGATACAGAAATCCCAAAAGAAATGAAGAAACATGAGTGCTAGAAATAGAGGCATGTATCAATAGGCTACCCATTTCTCTCCTTCTCAATAAACCTACTCTCTGATAAGCTAAGAATTCAAGCTTAAGCCATCTAGCTCCTTTTCCAAAGTGTGTAATCTCTACAGCAAGAACTCCCTTTGAGGTTACCCACATTGGAGATTGGCTCCTTTTTGGGCTTGTGTTTGCTGAAGAGCTAAACCTATTTCTTTGGCAGACAAATCCTTTCTTTTTAGTTGATAAATGATTAGCTCGTTATCTTACTGCTAAAATTTTTGTCGTGAACTTCTTATTCGTAATTGAATTGCTTTATTCTCTCTTGCTGTGTTATTCACGTATTATTGTTATTAGTAGAAATGTTTTAGTTATCTTGCCACATCGTGCTTCCTATTATAATATCTATAATAGTTGTTCTTGCCGTGAGCACGCGGTACATTCAAGGCTCCTGCTAGGGCGTGTCTATATGGGGATGACCCAACTTGCGCACAAGCTGGCTTAAGATGTGTTTCAATTAGGCCAGTCCTAACTCTCCACCCTTAGAATCACAGGTCATGGCACACCAAGAGAAATCAAGCCCAAAACACAAAAAAGGCCCACCACACACATCATTGTATTTTATATCAAATTTTTTATCAATTTATAGAATATAGAGCTAATAAAGCAAATTTTTTTAATAAAAAATCTAACATAAAATACAATAATGTGATTTATGGGCACATTCCCATGACCATTAATGATAACATTTCCCTTAGGGAGTGTGATGCCATTTTGCAACCTCCAATCACCTAGATCATATCTTAAGGGGCGGAAAATTCCACACTTTTCCACGTTTCAAATATTCCACACTTTTCCATCCTTGAATAGATAAAATGTTTGTTTGGCTAACTTAATTTTTGTCAAATTATTTTACTATTCAGCTTATTTTTGCTATTGTTTATGGGTCACACTACACTTTTTAGTACTATTCATGGGTTTCACTATACTATTTTAACTAACATTTACCTTTATCTACCGTGCTTTCAGTAAAAAGTATTCATTTTTAGCAAAATAAGCGGATCTCAAACAGACCCAAAAGAATAAAGTGTCGGCAACATATTAATCTTGCGGGGGCGGAAAACTTTCACCATGTTTTAAAACTTGTCAATACTTTAAAGAATTTAGGGTTTGTTTGGATATTGCTTATTTTGCTAAAAATTGAAAACACTATAGAAAAATAATTTTAAAATGTAAACAATAGCTGTGGGTCCCAGTTTTAAAACATTGTTGTAACTCTTCATTTGTTGGCTAAACAGTAGCGGTAAGTCCCAATTTTAAAATCCAAAACATGTTAAACATGAGTCTCAGTTTTAAAATGCAAAACACATTAAACGTGAGTCCCAATTTTAAAACACAAAACACATTAAACCTGCTAGGCAAACGCATACTTAATGATCGAAAACGATAAAAGAGATCTAGTAGATACCGTAGAATTAGACTTTGGCTTTTAAAAAAAGGGTCCTTAACAGGATACGATGATGCTAGAGTAGCTAGACGATCAAATCAAGATAATTCACAGCTGCCTAAACAGGGTCCTCACATGTTTTTTTTTAGTTTCATCTTTCTTTTTTCTTTTTCTTTTTGTCTTCTATATATAGATTCGATCAGACCCAATATTTGATATTTGTTAAAAATAAAATTGCCTATAACTCGAGTTCATGGAGGTCGAGTTACAAAACGTCACTATAGATCCTTAAAACGCCACTATAGGGCTCCAGAAATTTTTTTTTTTAAAACTCGATTTATCTCAAATTGAGTTACAAAAGAGGGACATTTCCCTAATTAGTTTGGAAAATTGGACAAAACGCTACAATTTTTTCCCCATCCCTTGGGCTTGGGAGCCAAATTGCGTCCTTACATATATATATATATATATATATATATATATAATTTAGAATTTAATTGGATTTAGACTCTTCATTTTTTACAACCAATAGTTCACCAGCTACACAAATTCAAAAATTAAATGAACATGTGGCTCAAAATTGGATTCTAATTGAAATCTAATTTAGAACTAATTGGATTTGGACTCTTCAATTTTTACATTCAATAATTTACTTATCACTAAAATAAAAAAAATTATATAAAGCACATGATACTATCTAATTAGATTTTATGTGAGTTTTGAGTCTTTTGACTTTTAATATATATATATATATATAGAATTGTCAATATTCACAAAATATAATTAGCTAAAAATGTGTAGAAGAGGAGAATATTGTATCTTCCACAACGTAAAAGCTTTTCATGCAGCCCTGACATATAAAACGTTGAAGAATCCAAAGATATACGATATCGAAGATAAACAACAAATTAAAAATCTTAGTTATCCTACCAATGATAAAATACCAGCGCGTGACAGAGCCCTCGATCTCCTCCCCATTCACCTTCTTCTAATTCAATTTTCTGAAAATATTTAGGGCAAATTTTGGCTGTCTCGTGTATTCTCTTGCTGTTAGCCTCTTGGAACTTATATGCAGTAGCCTTCCTCTGCTTCAGCCTCTAGCTTACCAAATACAGACAAATTTTTTTTTTCTTTTTCAAGTTACTGATCACTTCTAAAGTTTTGTTTTTTTAAAAATAGTAGATCAAATATTCGGGTCTGATCATGTCAAATATCTAGCGCCGCCGTATCCTTTTCAGGACCCTTTTTTCAAAGCCAAAGTCCGAAGAGTTTCAGAACATGGTGAATACAGACTTTTTTTTCAAGTTAATAATAGTAACTCACTTCTAAAGTTTTGTTTTTTTTTAAAGAAAAGTATATCAAATATCGGGTCTGGTCGAATCTATATATAGAAGAAAAAAAAAAAAAAAAAAGGTGAGGACCCTGTTTAGACGGCTATGAATTAACTTGATTTGACCGTCTAGCTACTCTAGCGTCATCGTATCCTGTTAAAGACCTTTTTTTTTAAGCCAAAGTCTAATTCTACGGTTTCTACTCGATCTCTTTTATCGTTTTTGATCCTTAGCGTGCGTTTGCCTAGCACGTTTAACGTGTTTTGCGTTTTAAAATTGGGATTCACATTTAAGGTCCGTTTAGATACAATTTATTGTTGCTAAAAGTTGCTAAAAACTGATTGTTGTTGAAAACACTGTAGCAAAATAATTTTTAAATGTGTAAATAGTACCGTGGGACCCATTTTTAATATTTTTTAATTGTAAACAGTACATGAACAGTAATTTTTGTCCCATAAAGTCAACAAAAGCTGGCTAAAACAAAAAAAAAAAAAACAAAAACAAAAAATGCGCAGGAGGAAAACGCACCGCAACTAAACTTTCTATCCAAACCCACACTTAATGCTCATTTGGGTTCAACGTTTTGCATCTGCGTTTTGTTTTCAACGTGTTTTGCTTTTTTTTTTTTCTTTTTTTTTTTTTTTCAGGCATGTGAGGGAGTAATGCCTGCACTGTGCGGCTACTGTTCAATGAACAGTAGCCGCACTTGTTGACTTTTTGTCCATGAACAGTGCATCCGTGCACTATTTATGGACCCATAAATACCACTTTTCAGTAACTTTTTCATTAAAAATGGATCCCACGGTACTATTTACACATTTAAAAATTATTTTGCTACAGTGTTTTCAGTTTTTAGTTTTCAGCTGTATCCAAATGGAATGTGTTTTGCATTTTAAAACTGGGACTCATGTTTACCGTGTTTTGCATTTTAAAATCAAGACTCATGGCTACTGTATAGCGAACAAATTAAGAGTTACAGAAATGTTTTAAAATTGGGACCCACGGCTATTGTTCATATTTTAAAATTATTTTGCTGTAGTGTTTTCAGTTTTCAGCAAAATAAGCGATATCCAAACAAACCCTAAGCGATATCCAATCTCTTTTTTCTCTCTACTAACACCACCACCACCATCATCATTATTATTTATTTATTAGCTTTATTAATAATAGGAATAATAATAAATATTTTTTTTAGAGAGTTTCAACCTATAACGATTACTTCTGATGATAGCTATTTATCATCAGACCAAGACACTAATAGATTTTTGATGTAGGAGAGAATTGAACTCCAGATCTCTCTTATTCAATAATCAGAGATTTTACCAATTGAGTTAATTGAAACCTACAAACAGGGGCAACAATACTCTTTGGTCAGGGGGTTCAAATGAACCCCCTGACTTCAAATATATATATATATATATATAGTTAATTTTTTTAATTTAATACATTAATTTTTTCTTAAAAATATTTTTGCACATCCTGACTTAAATTTTATGCACCCTTAGTACAAATATTTTTAACTCTAAAGTAATAGTAAGTGTTTGTGAATTGTAAGTATCACTATTTATTATAAATTTTTTATTATATGTGTATGAGTGTGTCTAATATTGATTGTATGTATTTTTTTTTTTTTTATATAATGTCATTTGTGTGAATAATAACCTGTATGTAGATGTTTGTGTGTACAATATAAATATAATATAACTTTATATAATTTAATAATTAGAAAATAGAGAGGATTTGTTATATATGTGTGTGTGTATAGTTATCATGGTATAATAATTTTGTGTCATAAAGTTGGAAAAATTGAAGAAAAAAATTGCAAAGTTAGTGATTATTCAAGCATTTGATTGGTTAAATAACACATGTAGTGAATTATTTTATGTATGAATCAGTGTGGTTATATGTGTCAATAATTAATATAGAGCCAATGAGTTGAGTTTAGTCATTTAGTTTAAAATATTTTTATAAAAACAATGACAAATATATAATATTAACTGCATAAAAATAAAAATTTAGACAAACTTAACAAAATAAATGGGTCATAGCTACCCATATTGGCAATAAATTCTCATAATGAACTATTGTGTAACAATTCAAAATTTGAAAACTTATAGAAGGAAATTGTAAAAATTCATGTATTTTTTTTCTTTTTTGGTCTGTAACTTGATATATTCAAGTTATCTTTTTATTAATTTTTTTTTAATTTAAATTTCTTAATGACCCCCCTAAACAAAATTCTTGGAGCCGCCACTGCGTACAAAATAATAAACATCTTATTGTTGTTGTTGTTGTTATTATTATTGTTGTTGTTAGTACTTAGTAGTATTATTAGTGTTAGTATATTAGAAGCAGTTAGAACTTAGAACTATAATAATAATTAGTAATCTTATTTTTTATTTAAGTATAATCATTATCATTATTAGTGCAACTACTACAACAATTACTCCAAACTACTATTTACATTTTCATTATCGTGGTAAATAATAAACCCTATGAATTTAGTAATATTGTAATTTTTATGTTTTTGTTGTTGTTATAATCATCCCTATTATTATTTTTCGATACATCGATAGTTGAGGCCGGGAGAATTTGAACGATAGATATTTCTTTATTATTTAATTAATATTATTAGTACTACTACTACAGCAGCAACAACAACTGCTACTACTACAATTACTCGAAAACACTATTTATATTTTCATTATCACAATAAATAATAAACCCTAAGAACTTAATAATTTGTTTAATTCTTATGTTGTGTTGTTGTTATTGGTATTATTAATACTTTTGTTGATGTTATTATCATCACCATCTCTGTTATTTAAGTACCATCGTCAACTCTCAGTGTTAATACAATGCTTAATTTCTTTATCTAATATTTACGAAAAACTGCCAATTGTCTCACCAATTGTCATACTTATAAAATATCTCAAATAAAATATATTCATTCCTTTTGATAAATTTAATTTTTTAGAAATTGGTTAAGGCAAAAAAAAGAAAAAAAAAAAGAAAAAAAGAAGTAATGCGGTGAACACAGTTTTTATGTTTTTCAAAACAAATTTCATCATTGCTAAGTTGTGGAACAATGCATGGGTGTCATATACCTCCATTATTTACGGTCGATCACTTTAATAATTGTGAAATTTATTGTGAAAAAATTTGAGTTCGTAACATTATTGAAAAAAAAAATGGTTATGTTAACCAATGTCATTTTGTATCATCAAGATGGTTTCGACAGGTACCACTTGCAATGAGAAATAGTAAAAACTAAAAAAATATAACTTTTAAACTAAAAGTTACTCGACTCCTAGAACCAATAGATTACATTAAAAAAATTCAACTTGAATGGGACCCAAAAGAAAATACTCCTCTCTCTCTCAAAAAGTATATTTTTCAAATAGTCACTTTAATACATGCACTTCTCAAAAAAAAAATAGTAGTGTAGCTCTTGTCAACAAGTTCCATCAAACCATTTTTTTTTTTCTCTCTTTTAACCTTAAACTTATTATCAAAGGTCATATTTAAGATAAATAAATTTATTTTATGTTTTGCATAATATGCTTTATATACAATTGTTGTTAAAAGTTTATTCTTAATTTGATTTTAAGTTAATTTGCCTATTACTTGTAAAGGATTTTCTTTTTAAGTTTTTTTTATTAGTAAAAAACAATGTATAACACAAAAGGAAGTGAAAATCGCACAAATAAACCCTATATATATATATATATATATATATATATATATATATATATATATATATATTACTTAAAGTTATCACCTTAAAACTAAAATTCTATCAAGGTGGTTTGAAATGAGAAAAATTATATATAATAGGGATTTGCTTTCGTATTCAAAATTATTAGAATATATATGCACATCATTCAATACCAAGTTTATTTAATTAAGTTTAACCAAATTCATTAGAACAAAAATTAAAAATAGCCCAAGCCCAAAAACTGAAAAATTTTATTGATAATCCAACAAATCCGAAGAACTTCATCAAACATAACCACAATTGAATCTGAGAAAAGGACAAGAAGTCGCAAAGGTTAAAGAGCAAATGATAATGAGTCTAAAAACAAACCTGACCAAACCATGGGAATGCCTTTTGTCTCAGAGAAAGTGTGGTTTCCTTAGAGATTTTCCTTAGCCCTTTGCTCAACATGTACATGTATACTCATGTTATAGTTCATTGTAACACATGTTATTATACTACACTCTTATACAATAAAAATCACTACAAAAAAATGTCTATTAGCGACCAAAAATTTGTGACGGACCCAGAAAGCCCTCTCAAAAAATCTTATTTGTGATGGCAAAATAAAACCCTCACAAATATTTGGTAAAATGTGAAATATTTGTGACCAACAAAAAAAGCTGTTGCAATTATGTGTTATAGCCGTCACAAATACTAATATTTTGGAGGGAAATTTTCCCTCCATATTATTTGCGAGGGACAATTAAAAATTTCTCTCAAAAAGTGTATTATTTGTGACGGTTAAAAAAATGCCGTCACTAATACTAAATTATTTGCGAGAGCTAAGATCGACCTTCACAAATAATCATTAAAATATAAAAACATTTGGAGGGAAATGTTCCCACCAAATTATTTCAGAGGGACAATAAAAATTCCTTGCAAAAAGTTTATTTTTTGTGTGAGTTAAAAATATACCCTCACTAATACTAAATTATTTGCGAGGGCCACAATTGGCCTTTGCAAATAATCATGAAATTATTAGTTATTCTAAAATTCAAAGAAAAATAAAAAGAAATACATAAACATATAGCACTTTGTATTCTTTAGATGAACCTTTTGTTTATAGCCTAAAAAAATGCCTTTTATATACATCCTATATATAAAAGGTCTGTCCTTATTTTCTAATAAATTTTACCCATAAAAAAATTATAGCAGTTTCAACTTCAAAATAGTAGCTTGAAATTCAAAAATAACAGCCTTTTGTACTCTCTCTTTCTCAAAAGTGAATAAAATTTTCTTCCCATCAAGGAAAGTGAGCTTGTCCAATTGAAATATAAGCCAATCACAATATAAACATTATCAAATAAGTCAAGTCTTTTTTTCTTTTTGAGCTAAAAAGGATAGAAATGCTTTATTAGAAACAAAGAAGAATTACATTAAATAGTCCTTTTAACACAGAAGCATTAATAAACTTTTGGCAATTACAAACAAACAACTTGTGTTTCCTTTCCATTTTGTGGAAAATGCTTATTAGATAGATGTCCAACATCAGATTTGTCCTACAAATATATTTTGATTTATGTTGTGCCCTGGACAGGAATGAACACAAAATAATAAATTAGCTTCTTCCATGTCTTAGCAACTTTAATAGCATTAAGCTATATAAGGAGAGATTTAGATTTCACTTTCTCATGTATTAAAAGTCTCTAGCTTAATGATAATTGCTGTCATATAACCTATATTTTGGATATCTCACCAATTTGATAAAAGATTCCTTTGAACCTGAACCTGAACCTGGTCAAATAGATTTATATCTGCGATCTTCCTTCTGATACTATTAATGTCATTACTATTTGGGGCAGAAAGATTATACCATAAAATTGGCAAATCTTCTCTGATGTCTTAGCTTGTGCTCTGATGATGTCCCACCATATAAATCCATCACAAATATACCACCTTTCTTTGACAAGGCATCAAGGACATGCTTAAAATACAAAACCAGCTCTGCACGTTTATGGAGACAACAGCAGCTATAGTTAAATGCACAAACAATGTCTCTAGGAGGCAGTGGCAAACTCTTCATGTGCTTATCATCAGCAATAGATCCCACTTGCACAGTAGATTCCAATGCACAAGTCTCAGAACCATCTTTGCCCTCTTGGAGTGTAATTTTACTTATCAGTTCTTGAGGCTCAAAGTTGACTAGCTTGGCCTCAAGAGGTTGCAAGCCATTGCCATGAAAGAGGGATATTCTGGAATACCCATCAGCCCCAACTCTACTTATGTTCTTCTCCAATCACCAATTTAGAGCCCCAAGAACCAAATCCAATCCCACAGCAGTCCTTGAATTACTGCAGATCCATTCTGCACTGTCAAACATATAGAATTCATTAGGTATTTACACGCTTTTGGCATTGCAACTGCAAAACAAATTAATGACCTATGAAATCCCCCACCCCGCTTCCAAAGAATTAGAACATAAAACTATTCACTAACAAAATTTTCACTCTCTTCACAAACTCAACCTGGGCATTTTTTCACTACCGACTTATAGTAATATGGAGTAAAGTGTACCCACTTCTCAATCTACTTCTTTTAAATACAAAATACAAAATAAGAGGGGAAAGGAAAGGAGATATATGCATAACTAGATTCTATTTAATGTCTTCAAGAAACTGACACAGCCAAATAATAAAAAGTACGAGTGTGAATATTGGAACATAGTACAAGTTTGAAGTTGGCCTTAATGAGGAAAAAACTATGATCCCAAATTAAGATGGATTCTTAAAGGGGTACTTGACTGTAAATTCATCATTCTATAATGAACCTTATATCCCTCATACTAGGATGGCTTGCATGCCATGTATAAAGTAAAACTTAAATAAAAACACAAATAATTGAACTGATATTGTCACATTCCTCAAAGAATACTTTACAGTAAGACGTTGGAGCCAGGTGAGAAAGATAAGGAGTTTTTTGAAGATAAACTATCAGAAAGTTTATTTATTCACTCTTAATGGTTTAAATCAATAAATGCAGTGTCTGTCCCTAAAGTTAAGAGTCTGCAGAAGAAACTATTAGAATTCATGAATGTTCTCATGCAAAATATTTTCCTGTAAAATCTGTTCAGGTTCTAAATGAGGATCATTTGGGTTATATTACTAAGATATAACTTAATTATAGATTTATTTGCAGAATTGTGTGTTAGCACCATGTTAATCTGACATTCTCTACTGTGATTGAATCCTGCTTATAGATGGAAAGGAACTGGAGGAACTCAAAATTAGGAGCAAGGAAAAAGATAAACTTTATAGAGATGAAATGTGCAGGATTACCAATCTCATAGAGGAAAAAGGTAAACATTTTGCTTGGTAGATTTTTAGGTAGCATTTGTCATTTTTATTGCTAAAGGCTGACAGCTTGCAACTCCTATGGACTGCTGGTTCATATGGAAAAATGAGAAAATATAACCAAATAAATTTAGATCACAGCAATTATAGAAGAACTTCATTAGGCTTTGATTTCACTATCTATTTATTACTTTGGAAGACATTTGAAGTTCAAGCATCAAAGCACCATAAGATTTGCATATACTTGGTTCACCTTCACGGCTCAAAGAATAATAAAGTACATGGCCTTTGGAGCTATGCAGTTATAATTAGTTTTGGAAACAAAGCCAAATTCCTTACCATATGATATATACATCTTAAAATCTCCAATTTTTAGAAAGGGTTACATTGAGGGGGTAGAGAACAAAATAGTACCACTTTAAACAGGCTTAGTGACAGAAACTTACCCCAAAAGACTGAACTTCTGATGGAACCGTTGATTTGAGAACTCCCACTTCTAAGAAACCCGCCAACAGTAACTTGCGCTCAAGAGCAGAGGTTATCTGTAAGAAAATCCTATTAAAATCTATCACTTCAAACTAATTTCATATAATCACAAAACTTCAAACTAATTACCTTATCTATTTCTCCAACAGTAGACTGAGAAAAAAATAAAAAATAAAAATTTGAGAGACCTGTGGGTTCCAATTTCTGCTTCTGCTACTATTTAGTTAGCTTTGCACAATGTAAAGAATATAAATACACTACATCATTCACCTGACTCAACCCACTGCCTAACATAGTTTATTTTTTATTTTTGTCTTTTAATAATGTGTTGTTCTGGGTGTTGCTTTTAAGTGGACCAGGACCACTACCTCAATCCAATGCCACCCAAGAGACAATAGCCAATCAACAGTCAACACAAATACACCATTACATATTTACATATATACACTTACACAAAAAGCCAATTTAGCCAAAAGAGAACTAGAGGAAAGCGTAGGTCTAAGTGAGAGCAAAGAAAAAGAGAGATTTCAAAAGACAAAAAAATAGTCAGCAAGTCTTAAGCCTATATTGTGGAATTTTTGTTCAACTTTCTTTGGCAATGCTGATTTTATTTTCACTAGACATTGATTTGTAGAGTGTTTTGAAATGAAATGTAAAAGTTCTGATGATTCACTAGATCAAAAATGACTATTGGAATGTTATAAGGGTACCACACAATGATGCGTTCCTAATGATGGTAAGGTGTACAATAAGATATATTAAATTCATAGGGTATGTGTGAAAAGCCGACTTATAGAACAAACTTAAAACAATTAATTTTTTTCTGTACAAGACTATAAGCAAATGAATGATCAAATTTCAATGAAAACAGTACCTGGTTATATCATAGACAAGCAATGCACCAGCAGCCCCTCTGTAATAGGACCTCGTAATAGATCTGAAGAATTCTTGACCACCCTGGAATATTTCCAAGGAAACTTTAGCATCTACAACTTTATTCAGTTAAGGTACAAAATAGAATTCCTCCACAAGCTCACAGAAATTTAAGGAAATACGCTTGATAAATAAGCAACCCATTTCATAATAATCATCAAGCCAAATTCTGATAACGAACTAATGTTATGCTGAAAATGCTCAGATTGATTTTTGCATCAAATTCGCATTTGTGATACCCATGGAACGAACGAAAGAAAGAAAGGTGAAGATGCCAATAGTTATAATGTGCTTGTGTTCAAAGTAGAATTCAGTGTAAATTGCAAAACAAAAAGGAAAGAAGGAGAGAAAAATTACAGTATCCCAGATTTGAAGCTTAATGGGTTTGTTGTCGATGGTGATCATCCGAGCCCCAAACTCGACACCGATGGTGAGGTCATGGACCGGCTGGAACCGCTTGTCCGTGAACTGAAGAAGAAGACATGACTTCCCAACTCCTGCATAACGAATAAACCATAAAACAAAACCCTTCCTAGAAGCTGTGCACATCAAAAACCACAGCAAACAAGTACAAAACTCCATTTGATTCCATCCAATATGTCAATACACCATTATCAAAAAATAGTCACAAGGCAGACTATGAGATAGAGAAAAAGAGACAGAGAACGCCGCTCTCACTTAGAGGCTCAGAGCATCGATGAGATAAAGAAAAAGAGAGAGAACTGAAATACCTCAATGTTGCCTGAGGTTCCTATCCCGATCTCGCCGTCGCCAATCTCTGATTTGGGCAAGGGAATCTCCGATCTCGCCGTAGACTGCTCTAGGTGTGGCTGTTGCAGCGTTGCTGAGTCGCTTTTGCAGAGGTCATTTTGTTTTTTTTGAGTGTCTTGCCGCGCAGTTATGTGTTGTCAGTTGGCGTGAGTTGGGAGTGATAAGAGGGAAAAGTGAAAAAATTTAGAGGGAAAGGGGAATTGTATTCCGAGGGAGTTGAGAGTAGGGAGTGTTAGAGGGAAAAGTGAAAAAAAAAAAAATTTAGGGAAAGGAATTGATGGACATGTGGCGCTAAGGTTTAAAGTTTTATAAGAAATAATTATATAGGGGTGTTGGGCATGGAGCTTTCTTCTTTTGGTCTTAATGGCTCTCTGTGGTGTTTTATTTTATTTGGGACTACATTGTATGTAGTGAATGTCCCACCTATACTAGTGTATGCACTAGTTTACTTTGTATGACTATATTTGACATTTAATAAAAGATTTCTATCGTTCTAAGCTTAAAAAAAGTTTTATAAGAAATTGTGTGTTATAAGAAATTTTTTTTTTGTTAATTTAAATTTTAGAATATATGTAGTGGCATGTGGTTTGAAGTTTATAAGGTTTAAAGTTTAAACAATTAGTATAATTTTTTATAATAAAGAAGAATAAATAGGAGTATGCATATAAAATACATAGGTTAATTAATAATGAAATAAATTAGATATGTATGTGTATATGTATGTATGTATATATGTGTAGGTGTGTGTGTATATATATAATGGTTGTTTATAATTATTAGTGATACTAAGGATAACACAAATTTACTATAGGATTACAAACTAACATGTTACCTATCACCAAAAAGAAATTTAAACATTCATAATTAGGTTGTTGAAGCTTATTGATTATAATCATTTTCATATTATATTGTGAACATTTTTTAGTACCATTAATGCATTTTTCCTTTTCATTTCTATCAAGACTTCCAAAATACAAAACTAATAGCAACCTAACCCAATTGAAACCCTAAAATGTTTCAAAAAAATGTTACAAATGTGTTAAATCACCAATTATAGATTAATCTCTCTCTCCCCCTCTCTCTCTCTCTCATAAACAAGTAATAAAATTAAAAATTAGATTACAATTTTACTTAACTATACATTATCATATATCCAAAATAAAGTATCTTCTTTTAATTGACATATATTTTTATTTCTTTTTATTAAAATTCATGGTTGAACTATGATATTAAATTCTCTATATGAAATTAACATTAGTTAAGTTGGTATTATTCTTCAAATTAAGTATTTAATATTGTATTAAATTAACCTTGATTTGATTAGTATTAAATAATTTTATTTAATTAATATTTACATATAAAATGCTTCATATGAATTTTCGTCTTAAGCCCCAAATTATGTTGAGCCGCCTCTACGCCCTTATACTTATCCCCTAAGGAATAACTTTAAATAATAAGTTATATGAATTCAATAATAAGTTATTGGGTGGTATAACATTTTTTAGAATTACGTCAGGTGTAACTTGAACCCAACCCTATATTTCTTAATTCGATTTGAATTTTGACAAATCTACCGTTAGATTACATTATCTTCGTATATTTTTTATGCTTACAAAATTTCAAGGTAATTAAATATCAATAGTCATGTCAGCAATCAATTGTCTAGATTCAAGTTTAAGTAGTTTAAAATAATGCATAAAAGATGACTTTATAGATCAAATGGTAAATTACATGCGATTGGCACAAAAATTGGCATACATGTTAAGACCATAGAGAACATGTAATCCAACGATTGGATTTTCAAAATATGAATTTAATAATAAGTTATTGGGTGGTGTAACATTTTTTTGAATTACATCAGGTGTAACTTGAAATGAGACATTTTTTATACTTATATATTAATTAAATTAATGTTTATTTTATATTTTTATATTATAATATATTTCATTTAAAATCTATTTTCTTGCCTTTTGAGATGCAAATTGACTAATTAAATTTTTGTATTCAAGTTCTCCTAACATCTCCTTTTCAAACAACTTGCAACAAAAACAAAATACTTGGTCCGTATCTTTTGAATACACTAGCCATTTTCTATCATGCTTCTCCCCATTTGACAAAAGCCTTAGTCCCATATGATTTTAAGCCAACTATGGATTCTCAACACTTTTGTGTTAGAACCTCTTTCCATCTCCGCTGTGTGTGTGTGTGTTTTTTTTTTTTTTTTTTATAAACAGCTTAGTCAAAGCTGACCATATGTATTTTTTTCCCTCAATTATATTCTATTTGAAATCATATTCTATGTCATTTCCTTAATTGACATGTCTTTTTTTAAAGGAAGTAGTTTGGGTTAACTCTCCCTATCACAACCATTTGTGATCCAAGGGGACACTTACTCATATCTTGGATTTAAAAAGAGATTGGTGAAAGAATGGATTAAATACATGATTTAAAGGAGGTACTTTGGGCCAAAGTTCCATGTCACTCCCATGTGTGATCCAAGGGTATGTCTACTATTATCTTGCCTCTAAAAGAGAATTTTTGAAAATCAAGACTTTTGGTGAAAAACAAGGTTTAAAAAATAACTTAAAAGAAAGTACGTTAAGCTAACCCCCTATCACTCCTATGTGTGATCCAAACAGATACCTACTTGCAACTTACCTTTAAAATGAAAGTTTTGAAAATCAGAACCTCCAATTGACCAAAATGCTATCGAAACTACAAAATGAGCAAAATACTCATGGAACTCCAAATAATGATACATGTTGCACCAAGAACGATACATGTGTAAAGATATTTATGGTTTTGTTTTTAAAGGAGAAAAAAAAAAGGGTTGTAGTTTGAAAACCGTTTTGAAAAACATGTGATAGCCAGGAGTGACGTTAAGATGGAATGAAAATCCCAACATTTCCCAAGTTGCAGTCACATTTTGGAGAGACTCATTGCCACCATCAAGATGCCATCATTCTGTAGTGAATGATGTGATTCGCCGATTAATGAGGTTTGAACTAAGCGATTACACAAAAAGAGACCTCCTTCGTGATTTCATTAGCCAGTGAGGTTTAATAGTAGACCTATTATGAAATGAGTTCTCCCCAAATCAAATGCCAAGAGCCCTTAAATTTAAAATTTTTAATTTATTGTATATGATTTAGCTCATTGTGGGGATTACATATTGTTCTTAGCTCACTGTGGTGATTACATATTTTTCTTTTAACATGTGACTTAATATAATTAATATTTATTATTATTTATTTTTGGCCAACTATTCAAATTGTGAATTGTATCTAATTTATTTAATTTTTATTTTATTAATTAATCTATGTGGTGCATAAACATGTTCTATAAAACGTCACTATATGCTTCCCCCCAAATTTTTCATTGCCGCACAAAATTTCCCCCTCTTCTTCATTTCCGACCTTTTTTTTCCCCAAAGCTCTTTTCTTTATTTTTTATTTTTATTTTTTCATTCAGCTCCCACTTCTCAAGCTCTTAAAAGTTAAAAACCCCTATTTCATTTCCCATCCAACTCCTTTTTTTTTTTTCCCTCTCTAACCCATTTTTATTTTCACCATGCGGAGCTCTCTCTCACCATCGTCGAGCTCTCTCTCTCACATCTCCACCGCCCCTAGCCCTAGCCGCTGCCACCGCCACCGCCATCGCCCTAGCTGTAGCCGCCGCCGCCATAGATCTACTCTCTCTCACCTCAGCCACCACCCACTGCCACTGATCTGATCTTCTTCATTAGATCATCTCTCAAACCCACGCTCACTGTAAGTTCTTCTTTTCTTTCTAGAGGTTTTTTTTAAAAAAAAAATTTTGTTAATTAAATGCCATTGTTGTTTGATATAGTATGATACCATAATTCACATTATCCACTGTAGAATTTTTTCAGTATGTTTTTATTACAGGAATATCCGAACATATTGTGTATCGTGGTTTTTGTATAAATAGTATATAGAACATTGAGGATTTGTAGGAGTTTGAGGAAGTTGGTTAATTTGTGTGGTGATGAATTGCAGTGGTGATGAAATCACTGTCTATGATGTAAGTTCTTTTTATTCCATTCATTGGTTCTATTTATTTTGTAATTTGTATGTGTTATTAGTATTTTTCTTATCATTGTTATTTTTTTTTTTCTAGGATAAAAGCTTTACTTTCATTTTGAAGACACCCCCTGCTTTAGTTCTGCTCTTAAAAGCCGCAGGTATGCTTCTTTAACAATGCCCATTATGTGTTTGATTGTTTTACCCTTCGTTTGTTTGGCATTTACTGAATGTAATTAAGCATCTAATTCCTGTATTTTAGCAGTGTGTTTTGGGACAATTATTAATTTGATGTAGTAGCTTATTGAGTGGTTATTACTTGAATCAAGTTTCGTTTTAATACATCCAACATGTAATGTTACAGCTTACAAGTAGAATCTAGAAAACTAGAATTTTCCCATTATTGATGTTTTCATATGTGAAAATTTACTTATTTGAAAAAGTGGAGCATCTTTGATTTGATTTCGGCATTGACTTTGATCGTGCTAGATGAAAAGTGAACTCATTATTATCTTGCTAAGGGCTCATTAGAATACTCAAAATGGAGAAATTGTGTAGAAAGTTTACTACACTCTTTGAAAGGCCTCGTAAATGAAATACTCATCTACAAACATAATGAGCAAGCACCTAATAGTGGCTCCAGACCATAACTTTTGAGATGCTTAAATCCTAATGAACCACAAATATGGTGTACTTTAAAAGGGGAGAGTTTGGAATTATTTGATTTTGTTCTATTCAATTAATTTGAGGTGGAAAAAGTGCTCGATCGTGGTGTCATAATGTCATTGGCTCTTGTCCTTGTATCAACCTTCTAAGTTTGATTTTCAGTACCATGGTTGAAAACATTAGAAGTAAGTTCATATAATAACAAAGAAACTCAAAATTAATAATTGCAGGAGAAGAGCAGATGTGACTCTGAGGGTGGTCTAATAGTTATGATGTTGAATGAAATATGTTTTGATAAGTTTTGATTAAACCATCTTTAGACTTTTTCGCAAACTCAACACAGAACTTAAGGCTAGGGGGTATGGTATCATCCTAAAAAAACTTTGTTACTTTTCATAGTGTGAATTATGCGATTGTTGTGAATTTTGTAAGTTATTTTTTATTATGCTCAGTTTCCTTTTCTTATTAAACCCATGGACAAGCCTATGTTACCATTTAACGGCACTCTACTGTTCTACTAATTTTATATATTACTATAATAATAGGCTTGTATAGCATCGAAGTGGGGCTCATCAAAGAACTAAGAACCCACGAGGTTGCCATTGCCGAACTCAATAATCTTTCTTCATCTAGGTAACCTTATCAACCCCTCTTTTGAAAAGGTAAGTTGCAATACAGCTTCCCTTGCTTATAGCTTATCCGAGACCATAAGGAGTTTACTATTGTTTATGATATATTTTATATGATTAGATTTGATATGGTATGTGTACTTATTTATTGAAGCATTGATACAAATACAAATTCACTTTAATTGTTTCATTTTAACTCATGTTTAATTAAAAAAAAAAATTTTAAACTTTTAGGATGGTACTAGCAGAGATGAAGAGGGCAACTCAAACAATAAAATAGAGGTTGAAAACAACTTGGAGGGTGACTCAGAGGAAGACTAATAGATCTTGTCATAATTCTAGTTGTTTAAGTTTAAAACAAGGTTTAAATTCAGGATTTCTTTGTATATTTTATATTTTAAAGTTTAAACTTATATGAATTTTTATCTTTTGATGGATCAATTTTTAGTAATTATTGGACTATTGTATCAATTTTTAGTAATTATTGTACTATTGTGACATGATAGTTAAACAAAAATGATATAAAATAAATTCAAAAATTATATAAAATATTACCATTGATGACAAAAATTTGATCATAAATAACTTTATAGTGACGACAAAGTCTCTCGCAATTAATAGAATAGCGACACTTCTTTACCTCTTGCAAAAATGTTTTAAGTGACAGTTTAATATCATAACTATTATTCCTAACTAATTGCGAGGGGGTTAACAACTTTTGTAAATAAATTTTAGCGACGTCATTATTTGTCTTGTCATTAATTTGAAATTTGCAAATAATTAATTGCAAGAGTATAAAGGTCCTCACAAATAATTATTAACGATGACTGCTTCCTCTCGGTAAAAATAAGTTGCGAGGGGTTAAAAGCTCTCACAAATAAATTTTAGCGATGTCTAATTGCGAGGGTATAAAGGTCCTCACAAATAGTTGTTAACGATGACTATTTCCCCTCGCTAAAAATAAGTTGCGAGGGGTTAAAAGCCCTCACAAATAAATTTTAGCGATGCCATTATTTGTCACTAAAAAGTATGTCGTCAATTTAGAATTTGCAAATAACTAATTGCGAGGGTATAAAGGTTCTCATAAATAGTTGTTAACGACGACTGTTTTCCTTCGCTAAAAATAAGTCGTCGGCTTTTTTCATCATTTGGTAATATATTTGTGAGGGCAAATTTGTTCAGTACCGAATTGCCTTCGTAAATTATTTATTTGCGAAGGTATGGTCGCAAAATCTCTTTTAGTAACAACAGCAAATACGACGGCCTTCGAGGGCCATATGCCTTCGCTAATAACCTTTTACGACGATATTTGAATTTTTGCGAGGGTATTTGAGCCTCGCTTGTAGACTCTTTTCTTGTAGTGAATGTAGCCCTTAATGGTTTCCTCTATGGATGTAAGCCGACGAGACTAAACCACGTAACCCTCATATTTTCGGTGTTCTTATTCTATATTTCCTCTTTCGTATCCACTCTAGCATATACAACATGGTATAACATATTGCATTGCTAATATATTTAACATAATTAAATAGGATGAGAACCCAAGTCAAGAAACTCAACACCATGGTACATTTGAGAGGCAGTGCAAGTCTACAACTATGACTTTCATCAAAAAATAAATTGTACAACTTTGACAAATACAAATGTCCTGTACCATAACAGTTGAGAGGCAGTGCAAGTCTACAACTATGACTTTCAGCAAAAAAATAAATTTTACAACTTTAACGAATACAAATCTCCTGTACCATAATAGTAGAGAGACGGTGAAAGTCTACAACTATGACTTTCAGTAAAAAAGAAAAAAAGTGTTTTTTTTTTTTTTTTTATGGGAGAAAAAAAGTGTCTACAACTATGACGTACTAATCAAGCAATGAGTGACAAAAATCAGCCCGTGATTTTTTCTCACCGTTATAAAATACTACCAAGTTGTGGGTGGAAAGTTCATAGTATTTCTCCATTCTCTCAAGTTTGAGGACATCATGGAAATTACTTCCCATCTACTTGCAATTGGGGGTTTTTTCTGTTGGCTCTATTGTACAATCAATGGAGGGTGAGAATTGGAAGTCACAAAATTAAGGGTATGTTGGCTCCAGAGCCATCAGGTGCCTTGCCAATCATAGGTCACCTTCATAAACTACGTGGCCAAAACCTAATTGCACGAACCTTAGGTGCTATGGCTGATAAAGTTGGTCCCATCTTCATGATCAGTCTTGGCATGAAACCTGCACTTGTGATTAGCAATCATGAGGCAGTCAAGGAGTGCTTCACTACAAATGACAAGGCTTTTGCTGCACGTCCAATGTCTAGCCAAGGAAAGCACCTTGGCTACAACTATGCAGTATTTGGTTTTTCCAGTTATGGAAAATATTGGCTCAAGATCCGAAAGCTAATCAAGCTAGAACACCTCTCTAGTCGTCCGCTTGAAACGCTAAAGAATGTGCAAGTATTCGAGGTGGAAACTGTGATTAAAGATTTGTACACTCTCTGCAAGAGCAACGAGGGCAACCAAGCCAACGTGGTGATTAGTGAGTGGGTTAAGCGCCTAACCTTTAATATTATTACTAGAATGATAGCAGGGAAGAGATACTTTGGTAGCTTCAGTCATGGAAATGATGGACAGGCACAAGCCGCACAACGTATAGGGGAAAATATTAAAGGCTTCATGTACGCAGCTGGGGTCCCTATCATTTCGGATCTAATTCCATTTCTAGGATGTTTTGATTTGCTGGGCCAAGTAAAATCAATGAAGCGTATTGCAAGGGAATTGGACTCTGTAGCAGGAAGTTGGATTGAAGAACATAGCATGAGAAGGCTGAAGGGTAGTGAACCAACCGACAAGCTGGACTTCATCGATGTCATGTTATCCGAAATTGAGGATGATGCATTCGGCCATACGCGTGAAACCATTATAAAGGCAACAACAATGGTAAGTTATTGTCATTTATCGCACAACTTAATTAATCAACCATGTTTTTATTTTGTTTTGTAATTTTGTTTTTGTTTTTTTTTTTTTTTTTGAGAAACAAACATACACACAAGGGAGAGGGAAAGGGGTTCTAACACAGAGGCACACCACAACTCCACTCAAAAGGCATGGTAACTTTTAAGAGAGTGTGGGGCAAGTTATATTACACACAACACACTCTCTTAAGCAATGTAGGACAATTACCCTTTTTTTTTTGTAATTTCAGTTGACTCAATTGGTAAATTCTTTTATGTTGTCAAATATAATAAGAGATATAGGCAGGGATGGAGCTACTCTTTGACCAGGGAGCCCATGCCCCCCCACCCCCTCCTGGATTTTGAGAAAATTTTTTCTATAGGTATATTTAATTTTCAATTAGCCCCTACCCCAAAAAAAAAAAAAAAACTTGGTCATCATTGGTCTCTTTTTGCTTATTATTAGCTCACTCCTGATATTTTGGATCCAAATAAATTTATGGTTGGCCACTCTGTGAGACACTGCACATGCTGCAGCTTGCAGTTTATCTCTATTTAAAACGGAGGAGAAAAAAATATGAAGGATCTGAGTCTGACTAAAATAATCAAGAGGCATAGTGAGAGAAAGGAAGGTGAGAATAATATGAAAAACATGATTTAACAAAAACATAAAGAAGAGAAGTCGGAAAAAAAAAAAAAAGACGAAGAAGAAGATTATTAGTGTTAGTTTGGATACGAACGCGTTTGCGTTTGTGCTAGCGGCTGCGTTTTTTGTGTAGGTCCCATGCACTGTTCACGGGACTCGTAAATACAGATTTTAGCAAATTTTTCTTTAAAATTGGGTTCTACGGTACTGCACATTTAAAAATTATTTTACTACAGTATTTTTAGTTTTCAGTTTTTAGCAATAAGCGGTATCCAAACAGACCTTTAAAAAGCACACTAATAAAGAAGAGCTAGCAAATATCAAAAAAGTGAGTAACACCTGTTTAAACAAATCAGATGTGAGGTAAACAGTAAAAACAAGAATGGGTGGGATTGGGAATAGAGAAAGTGATTTATTTATAGTTTACAAAATACCCTATGGGTTTGTTTATTTAAAAAAAAAAACCATATTTGCTTTATTTTTAATAGCAATCTAATCTTTTTTTTTTTTTTTTTTGAGAAAGCGATCTAATCATTTTTATTTGATTTTTGTAAAACAATATATTAAATTCATTATAAATTATACTTTTATTTAGTTTAATAATGGTGTGTGTCGTGTGGGTGTGTGTGTGTGTTAATATTTTTATTTGATGTTAATTGCGAAACAGTGTATCAGTACACACTAATACCAAAATATTTCATGCCAATAGTAAATCTGAAATAGAATTCAAAATCTTGATCTCAATTCAAAAAATTGTTGATATTTCAATTCCATAAAATTTTAATGCCTTGGTTTCCAAAATTTCTTAAGCAAAACTATAAAAAGTTGATTAACAAATGTTAGGCCACAATCTGAATGACCCCTTATGATTAACCCTAATTAATTAATTTAGCCAAGTAATTAATTAATCAATTAATCATGCAAATACGTGGAAGCACAAACAAATCACCAAATACTAAATATGCAGCGGAAAAATAAATAACACGGTGATTTGTTTACGAATGGGGAAAACCCTAACGGCAAAAACCCCACCGGGTGATTTTCAGGTCACCACTCCCGAAACTCCACTATTATCAAATCAAGCGGTTACAAGAAAGGAATCCCAAGTACCTTACCAACCTACAGTTGAACCCTTACCCCAATACCCAATTGGACCTGATCTGTAGTGACAGTCTCCACCTTTGATGCACGGCTCCCAAGTACGTGACTAACCAATGCGCGGATCCAAGTACGCGACTTCAGAACACCAACTTGAGGAAGAATGGTTGGTTGCAAAGTTCTTCAGTTCATCCACGTGATGAATAGCAGGAAGATGCTTGGTTACAAAACCCTACGGTGCAAATACACAGCAACTTCTTGATGGAAGATGAACTAGGTCAAGAACCTTGTCTGTTGAGCACAATTTGCATAAACAGAGATTGCTCAATGATAATACAACTTGTGTCTACCAAAACGGCTCTTAAAATAATCCTTTTATATGTTTAGGGTTAGAAGAAAAGAAAGCCCAAAAACATATTCACGGATCCCAAGAAAATCAGATTGGAATTCTGACTTTTTAATTCTCGACAGATAGCAGGTGTCGAGATTTAAAAACTTTGCACTTCAGCTTGCTTTTTCTTGGACGGACTTGATGACTTCAACACTTGTCTTTGAAACATTGTTTCTTGAAGTATTAAAAACACCTAGAACTACCCAATTACAAGCAGAGTGCGTTTTGTCAAAGGATTAGCCAATTTACATAACTAAGTGACATATGTTCTTAAACAAGTTAAAACATATATGTCCTAACAACAAATGAGTTTTATTCAATGCTCCACACCCCCCCCCCCCTCCCCCCAAATTTAAATTCCTGGCTCCGTCCCTAAATATAGGTTGAATCCTCTCGACAAAGAATATAATACTCTATAAAGAAACATTACTTTCTAATTTGAGAAAAATTTGTTACATACACTGTAAAAACTAATAACCAGTGCACTTCTAATTAAGTGTGGCCTCAATTTCATGTTGTAGAGTCTCATCTTGGGTGGCTTTGAGACATCATCTCTAACCTTGACATGGCTTCTATCCATATTATTGAATAACAAGCACGCTTTGAAGCAAGCTCAGGAAGAGCTCGATCTCAAGGTTGGTAAAGACAGGTGGGTGGACGACCATGATATCAAAGATCTAGTTTACATCCAAGCCATAATGAAGGAAACATTGCACTTGTACCCACCAAGCCCCCTATCAGTTCCACATGAGGCCATGGAGGATTGTCGTGTTTGTGGCTATTACGTCCCAAAGGGTACTTGTTTGCTTGTTAATGTGTGGAAGTTGCACCGAGATCCAAGAATTTGGGAGGACCTAGAAAAGTTTCTACCAGAGAGGTTCCTCACAAGCCATGCAAGTATAGATGCTTCAGGTCAACATTTTGAGTTTCATACCATTTGGGTCTGGGAGACGATTCTGCCCGGGTTACACAATTGCATTGCAAGTATCTCACCTAGCACTAGCTCGCTTGCTTCAGGGATTTGAGTTCACGACACCATCAAATATGCTAGTAGACATGACGGAAGGGTTGGGCATTACCTTACCTAAGGCAACTCCCCTTGAAGCTCTTCTCACTCCACGCCTTGCTTCCAGACTCTATCAATCCCAGACAGAAATATAAACCATGCTTTCCAAAAGTATCTTGCATGTGCAATGAGCTTTATAGTTCAATAATGTTGTTTGTCGCCTTTATATGGAGAACTCAATTCAATCTCTGTTTGATTGAATGTAATAATAATTATAAAAGAAAAATAAGCTTGCACGCTATTTTGACTTCATGCCATATGGATGAATTTGAGCCCTTAATATGGTCACATTTGACAACTATAAGTTGAAGGATCATGATCGGTTAGATGGCATCGTTGTTAACGGTGAGGATGGGCCTATTGGTTTCAATGTTTTTTAACAAGGATTTTACTAAGAGGCACCCTTTAGGAACTTTTTTATAGGAAAAAGAAAAAAAATAGTTAATTCTTTTTTTTTTTTAGCTTTTTCAAATTTTCATGAAAAAATTTCTTGAAATGGTTTATTAATAGATGTCCTTAATGAAAATTATGATGGAAAATAATTCTCCCATTTAAGTAAGATCAGCATAATAAACCAAATATGGCAAAAAGATTATAAAATAAACCAAATATGGCAAAAAGATTAAAAAAACATGAAAAATAAATAAACACAATTAATTAACCTAAACATAGTCAAACATAATCAAATATCATGTGAAAAATAACTAAATAAACAAAAATAAGAATTTTGCCCTAATCTGGGTTTGTGGTGTGTACGCATACTCAATTATGCGCACCCATGGTTGAACCATACACACGCATACTCGATGGATGCGTACGCATCCTTTAGCACAAATCCAAAAAATTACATTTATAGAGATTAATCAAACAAAGATATAACATTTGAGATCAAACAAGCATGTTAGAACCCTAAACACTAAACTAACATGAAGCAAATAAAACAAATATCAACATAAACAAATAATTTAGGAACAAAATCAAAGAATTAAACTAAACTACATTAAATAAATAATCATGTTAAAATTTACATAAAACTAAAATAACAAACCAAGAACAATAAGAACAGATTATAAACAACCTAAAATTAGATTAGAACATATAAAAAAGATCATAACATCAATCAAACATGATAAGAACATTTATGATAACATCAAACAAAGAACCATGTGAATCCTATATAGCAAAGTGAGAAATCATTGAAAAGAGACTCACCTTGCTTTAGAATCACAAATTTGAGATAGTTTAACCGACCCTTCTGTGCCTACATTACAAATATTAGATTGAGATAACAAGAATAATTAAAGAACATAACAATGGTTAGTAATCATAACTCAAGAACAAAAGATTTTGAAAATGTTTTAGAAAAAAAATTTGAAAAACAAACTTTCTACCTTGGAACTAACTAAAGAGAGCTTTTTTATTAGTAAAAAACGTACAAAGGTGTTGTGTGACGGTTTTGGAAAGAGAAAATAGGATTTTAGAGAAGATGGAGACCAAAAAATTACTCTCTCTAACTAGGGTTTTGATTGGAGACATAAAATGAGTATTTATAAGTTAAAATTAGGGTTTTCAGGGATTTTTAATGGTCTATGGACGTTTCCAAGGGTCTAGGGGCTGGACCACATCAAAGAATGATGCTTTGGGCCCTTAAAAATGAAGTTCCACTGCCTAGAAAATCGGCCTGCATATGCATCTTTCGAGGGTGCGCATGCACCTTTGATTCTTGAGTACACATGCCCTAATTCTTAATAGTTTTGATGGCCTAACTTCAAATGGTCATAACTTACTCAATATATATCCAAATTAGAAAAAATTTGTGTTCAAATTGAAGCCTAGGATTCTACTTTCCAATGAAACAAACCTCACTCAAAAATTCTTTGTGGATAAAAAGTTATGGTCAAAACAGTGAGCGAAGGTCATTTTTCAAAATTGTTTTCAATGCGATTTGAGCACTTCTAAGTTGTGAATTGTAATTACCTCCAAACTATTATGAACTCTCTAAATACCTTTGGTTGACATATGTCAAGCTCATCATTGGGGTCAAGAACCAAAATTTATTAACGGGTACATAATGAGGTGTTTACACCCCCTTAACAATATTATTGATTCTTTTAAGAATTATGCTAAAGCCACAAAATTTTCTTCAATAATTTTACAAAACTTCTGACGTAGTAAATTTTTATTGGTTCACATTTAGGCCCATCACTGACATCATTTTTTTACTTACTAATAACCGCTGATCACAATAGAAATTTGTAAAAAAAATTTGTAACTTTAGCATTTTCTTCCTTTTAAAAGCTATAAAAAAATTTATAGATTTAAAATCTAATACAAAATATTCATTCAAAAAAAATTAACCCAATAGCAAAAATTACAAATAGTAAAGTTAAAAATAATTAAGCTTAATTAACAAAATTTACCAAAAACGAACTACCAGGCCCTTTTAAAAATTAAAAAAAAAAATTGTGTCCTTACTCGGAAGGAGATGCACACATAAAAAACACAAATAAATAAAAAATAAATAAAAAATGAAAATCCCTTTAGCAGTTAAGTAGCAAAACTGGATGCCGGAGCCGTTGCACGCAATTTTATTTATTTATTAAATCACTAAAATCCTTAAACCCTTCAATTCCTGTTAAAGACATGGCTCTCTCTCTCTCTCTCTCTCTCTCTCTTTCTCTCCGTAGTTTATCATTTCAATCATAATGTCTTTGCATCAAGTCTCTTCTCTTGTTATTTCATTTCTAATTCTTTTGTTATTCCGTTGTTTTCCAAGAACATATTGGTAAGTCTAAATCAGTTTAATTAGGGTGTTGGGTGCAAATTGTAAATTGACATACTATTTTATACATACAATACTACAACAAAACTTTTTCAAGGTTACATTGGGCAGTATTAATATTACAACTTACCATACTTTTGTCACATTTAGCAATTCTTTTATTTTATTTTACTCACATTTGATGGTTCTATCATCATATTTAATAGTTCCAACATCACATATAATCGTATTTTTGTCATATCCGATGGTTTCCTTATTTTTTTGTTTACTCTCATTTGACAGTTCCATTGTCACATTAAGTATTATTAACATCACATATGATATGACCGTACCCAACCTAACCCAATGCACCCAATAATCAACGAATATATAACAAAAATACCCCCCAAAGCCTAAAAAATGACTGAAATACCCTCGAAACTTATAAAATAACTAAAATACCCCTGAAACACTCTAAAATTACCAGAATGCCTTTAGAAGCTAAAAAAAATTATCTAAATACCCTTAAAACCTAAACAAATGACCGAATGACCTTAAAACCTAAAAAATGACTGAAGTGATCCTGAAACCTAAAATATGACTGAAATACCCTTATAACCTAAAAGAAGATTGTAATGCCTACGAAACCTAAAAAATTATCGAAATACCTTTAAAAAAATTGTATATCTTAGTTTTGTATTATAAATATTAGTACTTTTCCCCCATCAATCTGCATTTTTTCTAATTCTTTTGTTATTCCATTTTTTTCCCAAGAACATATTGGAAAGTCCAAATCAGTTTGATCAAGGTGTTGGGTGCAAGTTAGTAAATAACCAACACTAAGTTTAGTCCAAGAACATATTTAAAGCTAAGCTTGATGCTAACGGTGATGGTTGGGAGAACTTGTACGTTTAGGCCCATTGACCTAGCACATGTACGTGCTTCTATAAGTTGGGATAATTTCAAATTCAATTAAGTTAGCCCAACACTTCAACAATATTTTGTAAAGTCCAAGGTTAAACGATGGTTTCCTCTTCTTCTCTTTTTTATTTATTTTTTATTTTTTATATATATATAATATATGTTAAATGAAATTACTAAAATAGTTAGCTTTAAATGAAACTTTAATATTAAAATTTTCAATTAATTAAAAAAAATCTTCTAGTCAAAACTGTGTTAATAAAATTTTAAAAGATCTAATAAAAGTTTGTCGGGAAAGATTTGTGCCTTTATGTCATCTAATGATTGGTATTTTCCAAATAAAAGAAGACCACTTGGCTGAAACTTTTGCGATTGTTGCTTTGTGCATTTGGAACAATCAAAATACAAAACACTATGACAAGGTTATGATAACCTACGAAATTTATAGTAGTGCAGTGGAATTGATGCAAGAGTACCGATCTGTGATTCAGGATATTCATGTTTTAGCCAAAAAGGCGAACATCGCAATTGCTAACAAAACATTCAGAAACTGTGTATAATCAAAGAGAAAGAGAAAGAATTGCCTTTTTGGTGGACTTGATGCTCACATATAAACATCTGTATATTGTTCCTTATAAAATGATATATATATATATATATATAAACAGAAAAAGTAAGAGTTTATGTCAATAATATCTTTATACTACATGTAAACCATATGTGAATATGTTTGTCTCGATCAAAACCATAAAGCCCAAAGATAGCAGCTTGAGTCTCACGACTAAGAGATTTCCTTGTACTGGTCAAGTCTCATTATTAGCTCCATCTAATTAAGCTTCTACATGAAAAAGAATAAAATTCCCTTAGCAATATATCATTCCTTGAAACACCAACAAAGATATATGTCAGCATAGGCTGTAATGTGTTCATTATAAGTTCACATGTTTTTGAAGCTATTATCTCACTGAGGAAAGCCAAAGTAACCTCGGAATTTTCATCAGCCAAAGCAATCCATAGAAGATCAATGTTCTAAGTTACCATCTACTTGACATGCATTAGATTTTTATTTCAAGCAAATTTTAAATATTAATTTTTTTTTTTTTACTGAGTTCTAACGTTTAACAACAATAAGGAAATAAAATTCAAGACTTGGTATTTACCTCAATTTTTGCTAATATTTTAAATATTTGAGTTCAACATTGAGTGCAAAATACCATATCTTGATACTATCAATTGTTGAACAACCCCAATTAAATAACAAGACATGAAAGATCAATGTTTTGAATAATCGATTTCTGATTAACAGTACTCAACATCCTTAGACGGTTAGACCACACTATCTTTTCTCTTAATAGAATTTCTTAAACACAAAGATAACTTAATTCTCTCTTCCCTTTAATCTATTGTTGTCAGACTTCTACTCCAGTGTACTATTTGCATCTCCCTAGTAAGGGGAAAAAAAGGAACTAAGTAAAAACAGCCAAATCTATGAAATAAAAACATAATCAAAATATGTCAGACCAGAGAATCCAATTAGAACATGAGCCCAACACGTATAGAAGTAGTGTCTCCAAAATTTAGACATTACATGATACTACGCTTAAAAATAAAATGTTTTTGCTATTGTCCTCAGTCAGTAGTATAACTAAATATCAATAATCAAGTCATATTTTGACAACTCTGAACTTTAATGTTGGAACCCAAAATCTTGGTGTTGCTTCTAAAGTTTACAGACTCATAGACTAATCAATAAAAATAATCAGATCATTCAAACCCTCAACAACTACACCAAATCAACATTTTTACATTCAAATAGATATTCCTAGAAGTCCTTCAATGTCAAGGTTTCATACAAGAGATAAAGTTAATTATGTTAGAAAGCATGGCAAAAAAAAAAAAAAATGTTCTCCATTACATTAATGTCCAATTGTGACAAATAGTTGCAGAACTCTTCCACCACTATAAAATGCACAGATGAACATTCTAATTCACATTATGTGCCAAATTGCGAATACCAAATTTTCTAAACAATTGAAAATAAAAATAATTGAAGACCCAATTGAATTTAGTAGGTAAAATGATGCCCACGACATTATCAACCATAACATAAAAGTTAAAAGCAATGAACATTAGTTATCACAAGTGATTCCTGCGAATGTAATCCAAGAAGCTGATTTCCAATTCTCTTTGGCACTGAATGTGCCCTCAAGACTTGTAGGCACTTCCAACAAAACCAGTAAAGCAATAGCGTACCTAAAGCCTAGTTTATCATCATAGACATATATAAGACCATCTGCTTGTTGGGAATTTAACCAAAATTCCAACCTGTGAGAGACAAAAAAATAGAGAAAACACACGTCAAAGAAAAATAATCACACGCACAAGACAGTATTTACGTGGTTCGGCAATTTGCCTACGTCCACGGAGTTGCAGGGATTTCACTATTATCAGGGAAAAATACAAAGTGTGGCTACAGTGTTTTTCTCTCTCTCTAAAAACACAATAACAGTTGTAGTCTAAAAACCCTAATTATAAAAGCGGCCTTTTATATCCTACTTATAGGGTTACAATGTTCTAGGCCAAAAATAAACTAGGCTCCACAAAGTCCAACAAATCTCCCACTTGGAGACTAGTTCAATCATCAACATCAGCCGCTATCCTCCAAAAGCAATCCCTCATCCCTGCAACTCATCCTCCTGTCCTCAAGCTAGAAGACCAATTGAAGCTGCACACAGCTTCAACTTCTCAATAGTGACACCTTTAGTCAACATATCTGCTGGGTTCTTAGATCCACATATCTTCTCAAGTGTTACCAACTTATCTTCAACAAGGTAATGGATAAAGTGGTATTTTGTTTGTATATGCTTCGACTTTGAATGAAAAGCTGAATTTTTGGCAAGAAAGATTGCACTCTGACTGTCACTGTGTAGAATGCCCATCTCCTGCTTCTTACCCAATTCATCTAAGAAACCATGTAGCCAAATCATCTCCTTTCCAGCTTCAGTTGCTGCAACATACTCAGCTTCTGTAGTAGACAAAGTAACAATCTTTTGTAGATTTGAAACCCATGATATAGCTGTACCACCCAGAGTAAATACAAACCCAGTAGTACTCTTTCTACTATCAATATCGCCAGCAAAATCAGCATCTACATAACCTTGCAACTTCAAACTTGCACCTGTGAAACAAAGACATGTATCTGATGAACCCTTCAGATATCTCAGAATCCACTTGACTGCCTCCCAATGCTGCTTTCCAGGCCTACTCATGAATTTGCTCACAACTCCCACTGCATGTGCAATGTCTGGCCTTGTACACACCATAGCATACATCAAGCTGCCAATAGCTGAGGCATAAGGCACCTTGCTCATATGGTCCATTTCTTCTTCTGTCTTCGGTGACTGTTCTTTGCTCAGTTTGAAATGACTACCCAAGGGTGTGCTCACTGTTTTAGATTCATTCATGTTGAACCTGCTGAGAACTTTCTTCACATACTCTGACTGTGAAAGCTTCAATGTACCATTAGCCTTGTCTCTAATGATTCTCATACCAAGGATTTGCTTTGCAGCTCCCAAATCCTTCATTGCAAACTGTTTTGACAATTGCTTCTTCAGATTATTAATCTCCTCAATGCTAGACCCTGCAATGAGCATATCATCCACATACAACAGTAAAATGATATAAGAATTGTCAAAGAATTTAACATAGCAACAATGATCAGCTTCACATCTCTTGAACCCAATTTTATGCATAAAATTGTCAAATTTCTTGTACCACTGTCTAGGAGCTTGTTTTAGGCCATACAAGCTCTTTCTCAGTTTGCAGACTAGATTCTCTTGTCCCTGAACAATAAACCCTTCAGGCTGAATCATGTAAAGGTCTTCCTCCAAATCACCATGAAGGAATGCTGTCTTCACATCTAACTGCTCAAGATGTAAGTTTTCTGCAGCCACCATTCCCAGCACCAGTCTCATTGTTGACATCTTCACAACTGGAGAGAATATCTCTGTGTAGTCAATGCCTTCCTTTTGCTGGAACCCTTTAACAACTAATCTAGCCTTGTAACGTTTGCTACCATCATGCTCATTCTTTATTCTGTATACCCACTTGTTGTGCAAAGCCTTCTTTCCTACTGGCAATTTAGTCAGTTCCCATGTCCGATTCCCCAACAAGGAATCCATCTCATCCTTCATGGCTAACTCCCACTTGCTTGAATTTTCATCTTGCAAGGCTTCATCATAACACTCTGGCTCACCACCATCAGTCAATAGTAAATAATTTAAAGCGGGTGAATAACGCTGTGGAGGTCTAATGTTCCTGGAAGATCTGCGGACTTCAGCTACAGGTGTACTCTGATCTACCTGTGAATCTACATTCTCCTTATCTTCTTCACCCCTTTTCTGGACAGTACTTTCAGTCAATCTATCTAAATTGACAAACTCAGATTTCTTTTGATCTATCTCTGCAATATTTGATACTACAGTTGACCTGTCCTTGTACATAACCTGTTCATTAAATATCACATTTCTACTTCTGATGATTTTCCTGTTTTGGTCATCCCAAAACCTATAGCCAAATTTCTCATCACCATAGCCAATGAAAAAACATATTTTAGACTTAGCATCAAGTTTACTACGAGTATCAGAATCAATATGAACATAAGAAACACAACCAAAAACTTTTAAATGGAAAAATTTTACCTCCTTACCGCTCCAAACCTCCTCAGGAAGTCTGAACTCCATAGGAACTGATGGCCCTCGGTTTATCAGGTAAGCTGCAGTGCTAATAGCATCAGCCCAGAAAGTTTTTGGTAGTCCAGCATGCAACCTCATACTCCTAGCACGCTCATTAAGAGTTCTGTTCATGCGCTCAGCCACACCATTCTGCTGTGGTGTCCCAGGAATGGTCTTTTCCATCCTAATTCCCTGTGCAGCACAATACTCACTGAACCCTCCATCTATGTACTCTCCTCCATTATCAGACCTCAAACATTTTAGTTTTAAACCTGTTTCTATCTCAACCATGGCCTTCCACTTCTTAAAAGTTTCAAATACATCAGATTTATTTTTCAGAAAATAAACCCATACCTTTCTGCTTGAATCATCAATGAAAGTGATGTAGTACCTTGAACCTCCAAGGGATGCAACCGGAGAAGGCCCCCACAAATCAGTGTGTACTAACTCCAATTTTTCTGCCTTCGGTGTCTTGCCAGTTTTCAAAAAACTCACCTTTTTCTGCTTTCCTAAGATGCAGCTTTCACACATGTCAAAATCAATGGACTTCAATTCTGGTAGTTTTCCTTTTAACAGTAGCATCTTCATCCCTTTCTCACTCATGTGACCAAGCCTGCGGTGCCATAGGCTTGTATCAGTACTTGCATCAGCAACTGCAATTGTGTCTCTTGGACTTGAGGTCATATAGAGAGTGCCAGTTTCTTTCCACGAGCCAATACTCTAGCTCCCTTTGTAACCTTCCAAGTACCACCAACAAATAGTATTGCATGCCCTTCATCATCAAGTTGTCCAACAGAAATCAGATTCCTCCTTAGGTCAGGAATATGTCGAACCTTCTCCAGTAACCAAACAGACCCATTGGGTAACAATATCCGGACATCTCCCATACCCACAACATCCAGGGCTGAACCATCACCTTACCAAAATCACCTGCAGCATAGTTCTGTATGATTTCTCGGTGTGGAGTGGTATGAAACGAGGCTCCTGAATCCAAAACCCAATCATCAAGTGGACTGTCTACTGCAAGAAGTAATGCATCATGTACCTCTTCTGTTACAGCATTAGCAGAGTCATCTTCATTCTTCTTCTTAGGAGTTTTGCATTGGTTCCTAAAGTGACTTGTTTTCCCACAATTCCAGCATTGCACTTGTTGGCCTGATCTAGATTTACTTCTGTTCTGATTAGTATTTCTGGATTTTGATCTGCCTCGATTTGAATTTCTGTTACTACCTCTGCCTCTTGTCTCAAGGTTTAGGGCAGAACCAGATCCTGAGGTTTCACCTGCATCTCTTCTGCGAATCTCCTCAGCCAGAATTAAATCTCGAATATCATTGTACTTGAGCTTTTCCTTTCCTGTAGAATTACTTACTGCCATCCTCATTGCCTCCCAACTGTTTGGCAAAGAAGTCAAGACAATCAGAGCACGAATCTCATCATCAAAATCAATTTCTACAGACGACAATTGATTTGTGATAGTGTTAAATTCATTCAGATGTTGTGCTACTGATGCATTCTCTGCCATCTTCAGATTGAACAGTTTCTTCATCAGATGCACCTTGTTGTTTGCTGATGGCTTTTCATACATACCAGACAAAGCCTTCATCAAATCTGCTGTGGTCTTCTCCTTTACAACATTGTGTGCAACAGACCTAGACAGAGTTAACCTGATAACTCCCAGTACCTGTCTGTCAAGAAGAGCCCATTCCTCAGCCTTCATCGCCTCAGGTTTTGTCCCCAAAAGAGGTAGGTGCAATTTCCTCCCATAGAGATAATCTTCAATCTGCATCCTCCAATACGCAAAGTCTGTGCCATCAAACTTTTCTATTCCAGACGCCTTTCCTGCTTCCTCTGCCATTGCTCCCACTCAAACCTAATCCTAGGCTCTGATACCAGTTGTTGGGAATTTAACCAAAATTCCAACCTGTGAGAGACAAAAAAATAGAGAAAACACACGTCAAAGAAAAATAATCACACGCACAAGACAGTATTTACGTGGTTCGGCAATTTGCATACGTCCACGGAGTTGCAGGGATTTCACTATTATCAGGGAAAAATACAAAGTGTGGCTACAGTGTTTTTCTCTCTCTCTAAAAACACAATAACAGTTGTAGTCTAAAAACCCTAATTATAAAAGCGGCCTTTTATATCCTACTTATAGGGTTACAATGGGCTCCACAAAGCCCAACACTGCTCTTTCACCAAATTCACTAAGTTTATATTCAAAGTACCACTAAACAAATACAGTCCCTAAAGCATTCAGAGTAAATTTCACAAATTAGAGAGATGTCACTTTGTCATTGAAAGGCTAGTATTTTCATTGATACAGTTGTAAAGAAACTATTTCATGTGGAAAGCTGTAGAACAATCTTTTTTTTTTAGCAAAGACAATAGAGCTGTACAACATTCTTACATGTTGAACTCTAATTATAGTTTCATTCGTTATTTTGTTTGTTTGCCTTTTTGTTGTTTGATTTAGGTAGATTTTGTCCTTTTTAACACTCTTTTCATAAATAGTTTTTGAGTTTAAGATGTTACCCTCCAATTATATGTTTTGTGGAAAGTAATTTTTGTTATCATTATGTTTTAGGGCAGAGGCTGTATCTACACTTGTAGGCCATACACAATGCGTATCTTCTGTGGTATGGCCACAGCAAGAAACAATATATTCTGCATCACGGGATCATTCTGTTAGATTATGGGATGCAGAGACTTGAAAAAATTTGTCGGACATAGTAAGTGCAAATATCCTTCAGTTGTCTCTGTCTATCTGTTTCTGTTCGTTTAATTGTTTTAGGCAATTACATCACAAAAGTTAAAAACAAAGTTGCTAGTTTATCTGTGGTGGGAACGGGAGGGCGTGTGTCTGGTTATCAAAATTTCTTGAAGTGGGCTTATATTGACCATCTTATTTCCATGCCGATTGAAATCACTGACTGGTGGAAGGGTGATAGCGTAATTAGCGGTGGTGCTGTTATTCATACCGCGATAATTGAATTATGGACTTACAACTGTAAAAGCCATTCTTTTCCAAGCCTGTGTATTCTGATATTGTCTGCTCTCTCCACTCTTCATACCATCCTCTTCCGGTGTCAGTCTCATCTCAACTGTAGCGATAATCTGATGTGGTCCAGTCAGTGCAAAGTTCAGTACTTGCATTAAAAGAAAAAAAAAAAAAATAGAGATGAATTTAATCAATCACCGAGAGTATGAAGCCCATGGATAAACCGGAGAACATATTGCCCAGGGTTAAAGAGGCAAGGCTTTATATTTACCATATAAATTTAGACTGAATTTTGAATTTCCACTAAGGTGGGAAAATATGATTTTTTAGACTTACCCACATTTTTGTTGTGACCACTGACCAGAGTGGTATGTAAGGTTTAGTACTGGAAAAATGGGATTAGGTTGCCTTTTGTTTAAATGGTTCGTTCCATTGGGTAGTTTCATTTGCTACCTTCCTTTGGGTACTGCATTTTAGGTACTGCTGATTATGGATGCAAATTTTTGTTGTTGCCTTCGGGTTTGCATCCTGTGCCTTTTAGGAGCAAATTATCGAAACGTTCAAATTGACAGTACTCATGGATTTACTAATGTTGCTTTAATGTTGGGGCTTAATAATTTTTGAACTATTTGTTTACATTTGTTGCTTGGGCTATTAGTATAACTAGTCGCAGACCCGTGCATTGCGCGTGATAATATTTTTAGAGTTATCTCGTAAGTGTATTATTATTGTTGTTGTTGTTGTTTTACTATTGTCTATGTAACTTATGTAAAATTCTTATATGATAAAATTATCTAAATCATGCTATGTAATAAAATAATATTATATTCTTTATAATGCAATAGGATAACATTTAACAATTAGAGAGAACAAAAAAGAAAAAAACTTAAAATACAAAACTAAATTGCATCAACTAAAAGTAGAGTTATTAAAAAATAAATAGAGGCTTTTATTTACTTGAAGTTTTGAACAGGTTCATGTATGGATATTGGGCTTGAAAGCCTAAATTTTTTTTAGAGCAAATTACAATTTACCCAACTGATCGAAATTTAAGTTACATACATGTGGTTTGAAATTTAACACTTTACCCACTTAAGATTAGCTCAGTTAAATTTTTATACCCGAAGCCCAACCAATCCTGTTTTTCTAGCAAAACGGTGTGTTGCGTATGAGGCGTTGAGGTTTCTCTTTGTCATAAAACTCCTCTTATCTCTCTAACTCAAATTTAGGGGTGTGCATAAAATCGAAGAATAAAAAAAACCGAAATGAAACCGTCTAAAATTTGGGTTCAATTTCGACACAGTTCGGTTTCAGGTATGTGTGCACGTTTGGTGCACACATACCTGAAACCGAACTAAACGTGCACACATACCTGAAACCGAACTGTGTCGAAATTGAACCCAAATTTTAGACGGTTTCATTTCGGTTATAAAATCATATTGGAATGGCCTTGCAAATATATTGGACAACCTGCAATCAAAATAGGTCTTTCAAACGCATTAATGCATTAGGCCTCCGGCCTTGCAAATAATCAAGCCCATTAACCCATTAAACTAATTAAATATCTAATTAAACTTAAATTAATTAGCTAAACTATTTAAACTAAATAAAACAAAAAGTTAAAACCCTAGCACACGTTTTAATCACTCTCATCTTCTTCTCACTCTCACACACAGGACAGCCTCCACTGTCATTCTCACACACCAGTCTCCACAGTCACTCCAAGTCTTCCTTCTGCCGCCGGCCTCCGCACACCGGCCTCCACACGACACAATCATCTTCCTTCTTTTCTCACGGTATGATTCTTCTTTTTTCTTTCTCTGTCGCTTTGTATCAACTTCGTTCATCAGCTTTGTTCAACAGCTCTATTGCTCAATTGCTTTTTTATTTATTTTTTTTATGTGATTAAAGTTATGGCATGTTTGGATGTTTAAAAAAGAAGGGAGAGTAGAGTAGAGGAAGGGAGAGTAATGCAATTACCTTGTTTGGAAGTTTTTTAAAGAATGAGGGGGAGGGGTTTGGAGGAGTTTTGAGGGGTTTGGACTCCCTCTAACCACCCAATTTTAATTCCCCCAAATTGGAGAGATTTGGAGGGGGAGTAGAGTACATAAACTATTGACCAAGTAAATTACTTAATTTGCCCTTATTATATTAACAAAATTACACAAGGGGAAGGGCTAATTACTCTCTTCCCCCTTACTAATTTTAAAAACATCCAAATAAGGTGGAGGTGAATCATTCTCCTCTACTCTCCTCCCCACTACTCCCCTTCCCTCTACTCCCCTCTACTCTCCTCCCTCTCTAAACTTCCAAACAAGCCATTAGGGTTTTGAAAATCTCCATAACCCTCTCTTTGGAAAACCGAAAACCGACCGAAACCGACTGAAACCGATTGATTTCCAACCATTTCGGTCGGTTTCGGTTGAGAATTTCACAAACCGAAATATTCGGTTTCGGTTGGCTATACACATACACATAAAATCCCTAGGTTTGTTTCAGATTAAGAAATTGATAGGGAGAGATGGATATTGATGGGGTTAATGAAGAAGAAAATTCAAGGTACGGTTCGTGACGAAGCTCAAACCACCTCTGACAGTTCCTCCTTTGCCAATTGCAATCCCTAGTAACCTCACAAGATTAGGGCTTTCCACTCTCATCAACAATCTCATCCAAAATGGAAATCCTGATTGGAATACTCAGCCCTTTGATTTTCTCATCGATGGCAAACTCGTCCGAATGTCCCTCGACAAGTTCCTTCTTGCCAAATCCATTTCTGTGGTAACTTCACTTTATTTATTCATTTATTTAATTTCCTTTCTTTTTAGAAACTAACAAATTGATTTTGATTTTTGGTTTATTATTACAGGAAAAGATATTGGAAATTGAATACATAAAGGCTGTGGCCACAAGGAAAGAAGAAGAACCTTCATTGCATGATGATTGGGTTAGCTCGGTCGATGGTTCAGATCCCAGGTATGCATTAGTAGTAAAAACGGACATGTCAATTAAGGATATAATAGAGAAATATGACTTTTGATAGGAAAAAAAAAAGTACATGTGGCTGACCTTGACTAGTTTGTTGGGATTGGAGCTTAGTTGTTAAAGTTGTTGTTCATTGGTACTCCATACATATTTATTAGATTACAAGATGCTTATATAACTGAAATCGCAAAACATACGCCATGTTTATTAGGAAGGTAACTAAGAATATGGCTTAGGATAAAATAGAACGGTGGAAAAGAATACATGCGGCTGTTGAATTTGAAATTTTGGCGCTAAGGTTTGGTTGTTATTGTTCATGGGTAGTCTGACAATCATCATTAGATAATGGAAAGTGCAAAACACATGAATACAGTGTAGAATGTATATAAGAATAATAAAGGTGGCATCGTTGTTGCAAATGTTGTGGAGCTTTGTTTTTAGATTCTTGTGGATGCAGTGGGTGTGACTTATTGGAAAAGGTCATTGACCTCTTGTTTGGATGGAGAAATTGGGTTGGTAAGCATTCGTTGGATGTTTGGAACATGGTCCCAAACATTATGGATGGAATGAAATTTTCATATGTTTGAGGAAGCAGAAAGTGCAAGGACTTGAGTGATAGCAATGTTTACTAGTTCTTTATTTGATTGGTCTTGCATGTGAGGTTTCACAGCTAGAAACTCCATTGCAGAGTTTATAGAGTCGTTGCTTTTCTGTATATAATACCTTTTCATTTTTATTCTTTAGAATTGTTTGCGTTCATTGTACATGAAGTAGTCTCTTGTCAATAAATTTTCTCTCTACTTATTAAAAAAAAATCCTTCTTGCAAATGTTAACCAGAATTGCTCTATTGCCAATAATTTTATAGAGTAGAATCTTCATATGTTCAATTACACATTGCATCAAGTCATGGTGCAGTAGTTATGACTTTATTACAAGATATTTTGTCTTCATTTTATGTTAATATTCCATATAGCTCTTTTTTAAAATTTTTTTTTTATATTATTTAATTACGAATAAGAAGCAGAAAAAAAAAAAACCTTAGTTTTGACTTCTGAATACTGCACTAATGTGCTGTTTGCAGGTTCATTGTGACAGGGTGCTACGGCAGTTTAGCAAGGTAATTATCCAAATAAAATTTTGCTATTGTTTTTTGTAAGTAAGAATTTTTTGTTATATTTTTCCCTTGAGGTAAAATTACTTGCTTTTTATGGTTATTTAAAAGCTGATTAGTTTCCCCATTGTTATGAAGCTAAAATATGCAAAATATTGACTTTTTCCTTCCTTAAGGGTATGGAAAGCTGCTGGAGAGTGTACACATATATTGGAAGGACATAGTGACGTTATTGCTTCTGTTGGTGTCATCAACCGAAAAGGTATAAGATACAGTGATTGATAATCTCTAATGTGCTTCTTCCTTGCCAGAAATGTCAAAATTAACTGTTGCATCTGAACTTGAGGCCTCTCTGGCCTGAATTGTGTTTAAATAATTCAGAACTAAATTTTGACATTTCTGGCTAAATTGCTTCAGACATCTGAAGTTGAGGCCTCTCTGGCCTGAATTGTGTTTAAAACTTTGTATATCTGAAGCAATTTAGTTCAGAGAGGCCCCACTATTTAAATAATTGTATTTATAGACTAGAAAAATTCACATCATCTAAGACAGGTCTATGAGCCACATCCTCAGAATAAAGCTGCCTATAGAACTGAGAAATACAGTCAGCTATAGCAACCGGATCCGAAGACAACACCCCACCCACCATAAGCCTATCAATAGAATTAACCCTCTTGTGAGAGTTAGCTATACGGTGGAAAAACCTAGTATTCCGGTCTCCCTCCCTAACATAGAGAACTCTAGATTTTTGCCTCCAACATATTTCTTCCAACAGAGTAGCTTTTTCTAACTCATCACGAATTCTTCCCATTTCTACCCTTTCCTCCTCTGATAATCCCCGGCTCTCCTCCATATTCTCTAGAACACCCAGGTCCTTCCACAATTTTTTAGTCTGAACTCCAACATGATGCGATCTATAAATAATCCTATCAGAATCAGGGCATTCAAAATTTTACGTGGGCATACAAAATCTGTACAATGTGTTGCAGCACAGAATACTGGAGATATGATGCGATCCATTTTCTTTTTCTGGTTATATTTATTGAGATACGGTCCCTTAAAACTTTAAATTTTCATTCCCCTCGAAATTGGAAAAAATGAGAGGGAATGGAATTAGATTTAATGATTTTTTTTTACTAAAATTCCCAAAATACCTCTATATATTCAACCCTTTATTTTAAAATAGGAGTCTAATAGTAATATTGTCATAAAATGATTCCATTCCATTCCCTCCATGTTGCTTCCAAATAAGATTATTTACATTCCATTCATTTTCATTCCTTTCCGTTCATTTATTTTAAAACATTCAATCAAGGTTACTTAATTCCATTCTTTTCCATTCCTTTCCCTTATTTAAATACATTCCATTCCATTCCTTTCCTTTCCATTCCCTTATGATCATTTCAATTCATTTCATTCCATTCCATTCCATTCCCTTATGAACTCCCAAACGGGGCCTTAATCATTGAAAGGCTAGTATTTTCATTGACGTAAAGAAACTATTTCTTGTGGAAAGCTACAGAACACTCTTACATGTTGAACTCTGATTATAATTTCATTCATTATTTTGTTTGTTTGCCCTTTTGTTCTTTTTAACAATCTTTTCATAAATAGGTTTTGAGTTTAAGATGTTACCCTCCAATTATATGTTTTGTGGAAAGTAATTTTTGTTATCATTATGTTTTAGGGGGAGGCTGTGTCTACACTTGTAGGCCATACACAATGCGTATCTTCTGTGGTATAGCCACAGCAGGAAACAATATATTCTGCATCATGGGATCATTCTGTTAGATTATGGGATGCCGAAACAGGCAAAAATTCGTCGGACATAGTAAGTGCAACTATCCTTCAGTTGTCTCTGTCTATCCGTTTCTGTTTGTTTAATTGTTTTAGGCAATTTATCACAAAAGTTAAAAACAAATTTGCTAGTTTATCTGTGGTGGGAACGAGAGGGCGTGTTTGGTTATCGAAATTTCTTTAAGTGGGCTTATATTGAACATCTTAAGTCCATGCCGATTGAAATCACTGACTACTGAGCAAAATGATAATCTAGACTACTATGCAAGATGATTCAATACTATATATTAAATTGCCCATTTTATGTTTCTCCAATTTGAATTCTTCCTCTGTTTGTTCTTAAATTCGTTTTCTGGAAAAAGCAAAGCATGTTGTTTGACTTGTTTCTTAGAATTAGATGCATGTCGCAAGCTATATAACAGCAACGTGTTTATTTTCCTGGACGTACTTTCTGTTCAGAATTGGATTAGGCCACTCACTTCCAAGTTTAGTTTATAACTCTCTCCTCCATGGACCACGAAAGTCCTCAACTGCCTTGATAAGTCCTCAACTGCCTTGATGTTGGAGGTGAAAGTTCTGCTCTCATTGGAGCTGGTGGTTCTGATCCCATTCTTAGGATATGGGATCCTTGTAAACCAGGTCTATTAAGCTAGTGAAGTACCATTGGCTCTCACTCTTTCTCTCTCTAACACACGCATATTTGCATCTGATGTGAAACTATAAATTTTGAAGGAACTTCTGCTCCGGTCTTTCAGTTCTTGTCTCACACTTCTTGGATTTCGGCTTGCAAGTGGCATGACAAATCTTGGTTTCATTTAGTTTCTTCATCATATGATGGGAAAGTTATGTTATGGGATCTAAGAACTGCGGTATTAAATTCTCCCTGCTTCTAGTATTTATCTGTAATTCATGTGCACAGCCTATTTTTAGGAAAAAATGTTTTACTGAACAACATTTTGTCATGTTGCAGTGGCCTCTAGCTGTCATTGAGTCACACAAGGACAAGGTATAATTTTAGCCTCTCTGTTTCATCTTTTCTTTAATGCAGAGATTCTAATGTTTTCGTTAATACGGTGGCCTCTTTTGTTAATTCAGGTACTATGTGCTGACTGGTGGAAAGGTGACACAGTAATTAGTGGTGGTGCTGACTCAAAGCTCTGCATTTCTTCAGGAATTTCTGTGCTGTGAGGTAAAAGCTGTTGTTCATACCGCGATAATTGAATTATATATGGACTTACAATTGTAAAAGCCATTCTTTTCCAAGCCTGTGTATTCTGATATTGTCTGCTCTCTCCACTCTACACACCTTCCTCTTCCAGTGTTAGTCTCATCTCAACTGTAGCGATAATCTGATGTGGTCCAGTCAGCGCAAAGTTCAGTACTTGCATTAAAAGGAAAAAAAAAAAAAAAAAAAAAATTAGACTGAATTTTGAATTCCCGCTAAGGTGGCAAAATATGATTTTTTGGACTTACCCACATTTTTGTTGTGACCACTGACCAGAGTGGTATGTAAGGTTTAGTACTGGAAAAATGGGATTCAGTTGCCTTTTGTTTAAATGGTTCGTTCCATTGGGTAGTTTCATTTGCTACCTTCCTTTGGGTACTGCATTTTTGGTACTACTGCTGATTATGGATGCAAATTTTTGTTGTCACCTTCGGGTTTACATCCTTTGCCTTTTAGGAGCAAATTATCGAAACATTTAAACTGACAGTACTCAAGGATTTACTAATGTTGGGGCTTAATAATTTTTGAACTATTTGTTTACGTTTGTTGCTTGAGCTGTTAGTATAATTGTTATTGATTCCGTTCCGTTCCGGCCGGAACGGTCGGAATTTTTCGTACCGGTATGCAAACCGGTACCGGAATACCCCACGTTCCACCTCGAGTCAAATTCCGGGCCGTTTCGGGCCATTCCGGTCAATTCCGGCCAATTCCGGCCGGTATCAGATTTGGCCTATTATTAAAAAAAAAAAAAAAAAAAAAAGAGTAAAGGTCCAATGGGTGATGGTAGTTCTTGGGAGTTCTTTTGATGATGAATTTGATCTTTCTCTCATGGATGATGATGAAAAGGAGGAGTAAATCTTGTATTTTTTGATATTTAGTTATTGTCTTGAAAATTTTGTTATTGTCTTGTAAATTTTCTTATTGTGTGATGTTAAATTGATGTTATATTGATGTTTAAGACTTAAGAGTTAAGACTAAATGATTTGTATTATTTGATATTTAGTTATTTATTTATTAGAATTGACAATTTTATGTTCAACAAGAATATATATAAATTATTTTTTCAGAACCCCGAAACACCCTGAAACGGTACGCCGAAATCGGCCGGTACCGAAATATTCCATTCCACTGGACAAACCGAAACGGAGTCCGAAACGGTATTAATAACAACTATAACTAGAGTTTGGGAAGTTTTTCCTCCCATCAAATGGTTAAACGTTGATGAATCAGAAGTTCACATGAAACTTAAAATAGAAAATAACTCTCTAAAGAGAATTTTTGCTGCTTAAAATGAGTACTATCTAGACCAAAAAAATCGATCACCTATCTCCTCCCTCATTGAACAAAACTCTCCATCAAAATTATTATTATTATTACTTTATGTAATTGGGCTTATTATTATTATTTATGTAATAGGGACATGAAAGTAAGTTTATACAAGTTACATTTTTTATCATTTTATTTTTTTTTCTCAATCAAACAAAAGAGTTTTTCATCTCTCTATTTTTTCATTATTTCAACTAAGAGCGAAAACAAAGGTCTTGTCTGGTAACCATTTTTGTTTTTTGCTTTTTTGTTTTTAGAACCTTGTTTTTAGTAATAGAAATAAAAAATAGTTTTCTTCTATTTTCAAAGTCAAAAGTTTAATGTAAAGATTTTGGTTTTATATTTTTGTTCCCATCAAGATTTGAAGCTTGGACTTCACTTGAGTGCATAATTACACTTGTTTTCTGTGTGTTTTCAAGCTTCCTGGGAAACTGAAATAAAAACACGCCTATTTGTTTGTTTTTAGTTTTCTTTGTAAATAATAATTTAAAGGCGGAAACAGTTTTTTTTTTCCTATTTGTTTTCAATTACCAAACAAGTTTTCAAGTTTAGAAAATAGAAAACATTTTTGAAAATAAAAAACTGGAAAAAAACAGTTACCAAATTGTGGGGATCAAAAATACAAAGCTACAATAACTAGCTTTGAATTCAGATCAACACAACTATTTTCTTAAGGATGGGAGATGAAAATCCACAAGGGGAAGATCACAAAGATAATTGGCAACAAATATAACTGAATTAAGGCTTTATATGCATAGAAACCGTATTCTAGAGGTACAAATAGAGGTTTTAAAGGATAAATACAAGTGAAGACTATTCTCATATTCTCTCTCCTATTGTTCCTTTGATTTTTTCTGGTCTTGTTGCTCTCCTCCTTTTATAGCCATACTCCTCTTCTTCTAGTTGTCTTGCTCTTAGTTGGATTTAAGGGGATACTTGTCACATTAACACATTTTTTTGCTATTTCTTGATCATGAAGATAGACTTTTGTGGGTGTTTCCATTATTTAGGCTAGTTATTCAACATTTAATGTGGCTTACATTAGGTGAGGAAAGCCTTTAATGCGGAGGTGACTGTTACATTGGGTTTTACGCTTTCTTCGACGTGTTATTCGGGAAAGTAGGTGAATAAAGGTTGTCTTTAGCTTAGAGAATGACCGCTTCTCAACTGGGCCATGTATCCTCGAGAAGATGGGTTTCATAGATTACCTTTGTTGTGGGCCCAAATGGTCTCTTCTCAACGGAAGGCCTTTTGATCCCTCATTGACTATTACGCTGGGCCTATTCTGCGGATGGGGTTTCTTGGGGCTTCCTTTTCGGGCTAAGGTCTTTGATCAATAACCCAAAAAGTATTGTTGTGATACATTTACTTTAGGACAAATAAATTCAAGCAATCAAAATCAAACAAATCTATCTTAAAATTACAATTTTAGAGACATCACAAAAACCCACTATGAAATTCTATTTAAATTGTCTATTGCTTTCATCGAACTATTTGCTTAATAGGCATACAAACAACACTTAGTGTAAGTAAAGCCAATAAAAGTCACCAAAAAAAGAAAACCATCTTGCTGGAAACATCATAGAGACCAATAAATTAGACAGAAACATAAAATTAAACAAACTCATGTACAAACACGTATCTATGAAATACTAAAAAATATATAACAAATTTTCTTCTATCTTCATTTAATAAAGAAAAATGAGAACAAACTGTTATTCTAACTTTCATAAATTGCACTTAAAACCTTTTTTATAGTCAAGCAAAAAATGCATAGCTCAAGTTGTAATAACAAAATTGGAAAATTCTTAATGGAAAAAGGTAAGCTATCTATGAATTCAGCCGTAGATATAAGAGGCGTATAAAAGCAACAATAACACCAATCAATCAATTATCCAACCTAGCACTCACTATCCTTAAGTTCATCCTGGGCACCTATTTTGGAACCATGTTATTGCAACAACAAAAGCACAGAAAAACCTCTCTATCTAACAGATCAAAAAACTCTACAGAAAAGTACCAAATTTAATATGATATTACCAACTTGCTTTGAAAGAAGATCACAAAGACATCACAATAAAGAATGAGATGGAATATACTCCTTCAGTACTACCATGCTTCCAATCAACTAGTCTTCTTTTCCACTCTTCCAACTACAAAATCCAATGCTTACTTTGCATTGAGAGGAACTTATAATAATAATAATAATAATAATAATAATAATAATAAAGCAAACAATAAAAATGAAACTATTCGTCCTTTTCATCTAATATGTAACTTGATAGATGGTCTCAGGCACTTTTTGCACATAGATTCTTTAAATTGTATATCAAATTAGAAGGAAGAAATTACATGTAAAAGCTAATTCAATAGAGAGATCTATCACACACAGTGATCAATAGTTTAAAAACAAAAGCCTTGTAATGTATCTGCCGTATAGTGTAATCATAGAAATATGTGCTTATCTAAGAATATTTCGATAACATACTTACCCTTATTTGAATTTCAAGAGGAGTGTGATCTTTTTGCCACTCAATTATTCAACTACATAAAAAACGATAATCATAATAGCAAAACTGGTCACTATATTAAAATCCTATTTTCAACTTCAAACCACCTTGCATCCCTAGTCCATCTCTCATTTTTGACCAATTTTTTCAGCATAGTTCAATTCAAAATGTTTTTCTTCTTCTATTCTTTTTATTTTATAAGAACTCTGATTTTCACTACAATCCAATTAAACTATAATTAACTCAAAGATCATACGTTGACTACAAAATTGGTTCTATAAATACGAAATTTTTATTTAAAGCAATGCAAAAAACAATTCAAGTCAAATGAAACAGTCAAGACTAGCACAGTAAGAGTCTAGAGCTTTTAAAGATGCAATTTAAAAGCTATAAATACAGTACCTAATAATAATAAGGAGGTTAAAGCATGAAGCTGGTGGTTTATAATCTATACAAAATTATAATAAACCAAGTGGGTCTTGGCAAATCTCTCACATATTAGAATAACTTACCTTAGATCTTTAGAACTTAAGCATTACACACACACACACACACACACACACACACACACACATATAAACAGTAAAAGGATTCATACTTTGATCTCAATCAATTATTTATTTAATATTGCATCAATTCGAGGGGATCCTAAAGTAGGAAGCAATTTGACACCCATTGATTTTAAAACTCCAAAAGCTGTTTAGGTAGCTTCCCCAGTGAATTAGGCCCATGTAAACGTTCCTTTGCCTTCTTTAGCTTGGAACAGTTTGGTAATCTACCATTAAGGCTGGGGAGCTTACAATTTAGAGACATCCTAACCAAAACCCACCTTTGTATCTTCACAAAGAGGCTTGAAAGCTTGAGAAAATCCCCAGATCTAGCAACCTCAACACCTAAATTTTCTCCCTCAGTCCCTCTTCACCAGCAAAAGATAAAAATAATAAAAATTTTCTATTTTCAATTAAGTCTTGTTGGGCCCCATTCCAGCTCCCACTCCAAAATTTTCAAATTCAACAAATAATAATAAAAATTTCCAACCAAATTCAAATTTATAAAATCTACAGGGCATTCAATAATCAAATAGAAAATAACAAACTAAATTTGAGTTTCCAGCCAGTTATACAACTTCTTAATTGGATGCTTACATAATAATTCATCCAAAATAGTTTGTATTTCAAACAATTGGATGATTTCTCATATAGTTCAGATGATGGTTTTTGTCTTCAAGGATTGGGTGCATAATTACTTATAAAGAGAAATAGAAAAGAGAAATGAACTTGCCTTTAAAACTCTTGACAGTCAAACATGTAGCTATTATGATAAAAAAGGGCCTGGATTTTCAGTAAAGAAGCTCTCCTCAACTTGATTTGCAATTGATCCCCATAGTGTAAGCTTTATTTCATTTCCTCTGTTCAAATTTTCCAATGTTACAGTGTAAGTTCATGTAATATAAGTGCATGTATTGGCTTATCAAAAAATAAAAAGCGCATGTATTGAAAATAATTAAAAAAAAAAAAAAAACATACTTTATAGTCATGACATTTATGTTTCTCATCGAGATATTTGATCCTTTGATCATTTTGATTGGGTTGACACTTTACTCCCTCTCTCATTTCTGCAAGACAAAATTGACATAATCTAATTGGTCTGGATGGTTTTACAGAAAAAAATTTATTATTACATTTACCATTTTGCCATCAATGATCTTCATACTAGGTGCAAAATTAGAACATGCCATAATCCCCACTATTGTTAATCAAGTTAATCTGGTATAAATAAGAAGATTTGAGAACCTAGGTTCTTAATGCTTATATTTTAAATATTGCCAAGCATATATGTTTGTTGTTTTAGGGCTTTCCCTGTCTTCCTAGTCACTTACTTAAGATTTCATAGTAAAAAGACTTAGAACTCGGAGATTCAACTATTATGAAATCTTAAGAACTTGGTTAATGTGCTCATGCAAGTTCTAGCTTTAAAACATTCAAGTTAAGTCTGTAAAAATCAAACTCCAGAAGATACAACAATGCAATTTTTTATAGGTAAAGCACACATATAATCAACATGAACATTAAAATAGAGTAAAATTCAACTAACCTTCATGACTCTTTTACAATTTTATTTGGATTGTGTGTCACAACAGCATACCAATGCAATTATTAATTACTTAAAATTCAAAAAAAAATTTATTTATACATGATAAGTTACAATTCAAATTGAGTTTCATGAGTTCTTTAAATGTAAACAGAACACTACAATATTTAGAAGTTAGATGTACATAGACAAATAGCTAACCCTATACTAAAAAAAAAATCAGAAATTTAGTACAGATGCAAACGAATACGATACCTTTAACATTGATATGAATGGAGGAAAAGACTATAGAGAAAGGCAATAAAAAAGCAAGAATTAATCAGGAATATTAAATCTAAATAAAAGTGAATGGAAGAACAAAAATTAAGAATGAAACCTGCTTTAAAACAGCAAACGAATGTACAAAGAATTAAATTTGTTGCTGTTTGGTATTCCTTGAAATTTGCTGTTTTAAATCTGTTGCAGGGAAGGAACAACACAAATGTACAAAGAATTATAAATTGAACAGCCGTGAATTGGTTTGGAGATAGTATTGAACAGCCGTAAAATAAAGTGATATAAAAAAGAATAGAGAGAAAAAGGGGTTAGGAATTGAAATCCGTAAATTGACCCCAAAAAAAAAAAAAAAAAAAAACTTAATTAAAGATGAAATCCTTAAATTGACAGAAAAACGTAATTAAAGACAATAGGAAAAGAGATTATTCATAGATTAATTGAGAGATACCGATAGAGAATGCTCTGATATAGACGCTGGGTCGGAGATTGAAAACGTTGGCTCGCTTTCTGTGAAATAGCTCGGATTTGTGTTTGAGAGAGTGTAGATGTTCTGCGTTTGGTGAGAAATGTCGAAAGGAGAGATGCTGGGTTTGTTTTTGTAGAAAGGAGAGGTTCTGTCATTCTGCCCTTGCACTATTGCTTTAGTGTTTTGGTTTCAGAATTATATCGGGGAAGAGTATTTGGTTTGAGAAAGGAGAATATATATATATTTAATAAAAATGAATAAATCAAATTTAAAAAATAAATAAAAAATGCTAATGTGGAAAATTGTAAGAGTTTCAAAAGTTTCAGTTATATATATATATATATATATATATATATCGATAAGGTTTTACTGTATACATGGTTATGTGGCAGCAAAAAGAAAGCAACATGTATCTAAAGGTCATGTGCAATGCACATATTATTAGCTAGACCCTTAGATACTTGTCCATTTCTTTTAGCTGTCACATAAACCTATATCTAGCAATTAATAAATTCATAGGGTTGACATAAAGGCCAATAAGCCTGAAAGGTAGTATGGATGTGGTAATTGGGCTGGGGAGCCCAAAGGATTTAGCAAAAACCCATAGGAGAGAAAGAAAATGGGCCAAGGAAGCCCAAGAGATGGAACGGGCTAGCCCAGCAGGAATTTTGGCCAGTAAAGCCCAAAAGAAGAAAGAATGTAAGAAATGGACTAGCAGGAGCTTTAACTTGTAAGCCCAAAGGTAACAACAAAGTAAAAGGATAAGTGATGTCATAGCAGGAGCAGTGCAGTTGCATGGCAGGAGCACTAACTAGCCTACAGACATAGGAAATAAGGGGACATGGGCCAAGTAGGAGGGAGAGATAGCCCGCACCCAAGCAATGCCCAGTCCAAAGAGAAGATAGAATGTATAGAATGAGAACCCAAAGGCCCATGTATCTTTCATGCTGCAAGAGTTAAACAGATATCAAAATGTACAGCAGAATCAGACAAACATTGAGGCAATGACAAATGTGTGAAGGCCAGAAAAGTAATGGATTCAGACAGAAGTGAAGCATGCACACAGGGCTTAGGCACCACATACCTATACCCAGTCAATACAGGGGAAGTGGGCTACGAGTCAGAGGTATGAAAGGGTATGGTCTAGCGGTGGAGAGAAGGGGGGAGTCTATTTTGGGGTTCCTGCTCAAATTCTTTTGGGGAGATATGTTCAGCTGGGATGACATCTCATTCAAAAGAAGTAAACCTGAGCTGGAATCACTAGATGCATGTCATAGAGGTAGGTAAGGGAGAGGTTTAATCCTTATCCAGATGAGAGTATTAAGAGAAATGAGAGACAAAACAAAAACCATTTTTGTCTGCAAATGAGGCATGGTGCAACCTACACAGTGTAATGGTAGTGGCTGAGCAACTGGCAGGCCAGTGGATAGTCTTAGAAGGATGCCCACAATGAGCCAAAAGCGGTTAAGGGGTAAAAATAATAAATCTTTTCATGGCAAGTAGTATAAAAGGCCATAGGTGTGAATAAAGAAAAAAGGGAGGAGGGAGGCACAACGGCAAACAAAAAAGAGAGGTAGAAAGAAAGAAAAGAAAGCAAAGTAAACAAAGAAACAAAAGAAAAAGAAAAGATACAGAAATCCCAAAAGAAATGAAGAAACATGAGTGCTAGAAATAGAGGCATGTATCAATAGGCTACCCATTTCTCTCCTTCTCAATAGACCTACTCTCTAATAAGCTAAGAATTCAAGCTTAAGCCATCTAGGTCCTTAATTTTTCCAAAGTGTGTAATCTCTACAACAAGAACTCCCTTTGAGGTTACCCACATTGGAGATTGGCTCCTTTTTGGGCTTGTGTTTGCTGAAGAACTAAACCTATTTCTTTGGTAGACGAATCCTTTCTTTTTTGTTGATAAATTATTAACTTGTTATCTTACTGCTAAAATTTTTGTCGTGAACTTGTTATTCGTAATTGAATTGCTCTATTCTCTCTTGCTGTGTTATTCACGTATTATTGTTATTAGTAGAAATGTTTTAGTTATCTTGCCGCAACGTGCTTCCTACTGTAATATCTGTAATGGTTGTTCTTGCCGTGAGCATGTGGTACATTCAAGGCTTCTGCTAGGGCGTGTCTATATGGGGATGGCCCAACTTGCGCACAAGCTGGCTTAAGGCGTGTTTCAGTTATGCCAGTCCTAACTCTCCTACCTTAGAATCATGGGTCATGGCACACCAGGAGAAATCAAGCCCAAAACACAAAAAAGGCCCACTACACACATCATTGTATTTTATATCAAATTTTTGATCAATTTATAGAATATAGAGCTAATAAAGCTAATTTTTTAAATAAAAAATCTGACATAAAATACAATAATGTGATTTATGGGCACTTTCCCGTGCCCATTAATGATAACATTTCCCTTAGGTAGTGTGATGCCATTTTGCAACCACCAATCACCTGGATCATATCTTGAGGGGGCGGAAAATTCCACACGTTTCCACGTTTCAAATATTCCACACTTTTCCATCCTTAAATAGATAAAGTGTTTGTTTGGCTAACTTAATTTTTGCCAAATTATTTTACTATTCAACTTATTTTTTCTACTATTTAAGGGTCACACTGCTTTTTTTAGTACTATTCATGGGTTCTACTATACTATTTTAACTAACATTTACCTTTATCTCAGTGCTTTCAGTAAAAAGTATTCATTTTTAGCAAAACAAGCAGATCCCAAAACAGACCCAAAAGAATAAAGTGTCGGCAACATATTAATCTTGAGGGGGCGGAAAACTTTCACCATGTTTTAAAACTTGTCAATACTTTTAAGAATTTAGGGTTTGTTTGAATATCGCTTATTTTGCTAAAAACTAAAAACATTGTAGCAAAATAATTTTAAAATGTGAACAATAGCCGTGAGTCCTAGTTTTAAAACATTGTTGTAACTCTTCATTTGTTAGTTAAACAGTAGCGGTGAGTCCCAATTTTAAAATGTAAAACACGTTAAACGTGAGTCCCAATTTTAAAACGCAAAACACGTTAAACGTTCTAGGCAAACGCAGGTGCTAGACAAACGCACACTTAATGATCAAAAACGATAAAAGAGATCTAGTAGAAATCGTAGAATTAGACTTTGGCTTTAAAAATAGGGTCCTTAACAGGATATGATGACGCTAGAGTGGCTAGACGGTCAAATCAAGATAATTCACAGCCGCCTAAACAGGGTCCTCAAATTTTTTTTTTTTTAGTTTCATCTTTCTTTCTTTTTTTGTCTTCTATGTATAGATTCGATCAGACCCGATATTTGATATACTTTTCTTAAAAATAACAAAACTTTAGAAGTGAGTTACTATTATTAACTTGAAAAAAAAGTCTGTATTCACCATGTTCTAAAACTATTCGGACTTTGGCTTTGAAAAAAGGGTCCTGAAAAGGATACGGCGGCGCTAGATATTTGACATGATCAGACCCGAATTTTTGACCTACTATTTTTTTTAAAACAAAACTTTAGAAGTGATCAGTAACTTGAAAAAGAAAAAAGAAAAATGTCTGTATTTGGTAAGCTAGAGGCTGAAGTAGAGGCTAAGGCTCCTGCATATAAGTTCCACGAGGCTAACAGCAAGAGAATACACGAGACAGCCAAAATTTGCCCTAAATATTTTCAGAAAGTTGAGTTAAAAGAAGGTGAATGGGGAGGAGAGGGCTCTGTCACGTGCTGGTATTTTATCATTGGTAGGATAACTAAGATTTTTATTTTGTTGTTCATCTTCGATATCGTATATCTTTGGATTCTTCAACGTTTTATATGTCAGGGCTGCATGAAAAGCTTTTTACGTTGTGGAAGATACAATATACTCCTCTTCTACACATTTTTAGCTAATTATTTTTTGTGAATATTGACAATTCTATATATATATATATATATATATATATATTAAAAGTCAAAAGACTCAAAACTCAGATAATATGTAATTAGATTGTGCCATGCGCTTTATATAATTTTTTATTTTAGTGATAAGTAAATTATTGAGTGTAAAAATTGAAGAGTCCAAATCCAATTAGTTCTAAATTAGATTTCAATTGGAATCCAATTTTGAGCCACATGTTCATTTAATTTTTGAATTTGTGTAGCTAGTGAACTATTGGTTGTAAAAAACGAAGAGCCTAATCCAATTAAATTCTAAATTGTATGTATGTATATATATATATATATATATATATATATATATATGTAAGGACGCAATTTGGCTCCCAAGCCCAAGGGATGGGGAAAAAATTGGCAAATGCCATTTTTGAATAAAAATTGTAGCGTTTTGCTCCCTTTCCTAAACTAATAAGGGAAATGCCCCTCTTTTGTAACTCAATTTGAGATAAATCGAGTTAAATTTTTTTTTTTCTATAGCCCTATAGTGGCGTTTTAAGGAGCCTATAGTAACGTTTTAAGGACCTATAGTGGCGTTTTGTAACTCGACCTCGATGAACTCGAGTTATGGGCATTTTTTTTTTAAAGCTATAACTCGATTTCATGGAGGTCGAGTTACAAAATGCTACTATAGATCCTTAAAACGCCATTATAGATCCTTAAAACGTCACTATAGGCTCCTTAAAAATGTCATTATAGGGCCTAACTCGATTTATCTCAAATCAAGTTTCAAAAGAGGGACATTTCCCTAATTAGTTTGGGAAAGGGGGTAAAACGCTACATAATTTGTGTGAAAAGGGCATTTGCCCTTTTTCTCCCAAGGGATGGATGGATTTAGGTTCAAAAAGTCCTATACAATGAATTTGTAGATGGTGTGTTGAAAAACTAGCCCCTAATGAGTTGAAACAACAATTAAAGTAGATCCAGATGACAAGAAGACAAAGATAATTTGGTTTTACCCAAAGAAAATCGTCCTCGACACAATCTGAGGAGATCAGTCCTAGTATATCTTTCTTTGAATTTGATTACAAGTTCAGTTCTTGTTGCTACAGTGTTTTTCTCTCAAATCTCTGATCCCCTTCCCTCAAAGTCCTCTCTCCATTTTATGCTTATCTTCCCTCTCTCATCTCTACCCTCTACGTGTAGATTAGATTGCTGGTGTAGATCCTTGTCCCACCACCACCTTCCTGAAATCTTTGGGAACAGCTGTAAGGTTGAAAATTATTGTTTAGGTATCATTTGCTCATTAATGCGGTTAGAGAGTTAGCTACAGAGCATTTAATGCGGTGGCAACAGCTTTCTCTTAGATATTTCCTAGTTTCTCTTCGTCCTATGCCTTCACAATATGTATTCTTATCAATAGAACCTCTTGGAACGTTGCCTTGGATGACAGACCACATCTTCGGACCTCTGCTTTACTTAGCCGAGGAGGTAATCTTCCTCGTACCACCTTCTTGGACCATCATGGCCAGATCCTTTCCTTTATTCATTAATGCCGACCTCCATAACAACGTTTACCCGTCCTCGGACTACTAGGCGTCCTTGGACTAGGCTCTCGCCCAATATATATTACTGGGCTTATTATCCCTACAATATATATATATATATATATATAGAAACTTTTACATATTTTATAAATGTGTAGTTTTAAAAAGGTGTAAACTAATACCATATATAATTTGAATACCTTCTAATGTATAATTTAAAACATATAATTGTAATTGTTTTTAATTATACTCGACTACCCATGCATATGCACGAGGTTACATACTAATTATTCTTAATAGAAAAAAATAATAATAATTAGAGTTCTATTGAAACAATTTATACGTATACAAGAATCCGAATCTTCAAGATTTTTTTTTCCAAATTTTTTTTTTTATTTTGAGTAATGCTACAGATACAAACTATTTTACAACATTTTTACAAACTGCTGTTGTGTCACTAACATCACATTTTTACTTGCAATAACTATTTGGAAAATACTAAAGCCACATCAACAATATGCAAAAATGTTATAAAATAGTTTGTGTCTGTAGCATTACTCTTTTATTTTCAAGTAAAAGTGCATCCAAATCTTGAAAGGATGGGTTTCACTTTTTCTTCCTCCAAAAATGTGAATTCTGATGCACAGAGAAGTGGATTTCAAAATTTTTATTTTTACTTTTATAAAAAAATTTCTTCTAAAGGAAATCTGGATGTCCATTTTTTGTATTTTTTTTTTCTGTTATCCAATCTCTTTTTTCTCTCTACTAACACCACCACCATCATCATTATTATTTATTTATTAGCTTTATTAATAATAGGAATAATAATAAATATTTTTTTTAGAGAGTTTCAACCTATAACGATTGCTGCTGGTGATAGCTATTTATCATTAGACCAAGACACTAATAGATTTTTGGTGTAGGAGAGAATTGAACTTCAGATCTCTTTTATTTAATAGTCAGAGACTTTACCAATTGAGTTAATTGAAACCTACAAAATAATAAACATCTTTTTGTTGTTGTTATTGTTGTTATTATTATTGTTGTTGTTAGTACTTAGTAGTATTATTAGTGTTAGTATATTAGAAGCAGTTAGAACTTAGAACTATAATAATAATTAGTAATCTTATTTTTTTATTTAAGTATAATCATTATCATTATTAGTGCAACTACTACAACAATTACTCCAAACTACTATTTACATTTTCATTATCATAGTAAATAATGAACCCTATGAATTTAGTAATATTGTAATTTTTATGTTTTTGTTGTTGTTATAATCATCCCTATTATTATTTTTCGATACATCGATAGTTGAGGCTGGGAGAATTTGAACGATAGATATTTCTTTATTATTTAATTAATATTATTAGTACTACTACTACAAGAACAACAACAACTGCTACTACTACAGTTACTCGAAACCACTATTTATATTTTCATTATCACAATAAATAATAAACCCTAAGAACTTAATAATTTGTTTAATTCTTATGTTGTGTTGTTGTTATTGGTATTATTAATACTTTTGTTGATGTTATTATCATCACCATCTCTGTTATTTAAGTACCATCGTCAACTCTCAGTGTTAATACAAAGCTTAATTTCTTTATCTATTAACGAAAAACTGCCAATTGTCTCGCTGATTGTCATACTTATATAATATCTCAAATAAAATATATTCATTCCTTTTGATAAACTTAATTTTTTAGAAATTGGTTAAGGCAAAAAAAAGAAAAAAAAGAAAAAAGAAAAAAAAGAAGTAATGTGGTCAACACAGTTTTTATGTTTTTCAAAACAAATTTCATCATTGTTAAGTTGTGGAACAATGCATGGGTGTCATATGCCTCCATTATTTACGGTCGATCACTTTAATAATTGTTAAATTTATTGTGAAAAAATTTGAGTTCGTACCATTATTGAAAAAAAAAAGGTTATGTTAACCAATGTTATTTTGTATCATCAAGATGGTTTCGACAGGTACCACTTGCAATGAGAAATAGTAAAAACTAAAAAAATATAACTTTTAAACTAAAAGTTACTCGACTCCTAGAACCAATAGATTACATTAAAAAAATTCAACTTGAATGGGACCTAAAAGAAAATACTCCTCTCTCTCTCTCAAAAAGTATATTTTTCAACTAGTCACTTTAATACATGCACTTCTTAAAAAAAAATAGTAGTGTAGCTCTTGTCAACAAGTTCCATCAAACCAATTTTTTTTTCTCTCTTTTAACCTTAAACTTATTATCAAAGGTCATATTTAAGATAAATAAATTTATTTTATGTTTTGCATAATATGCTTTATATACAATTGTTGTTAAAAGTCTATTCTTAATTTGATTTTAAGTGAATTTGCCTATTACTTGTAAAGGATTTTATTTTTAAGTTTTTTTTTATTAGTAAAAAACAATATATAACACAAAATGAAGTGAAAATCGCACAAACAAACCCTATATATATATATATATATATATATATATTACTTAAAGTTATCACCTTAAAACTAAAATTCTATCAAGGTGGTTAGAAATAAGAAAAATTATATATAATAGGGATTTGCTTTCGTATTCAAAATTATTAGAATATATATGCACATCCTTCAATACCAAGTTTATTTAATTAAGTTTAACCAAATTCATTAGAACAAAAATTAAAAATAGCCCAAGCCCAAAAACTGAAAATTTTTATTGATAATCCAACAAATCCGAAGAACTTCATCAAACATAACCACAATTGAAACTGAGAAAAGGACAAGAAGTCGCAAAGGTTAAAGAGCAAATGATAATGAGTCTAAAAACAAACCTGACCAAACCATGGGAATGCCTTTTGTCTCAGAGAAAGTGCGGTTTCCTTAGAGATTTTCCTTAGCCCTTTGCTCAACATGTATATATATACTCATGTTATAGTTCATTGTTACACATGTTATTATACTACACTCTTATGCAATAAAAATGTAGCCCTTAATAGTTTCCTTTATGGATGTAGGCCGACGAGGCTAAACCACATAACCTTCGTGTTTTCGGTGTTCTTATTCTATATTTCTTCTTTCGTATCCACTCTAGCATATACAACATGGTATAACACATTGCATTGCTAATATATTTAACATAATTAAATAGGATGAGAACCCAAGTCAAGAAACACAACACCATGGTACATTTGAGAGGCAGTGCAAGTCTACAACTATGACTTTCATCAAAAAATAAATTGTACAACTTTGACAAATACAAATGTCCTGTACCATAACAGTTGAGAGGCAGTGCAAGTCTACAACTATGACTTTCATCAAAAAATAAATTGTACAACTTTGACAAATACAAATGTCCTGTACCATAACAGTTGAGAGGCAGTGCAAGTCTACAACTATGACTTTCAGCAAAAAAAATAAATTTTACAACTTTGATGAATACAAAACTCTTGTACCATAACAGTAGAGAGGCAGTGAAAGTCTACAACTATGACTTTTAGCAAAAAAGAAAAAAAGAAAAAAAAGTGTCTACAACTATGACGTACTAATCAAGCAATGAGTGACAAAAATCAGCCCGTGATTTTTTCTCACCGTTATAAAATACTACCAAGTTGTGGGTGCAAAGTTCATAGTATTTCTCCATTCTCTCAAGTTTGAGGACATCATGGAAATTACTTCCCATCTACTTGCAATTGCAGGGTTTTTTCTATTGGCTCTATTGTACAATCAATGGAGGGTGAGAATTGGAAGTCACAAAATTAAGGGTATGTTGGCTCCAGAGCCATCAGGTGCCTTGCCAATCATAGGTCACCTTCATAAACTACGTGGCCAAAACCCAATTGCACGAACCTTAGGTGTTATGGCTGATAAAGTTGGTCCCATCATCATGATCAGACTTGGCATGAAACCTGCACTAGTGATTAGCAATCATGAGGCAGTCAAGGAGTGCTTCACTACAAATGACAAGGCTTTTGCTGCACGTCCAATGTCTAGCCAAGGAAAGCACCTTGGCTACAACTATGCAGTATTTGTTTTTTCCAGTTATGGAAAATATTGGCTCAAGATCCGAAAGCTAATCAAGCTAGAACTCCTCTCTAGTCGTCGGCTTGAAACGCTAAAGAATGTGCAAGTATTCGAGGTGGAAACTGTGATTAAAGATTTGTACACTCTCTGCAAGAGCAACGAGGGCAACCAAGCCAACGTGGTGATTAGTGAGTGGGTTGAGCGCCTAACCTTTAATATTATTACTAGAATGATAGCAGGGAAGAGATACTTTGATAGCTTCAGTCATGGAAATGATGGAGAGGCACAAGCCGCACAACATATAGGGAAAAATATTAAAGCCTTCATGTACGCATCTGGGGTCCCTATCATTTCGGATCTAATTCCATTTCTAGGATGTTTTGATTTGCTGGGCCAAGTAAAATCTATGAAGCGTATTGCAAGGGAATTGGGCTTTGTAGCAGGAAGTTGGATTGAAGAGCATAGTACGAGAAGGCTGAAGGGTAGTGAACCAACCGACAAGCTGGACTTCATCGATGTCATGGTATCCGAAATTGAGAATGATGCATTCGGCCATACGCGTGAAACCATTATAAAGGCAACAGTATTGGTAAGTTATTGTCATTTATCGCACAATTTAATTAATCAACCATGTTCTTATTTTGTTTTGTAATTTTGTTTTTTTTGTTTTATTGTTTTTTGAGAAACAAACATACACACAAGCGAGAGGGAAAGAGGTTCTAACACAAAAGCACGCCCCCCCCCCCCCCCCCCCCCGGCGGCGGATTTTGAGAAAAATTTTTCTATAGGTATATTTAATTTTCATTTAGCCCCTCCCCCCAAAAAAAAACTTGGTCATCATTGGTCTCTTTTTGTTTATTATCAGCTCACTCCTGACATTTTGGATCCAAATAAATTTATGGTTGGCCACTCTGTGAAACACTGCACATGCTACAGCTTGCAGTTTATCTCTGTTTAAAACAGAGGAGAAAAAAATATGAAGGATTTGAGTCTGACTAAAATAATCAACAAGCATAGTGAGAGAAAGGAAGGTGAGAACAATATGAAAAACATGATTTAACAAAAACATAAAAAAGAGAAGTCGGAAAAAAAAAAAAAGAAGAAGAAGAAGATTATTAGTGTTAGTTTGGATACAAACGCGTTTGCGTTTGTGCTAGCGGCTGCGTTTTTTGTGTAGGTCTAGTGCACTGTTCACGAGATCCACAAGTACAGATTTTAGCAAAATTTTCTTTAAAAATTATTTTACTACAGTATTTTTAGTTTCCAGTTTTCAGTAATAAGCGGTATTCAAACAGACCCTTAGAAAGCACACTAATAAAGAAGAGCAAGCAAATATCAAAAAAGTGAGTAACACCTGTTTAAATAGACCAGATGTGAGGTAAACAGTAAAAACAAGAATGGGTGGGATTGGGAACAGAGAAAGTGATTTATTTATAGTTTACAAAATACCCTACAAGTTTGTTTATTTACAAAAATACCACATTTGCTTTATTTTTAATAGCAATCTAATCATTTTTATTTGATTTTTGTAAAACAACATATTAAATTCATTATAAATTATACTTTTATTCAGTTTAATAATGGTGTGTGTCGTGTGGGTGTGTGTGTGTGTTAATATTTATATTTGATGTTAATTGCGAAACAGTGTATCAATACACACTAATACCAAAATATTTCATTCCAATAGTAAATCTGAAATAGAATTCAAAATCTTGATCTCAATCCAAAAAATTGTTGATATTTCAATTCCATAAAATTTTAATGCCTCAGTTTCCAAAAATTCTTAAGCAAAACTATAAAAAGTTGATTAACAAATGAGTTTTATTCAATGCTCCACCCCCCCCCCCCCCCCATTTAAATTCCTGGTTCCATCCCTAAATATAGGTTGAACCCTCTCTACAAAGAATATAATACTCTATAAAGAAACATTACTTTCTAATTTGGGAAAAATTTGTTACATACACTGTAAAAACTAATAACAAGTGCACTTCTAATTAAGTGTGGCCTCAATTTCATGTTGTAGAGTCTCATCTTGGGTGGCTTTGAGACATCATCTCTAACCTTGACATGGCTGCTGTCCATATTATTGAATAACAAGCACGCTTTGAAGCAAGCTCAGGAAGAGCTCGATCTCAAGGTTGGTAGAGACAGGTGGGTGGACGACCATGATATCAAAGATCTAGTTTACATCCAAGCCATAGTGAAGGAAACGTTGCGCTTGTACCCACCAAGCCCCGTATCAGTTCCACATGAGGCCACGGAGGATTGTCATGTTTGTGGCTATTACGTCCCAAAGGGTACTCGTTTGCTTGTTAATGTGTGGAAGTTGCACCGAGATCCAAGAATTTGGGAGGACCCAGAAAAGTTTCTACCAGAAAGGTTCCTCACAAGCCATGCAAGTATAGATGCTTCAGGTCAACATTTTGAGTTCATACCATTTGGGTCTGGGAGACGATTCTGCCCGGGTTACACAATTGCATTGCAAGTATCTCACCTTGCACTAGCTCGCTTGCTTCAGGGATTTGAGTTCACGACACCATCAAATATGCTGGTAGACATGACGGAAGGTTTGGGCATTACCTTACCAAAGGCAACTCCCCTTGAAGCTCTTCTCACTCCACGCCTTGCTTCCAGACTCTATCAATCCCAGACAGAAATATAAACCATGCTTTCCAAAAGTGTCTGTTTTCAATAAGCTTGCATGTGCAAGGAGCTTTATAGTTCAATAATGTTGCTTGTCTCCTTTATATGGAGAACTCAGCTCAATCTCTGTTTGATTTAATGTAATAATAATTATAAAAGAAAAATAAGCTTGCACGCTATTTTGACTTCATGCCATATGGAAGGATTTGAGCCCCTAATATGGTCACATTTGACAACTGTGAGTTGAAGGATCATGATCGGTTGGATGGCATTGTTGTTAATGGTGAGGATGGGCCTATTGGTTTCAATGTTTTTTAACAAGGATTTTACTAAGAGGCACCCTTTAGGAACTTTTTTATGGGAAAAAGAAAAAAAATAGTTAATTCTTTTTCTTTTTTTTTTTATTTAGCTTTTTCAATTTTTCATTAAAAAAATTCTTGAAATGGTTTATTAATAGATGTCCTTAATGAAAATTATGATGGAAAATAATTCTCCCATTTAAGTAAGATCAGCATAATAAACCAAATATGGCAAAAAGATTATAAAATAAACCAAATATGGAAAAAAAGATTAAAAAAACATGAAAAATAAATAAGCACAATTAATTAACCTAAACATAGTCAAACATAATCAAATATCATGTGAAAAATAACTAAATAAACAAAAATAAGATTTTTTCCCTAATCTGGGTTTGTGGTGTGTACGCATACTCAACTATGCGTACCCATGGTTGAACCATACACATGCATACTCGATGGCTGCGTACGCATCCTTTAGCACAAATCCGAAAAATTACATTTTTAGAGATTAATTAAACAAAGATATAACATTTGAGATCAAACAAGCATGTTAGAACCCTAAACACTAAACTAACATGAAGCAAATAAAACAAATATCAACATAAACAAATAATTTAGGAACAAAATCAAAGAATTAAACTAAACTACATTAAATAAATAAACATGTTAAAATTTACATAAAACTAAAATAACTAACCAAGAACAATAAGAACAGATTATTGTTGGGAAATTTAGACCCCAGTTAATAGAATTAACAAGTTTTAAACCCAAGTTTTTAATTAGATTTATTATGAATAAAACTTGTTAAAACAGATAAGCATCAATATCATGTCAACAATAAATGCAACGAAAAAGTAAATAAGACAAGATATGATGACCCAGAAAAACCAATGAAACAAACTAGTTTCACAGTAAAAAACCTGGGGGGAAACCTTCCCGAAAAACAATTCAATATAGTAAAGAGAAGTTTCAGATCTAGTACAAAACCTTTGTCCCTAAACTCTATAATCCCCGTAGATGAACTCACAGCAAAAACCTTCTACTGCTTCTGAACCTCTGAACTCTTCAATATATGAACGCCACCCTTTTGATGCACGAATCCCAATACGTGACTAACCAATTGCATGGATCCTAGTACGCGACTTAATCACCAACTAGAAGAAGATTGTTGGCTGCAAAGTTCTTCACTTCATTAACAATGAAGATCAAGAAGCACTTGGTTACAAAAGAAACCCTACACAAATACATAAGCCTGGCCCAAAAATCAGATCTGAAATTTCTGATTTCCGTAACCTCGATAGATAGCAGGTGTCGAGCAGGTGTCGAGATTTACATTTCCACAGATACAGCTATCGAGGAGGTGTCGAGGGGACAGAAGCTTTCTTGATCGATCCACCAACTGTCGAGAAGCTATCGAGATTGCTATAAGAATCAGCTGAAGAGCTCAATAAATAGCCTAGCTGTCGGGAGGTGTCGAGCAGGTGTCGAGCTATCTGTCCAGCTTTATTGAACAACTTTTCTTCACTTGTTTCTTGGTCCAATCTTCATGGCTTTAATACTAGACTTGATCAACATGTTTCTTGAAGTATTAAACACATCCTAGATCTACCCAAATATAAGTAAAGTGCGTTTTGTCAAAGGATTAGCCAATTACATTAAAGAATGACATATATTCTTAACAAGTGAAACACATATGTCCTAATAATTATAAACAACCTAAAATTAGATTAGAACATATAAAAAAGATCATAACATCAATCAAACATGATAAGAACATTTATGATAATATCAAACAAAGAACCATGTGAATCCTATATAGCAAAGTGAGAAATCATGGAAAAGAGACTCACCTTGCTTTAGAATCACAAATTTGAGATAGTTTAACCGACCCTTCTGTGCCTACATTACAAATATTAGATTAAGATAACAAGAATAATTAAAGAACATAACAATGGTTAGTAATCATAACTCAAGAACAAAAGATTTTGAAAATGTTTTAGAAAAAAAATTTGAAAACAAACTTTCTGCCTTGGAACTAACTAAAGAAAGCTTTTTTATTTGGAAAAAACTTACAAAGGTGTTGTGTTACTATTTTGGAAAGAGAAAATAGGGTTTTAGAGAAGATGGAGACCAAAAAATTACTCTCTCTAACTAGGGTTTTGATTGGAGACATAAGATGAGTATTTATAAGTTAAAATTAGGGTTTTCGGGGATTTTTAATGGTCTTTGGACGTTTCCAAGGGTCTAGGGGCTGGACCACATCAAAGAATGATGCTTTGGGCCCTTAAAAATGAAGTTCCACTTCCTAGAAAATTGGCCCGCATACGCATCTTTCGAGGTTGCGCATGCACCCTTGATTCTTGCGTACACATGCCCTAATTCTTAATAGTTTTGATGGCCTAAATTCAAACAGTCATAACTTACTCAATATATATCCAAATTAGAAAATTTTTGTGTTCAAATTGAAGCCCAGGATTCTACTTTCCAATGAAACAAACCTCACTCAAAAATTCTTTGTGGATGAAAAGTTATGGTCAAAACAGTGAGCGAAGGTCATTTTTCAAAATTGTTTTTAATGCGATTTGAGCACTTCTAAGTTGTGAATTGTGATTACTTCCAAACTATTGTGAATTCTCTAAATACCTTTGGCTGACATATGTCAAGCTCATCATAGGGGTTAGGAACCAAAATTTATTAACGGGTACATAATGAGGTGTTTACACCCCCTTAACAATATTATTGATTCTTTTAAGAGTTCTGCCAAAGCCACAAAATTTTCTTCAATAATTTTACAAAACTTCTAATGTAGTAAATTTTTATTGGTTCACATTTAGGCTCATCACTAACATCACTTTTTTACTTACTAATAACCGCTGATCACAATAGAAATTTGTAAAAAAATTTATAACTTTAGCATTTTCTTCCTTTTAAAAGCTATAAAAAAAATTTATAGATTTAAAATCTAATACAAAATATTCATTCAAAAAAAATTAGCCCAATAGAAAAAATTACAAATAGTAAAGTTAAAAACAATTAAGCTTAATTAACCAATTTTACCAAAAACGAACTACCCTCCCTTTTAAAAATTATAAAAAAAAAAAAAAAATTGTGTCCTTACCCGGAAGGAGATGCACACATAAAAAACACAAATAAATAAAAAAATGAAAATCTCTTTAGCAGTTAAGTAGCAAAACTAGATGCCAGAGCCGTTGCATGCAATTTTATTTATTTATTAAATCACTAAAATCCTTAAACCCTTCAATTCCTGTTAAAAACATGGCTCTCGCTCTCTCTCTCTCTCTCTCTCTCTCTCTCTCTCTCTCTCTCTCTCTCTCCCCCTGTAATTTATCATTTCAATCATAATGTCTTTGCATCAAGTCTCTTCTCTTGTTATTCTATTTCTAATTCTTTTGTTATTCCATTGTTTTCCAAGAACATATTGGTAAGTCTAAATCAGTTCAATTAGGGTGTTGTGTGCAAATTGCAAATTGACATACTATTATATACATAAAATACTACAACAAAACTTTTTCAGGGTTACATTGGGCAGTATCAATATTACAACTGACCATACTTTTGTCACATTTAGTAGTTCTTTTATTTTATTTTACTCACATTTGATGGTTCTATCGTCATATTAAATAGTTCCAACATCACATATAATCGTATTTTTGTCATATTTGATGGTTTCCTTTTTTTTTTTTTTTTTTTACTCTCATTTGACGGTTCCATTATCACATTAAGTATTACTAACATCACATATGATATGACCGTACCCAACCTAACCCAATGCACCCAATAATTGACGAATATATAATAAAAATACCCCACAAAACCTACGAAATCACTAAAATACCCTCGAAACTTATAAAATAACTAAAATACCCCTGAAACACTCTAAAATTACCAAAATGCCTTTAGAAGCTAAAAAAATTATCTAAATACCCTTAAAACCTAAACAAATGACCGAATAACCTTAAAACCTAAAAAATGACCGAAGTGACCCTGAAACCTAAAAGATGACTGAAATACCCTTATAACCTAAAAAAAAGATTGTAATGCCTACGACACCTAAAAAATTATCGAAATACCTTAAAAAAAATTGTATATCTTAGTTTTGTATTCTAAATATTAGTACTTTTCCCCCATCAATCTGCATTTTTTCTAATTCTTTTGTTATTCCATTTTTTTCCCAAGAACATATTGGAAAGTCCAAATCAATTTGGTCAAGGTGTTAGGTGCAAGTTAGTAAATAACCAAAATACCCCTCAAAAACATTTAAAAGGAGTAAAATATCTCTAAAACCTTGAAATAACCCAAACACCCATAATGATAGTGATGATGGTGATTACAAAAATCCCAAGCTTTTCTTGGCCTTGATTTTTATTGGGCTAAGCTTGATGGTTGGGAGAACTTGTATGTTTAGGCCCATTGACCTAGCTCATGTACGTGCTTCTATAGGTTGGGATAATTTCAAACTCAATTAAGTTAGCCCAACACTTCAACAATATTTTGTAAAGTCCAAGTTGAAACAATGGTTTCCTCTTTTATATATATATATATATATATATATATATATATATTAAATTTATGTTAAATGAAATTACTAAAATAGTTAGCTTTAAATGAAACTTTAATATTAAAATTTTCAATTAATTAAAAAAATCTTCTAGTCAAAATCGTGTTAATGAAAATTTTAAAAGATCTAATAAAAGTTTGTTGGGAAAGATTTGTGCCTTTATGTCATCTAATGATTGGTATTTTTCCAAATAAAAGAAGACCACTTGGCTGAAACTTTTGCGATTGTTGCTTTGTGCATTTGGAACAATCAAAATACAAAACACTATGACAAGGTTATGACAACCTACAAAATTTATAGTAGTGCAGTGGAATTGATGCAAGAGTACCGATCTGTGATTCAGGATATTCATGTTTTAGCCAAAAAGGCGAACATTGCAATTGCTAACAAAACATTCAGAAACTGTATATAATCGAAGAGAAAGAGAAAGAGTGGCCTTTTTGGTGAACTTGATGCTCACATATAAACGTCTGTATATTGTTCCTTATAAAATGATATATATATATATATATATATATATAAACAGAAAAAGTAAGAGTTTATGTCAATAATATCTTTATACTACATGTAAACCATATGTGAATATGTTTGTCTCGATCAAAACCATAACGCCCAAAGATAGCAGCTTTGAGTCTCACGACTAAGAGATTTCCTTGTACTGGTCAAGTCTCATTATTAGCTCCATCTAATTAAGCTTCTACATGAAAAAGAATAAAATTCCCTTAGCAATATATCATTCCTTGAAACACCAACAAAGATACATGTCAGCATAGGCTGTAATGTGTTCATTATAAGTTCACATATTTTTGAAGCTATTATCTCACTGAGGAAAGCCAAAGGAACCTGGAATTTTCATCAGCCAAAGCAATCCATAGAAGATCAATGTTCTAAGTTACCATCTACTTGACATGCATTAGATTTTTATTTCAAGCAAATTTTAAATATTAAATTTTTTTTTACTGAGTTACCTCAATTTTTGCTAATATTTTAAATATTTGAGTTCAACTTTGAGTGCAAAATACCATATCTTGATACTATCAATTGTTGAACAACCCCAATTAAATAACAAGACATGAAAGATCAATGTTTTGAATAATCGATTTCTGATTAACAGTACACAACATCCTTAGATGGCTAGACCACACTATCTTTTCTCTTAACAGAATTTCTTAAACACAAAGATAACTTAATTCTCTCTTCCCTTTAATCTATTGTTTGTCGGACTTCTACTCCAGTGCACTATTTGCATCTCCCTAGTAAGGGGGAAAAAAGGAAATAAGTAAAAACAGCCAAATCAATGAAATAAAAACATAATCAAAATATGTCAGACCAGAGAATCCAATTAGGACATGAGCCCAACACATATAGAAGTAGTATCTCCAAAATTTAGACATTACATGATACTATGCTTAAAAATAAAATGTTTTTGCTATTGTCCTCAGCCAGTAGTATAACTAAATATCAATAATCAAGTCATATTTTGACAACTCTGAACTTTAATGTTGAAACCCAAAAATCTTGGTGTTGCTTTTAAAGTTTACAGACTCATAGACTAATCAATAAAAATAATCAGATCATTCAAACCCTCAACAACTACACCAAATCAACATTTTTACATTCAAATAGATATTCCTAGAAGTCCTTCAATGTCAAGGTTTTATAAAGAGATAGAGTAAAGTTCATTATGTTAGAAAGCATGCAAATATATATATATATATATATATATATATATGTTCTCCATTACATCCAATTGTGACAAATAGTTGCAGAACTCTTCCACCACTATAAAATGCACAGATGAACATTCTAATTCACATTATGTGCCAAATTGCGAATACCAAATTTTCTAAACAATTGAAAATAAAAATAATTAAAGACCCAATTGAATTTAGTAGCTAAAATGATGCCCACGACATTATCAACCATAACATAAAGTCAAAAGCAATGAACATAAGTTATCACAACTGATTCCTACGAATGTAATCCAAGAAGCTGAATTCCAATTCTCTTTGGCACTGAATGTGCCCTCAAGACTTGTAAGCACTTCCAACAAAACCAGTAAAGCAACAGCGTACCTAAAGCCTAGTTTATCATCATACACATATATAAGACCATCTGCACTTTCACCAAATTCACTAAGTTTTATATTCAAAGTACCACTAAACAAATACAGTCCCTAAAGCATTCAGAGTAAATTTCACAAATTAGAGAGATGTCACCTAATCATTGAAGGGCTAGTATTTTCATTGATACAGTTGTAAAGAAACTATTTCTTGTGGAAAGCTGTAGAACATTCTTTTTTTTTTTAGCAAAGACAATAGAGCTGTACAACATTCTTACATGTTGAACTCTAATTATAGTTTCATTCGTTATTTTGTTTGTTTGCCTTTTTGTTGTTTGATTTAGGTAGATTTTGTCCTTTTTAACAATCTTTTCATAAATAGGTTTTGAGTTTAAGATGTTACCCTCCAATTATATGTTTTGTGGAAAGTAATTTTTGTTATCATTATGTTTTAGGGCGGAGGCTGTGTCTACACTTGTAGGCCATACACAATGCGTATCTTCTGTGGTATGGCCACAGCAAGAAACAATATATTCTGCATCACGGGATCATTCTGTTAGATTATGGGATGCCGAGACTTGCAAAAATTTGTCGGACATAGTAAGTGCAAATATCCTTCAGTTGTCTCTATCTGTTTCTGTTTGTTTAATTGTTTTAGGCAATTACGTCACAAAAGCAAAAACAAAGTTGCTAGTTTTGTTAAGAATAAACCTAACCGTTGAATGATGCCCAACGGCTAGTTCCTCAACGGCTAGTTCCAGCACTGCAGCAAACGATGTCGTTCTATCTCATGTTGTAATGTAAATGTATTTAAATAAAACGCTGCGTTTAAGACTTGTACTATTAGTTGGAACGCTGCGTTTTTTGTTCTTATGAGTTAGTTCCATTATACTGTGTGCTTTGTACAATCATGAGATCAGTTGGGCAGTTAAGGGTTAGTTAGTTGATTCCTAATTTTCCTCCGCATTATACGGATCCATCCCGAGAATTTAGGAATTAGATCAGTCAGTTACTAGATCCTGTAATCTATATATATACTGTACATGACATGTAATACAAGTGTGAAGAAAATTATTTTTTCCAGAAATCTCTTCTCTCTTCGTCTCTCTCTAAACTCTCTCTGATCTTTCTCTTTGTGCTCTCTGTTCTTCACCACTTCACACAGAGTGTTTCATAGTGTGAACACCACTGTAGAATCTTCTCAACCTTAGTTAGATTCTTTTCAAGTTTATCTGTGGTGGGAATGGGAGGGCGTGTGTGTGGTTATCAAAATTATCGAAACGTTCAAATTGACAGTACTCGAGGATTTACTAATGTTGCTTTAATGTTGGGGCTTAATAATTTTTGAACTATTTGTTTACGTTTGTTGCTTGAGCTGTTAGTATAACTAGAGTTTGGGAAGTTTTTCCTCCAATCAAATGGTTAAAACGTTGACAAATCAGAAGTTCACATGAAACTTAAAATAGAAAATAAAATTAAAAGATCATGGTAAATGGAAAGCTGGAACTTTACTAGGTTGACTGTTTCCATAGAGCAAGTGAGCAACCATCAACGAGAATAACTCTTTAAAGAGAATTTTTGCTGCTTAAAATGAGTACTATCTAGAACAAAAGTCGATCACCTGTCTCCTCCCTCATTGAACAAAACTCTCCATTAAAATTATTATTATTATTATTTTATGTAATTGGGCTTATTATTATTATTTATGTAATAGGGACACGAGAGTAAGTTTATATAAGTTACATATTTTATCATCTTATTTTTTATTCTCAATTAAACAAAAGAGTTTTCTATCCCTCTATTTTTTCATTCTTTCAACTAAATACACATGAGTGAAAACAAAGGTCTTGTCTGATAACCATTTTTGTTTTTTGCTTTTTTGTTTTCAGAAACTTGTTTTTAGTAATAGAAATAAAAAATAGTTTTCTTCTATTTTCAAAGTCAAAAGTTTAATGTAAAGATTTTGGTTTAATTTTTTGGTCCCACCAAGATTTGAAGCTTGGACTTCACTTAAGTGCATAATTACACTTGTTTTCTCTGTGTTTTCAAGCTCCCTGGGAATCTGAAATAAAAACACACCTATTTGCTTGTTTTTAGTTTCCTTTGTAAATTTAAACGTGGAAACAATTTTTTTTTCCTATTTGTTTTCAATTACCAAACAAGTTGTCAAGTCTAGAAAATAGAAAACAGTTTTTGAAAATAAAAAACTGGGAAAAAAAACAGTTACCAAATTGTGGGGATCAAAAATACAAAGCTACAATAACTAGCTATGAATTCAAATCAACACAACTAATTTCTTGAGGATGGGAGATGAAAATCCACAAGGGGAAGATCACAAAGATAATTGGCAACAAATATAACTGAATTAAGGCTTTATATGCATAGAAACCGTATTCTCGAGGTACAAATAGAGGTTTTAAGGATAAATACAAGTGAAGACACTTCTCACATTCTCTCTCCTGTTGTTCCTTTGATTTTTTCTGGTCCTGTTGCTCTCCTCCTTCTTTTATAACCATCCTTCTCTTCTTCTAGTTGTCCTGCTCTTAGTTGGATTTAGAGGGATATTTGTCACATCAACACATTTTTCTGCTATTTCTTGATCATGAAGATAGACTTTTGTGGGTGTTTCCATTGTTCAGGCTAGTCATTCAACATTCAATGTGGCTAACATTAGGTGAGAAAAGCCTTTAATGCGGAGCTGACTATTACATTGGGTTTTGCACTTTCTTCAACGTGTTATTCGGGAAAGTAGGTGAATAAAGGGTGTCTTTAGCTTAGAGAATGATCGTTTCTCAGCTGGGCCATGTTTCCTTGAGAAGATGGGTTTCACAGATTACCTTTGTTGTGGGCCCAAATGGTCTCTTCTCAACGAGAGGCCTTTTGATCCCTCATCGACTGTTACGCTGGGCCTATTCCGCGGTTGGGGTTTCTTAGGACTTCCTTTCGGGCTAAGGTTTTCGGGTGGCAAATTTAGGTCCACTCCCCATACACAAACATACCCTAAATCTTTTTTTATCCCCTCACTATTTTATATCACACACACACTTTTCCATCCTAACCAAACAAAGCCTAAAGTGTCAGTCAATTAAGATGGCTAGACAATTTTCTCCATTACAATTAAAATTTGAAAACTATTATTACTTTAAGGATTTAATGTTTGAAAAAAAAATCAAAATTTCAATAACTATTTATGTAACTAGTCGCTAACCTGTGCAATGCACAGGAAAGTTTTTAGTAACTATAATATTTTAGCAAATCAAATGCTTTAAAATTTGAAAATCTTAAAGAACTTACATTAGCACTCATCAATTTGTTTACAAAGCCAATGCTAAATAGATCTACAAATTATATTCTCATATCCTCTGTCATTTGCAAGCTGACAGGACTCTTTTCATTATGGTTTGCATCCTTCTATCCTTCAAAAGTATTAAGAAGTGCCATGTGGTCACTGCATAAGAATGTGTATAAGGTTATACAAAATTCTGTCATTATAATCAACATCCTAAAGCTAATATGCAATCCAAAAATGTGTAACCAATGTTACATATTAGAGTGTTGTAGAGGGCAGAGAGTAGAGCAAACATTTTCTTACAACCACAACCATATGGCTTAGAGTTCTAACCATTATTCTAAGGAACCCAACAATGTCAATAACCCAAAAAGTATTGTTGTGATACATTTACTTTAGGACAAATAAATTTAAGCAATCAAAATCAAACAAATCTATCTTAAAATTACAATTTCAGACACAAACCCACTATGAAATTCTATTTAGCCTGCGTTTGGATTTAGATGTTTTGGCCTGCATTTGCCATTTTTGCTTTTTTTTTTTTTTTTTTTTAGCGCTTATGAACAGTAACCCGCACTGTTCATGCACGTGGATTACACTGTGCAAAAGACAAAGTGCACTATTCACGCACTGTTCATGGGATCCACAACCACTTTATTCAGAAAAAAAAATATTAAAAATGGGTCCCATAGCACTATTCACACATTTAAAAATTATTTTACTACAGTATTTTTAGTTTTCAGTTTTCAGCAAAATAAGCTGTATCCAAACGGACCCCTAAATTGCCTATCGCTTTCATCGAACTATTTGATTAACAGCCGTACAAACAACACTTAGTGTAAGTAAAGCCAATAAAAGTCACCAAAAAAGGAAAACCATCTTGCTGGAAACATCACAAAGACCAATAAATTAGACAGAAATATAAAATTAAACAAACTCATGTACAAACACGTATCTATGAAATAGTAAAAAATATATAACAAATTTTCTTCTATCTTCATTTAATAAAGAAAAATGATAACACACTGTTATTCTAACTTTCATAAATTGCACTTATATCCTTTTTTATAGGCAAGCAAAAAATGCATAGCTCAAGTTGTAATAACAAAATTGGAAAATTCTTAATGGAAGAAGGTAAGCTATCTATGAATTCAGCCGTTAGGCATATGAAAGCAACAATAACACCAATTAGTCAATTATCCAACCTAGCACACACTATCCTTAAGTTGATCCTAGGCACCTATTTTGGAACCCATGTTATTACATCAACAAAAGCACAGAAAAACCTCTCTATCTAACAGATCAAAAAACTCTACAGAAAAGTACCAAATTTAATATGATTTTTTTTTTTTTACTTAACCAAATTTAATATGATATTACCTACTTTGGTTTGAAAGAAGATCACAAAGACATCACAATAAAGAATGAGGTGGAATATACTCCTTCAGTACTACCATGCTTCCAATCAGCTAGTCTTCTTTTCCACTCTTCCAACTACGAAATCCAATGCTACCTTTGCATTGAGAGGAACTTAATAATAATAATAAAGCAAACAATAAAAATGAAACTATTCGTCCTTTTCATCCAATATGTAACTTAATAGATGGTCTCAGGCACTTTTTGCACATAGATTCTTTAAATTGTATATCAAATTAGAAGGAAGAAATTACATGTAAAAGCAAATTCAATAGAGAGATCTATCACACATAGTGATCAATAGTTTAAAAACAAAAGCCTTGTAATGTATCTGCCGTATAGTGTAATCTTAGAAATATGTGCTTATCTAAGAATATTTCCATAACATACTTACCAATATTTGAATTTCAAGAGGAGTGTGATCTTTTTGCTACTCAATTATTCAACTACATAAAAAACGATAATCATAATAGCAAAACTAGTCACTGTATTAAAATCATATTTTCAGCTTCAAAACACCTTGCATCCCTAGTCCATCTCTCATTTCTGACCAATTGTTTCAGCATAGTCCAAATCAAAATGTTTTTCTTCTTCTATTCTTTTTATTTTATAAGAACTCTATTTTTCACTACAGTCCAATTAAACTGTAATTAACTCAGAGATCATATGTTGACTACAAAATTGGTTCTACAAATACAAATTTTGTATTTAAAGCAACGCAAAAAACAATTCAAGTCAAATGAAACAGTCAAGACTAACATAGTAAGAGTCCAAAGCTATTAAAGATGCAATTTAAAAGCTATAAATACAGTACCTGATAATAATAATGAAGTTAAAGCATGAAGCTGGTGGTTTATAATCTATACAAAATTATAATAAACCAAGTGGGCCTTGGCAAATCTCTCACATATTAGAATAACATACCTTAGATCTGTAGAACTCAAGCATTACACAATACATTACACACACACACACACACACACACACACACATATATAAACAGTAAAGGGATTCATACTTTGATCTCAATCAATTATTATTTAATACTGCATCAATTCGAGGGGATCCTAAAGTAGGAACCAATTTGACACCCATTGATTTTAAAACTCCAAAAGCTGTTTAGGTAGCTTCCCAGTGAATTAGGCTGCAATGAACTGCACAAACTGGCCTTGATACCAATTGTGCTTTCGATGTTAGATGCTCAGGTCTTTCTGAGAAATTACACTACCTCTTTTAGGTTTTTAACTTTGATGTAAATCTTTTTTTTTTTTTATAAATAATTACGATAGGATTTTTTTTATTTAAAATTATGACGTTAGTTTCATGATTATAACCATTATCATTAGGCCAAGATATCAGTTAATTTTTTGTATAGGCAGGATTTGAATTCAAGTTCCTTGTCTAAGGACTAAAAAATTATGAGTTGAATTAAAGGGAGCCCACAACTTTGATCTAAAAGTTATTTTAGAACAACAGAAACTAAAAGACAGAAGAAAAACAAAAGCTTTCTTCTCCATTTTCTGATAGAATTAGGCCCATGTAAAGGTTCCTTTGCCTTCTTTAGCTTGGAACAGTTTGGTAGCCTACCATTAAGGCCGGGTAGCTTACAATTTAGAGACATCCTAACCAAAACCCACCTATGTATCTTCACAAAGAGGCTTGAAAGCTTGAGAAAAACCCCAGCTCCAGCAACCTCAACACCTAAATTTTCTCCCTCAGTCCCTCTTCACCAGCAAAAGATAAACATAATAGAAAAAATTTTGTTTTCAATTAAGTCTTTCTGGGCCCCATACCAACTCCCACCCCAAAATTTTCAAATTCACAAATAATAATAAAAATTTCCAACCAAATTCAAATTTATAAAATCTACCAGGCATTCAATAATCAAATAGAGAATAACAAACTAAATATTAGTTTCCAGCCAGTAATACAACTTCTTAATTGGATGCTTACATAATAATTTAGCCAAAATAATTTGTATTTCAAACAATTGGATGATTTCTCATGTAGTTCAGAAGATGGTTTTTGTCTTCAAGGATTGGGTGCATAATTACTTATAAAGAGAAATATAAAAGAGAAATGAGCTTGCCTTTAAAAGTCTTGATAGTCAAACATGTAGCTATTATGATAAAAGGGCCTGGATTTTCAGTAAAGAAGCTCTCCTCAACTTGATTTGCAACTGATCCCCAAAGTGTAAGCTTTATCTCATTTCCTCTATTCAAACTTTCCAATGTTACAGTGTAAGTTCATATAATATAAGTGCATGTATTGGCTTATCAAAAAATCAAAAATAAAAAGCGCATGTATTAAATTTTTTTTTTTTTTAAAAGACATACTCTATAGTCATGACATTTATGTTTCTCATCGAGACATTTGATCCTTTGATCATTTTGATTGGGTTGACACTTTACTCCCTCTCTCATTTCTACAAGACAAAATTGACATAATCTAATTGGTCTGGATGGTTTTACAGAAAAAAAGTTATTGTCACATTTGCCATTTTGCCACCAATGATCTTCATATTAGGTGCAGAATTAGAACATGTCATAATCCCCATTATTGTTAATCAAGTTAACCTAGTATAAATAAGAAGATTTGAGAACCAAGGTTCTTAATGCTCATATTTTAAATATTGCCAAGCATATATGTTTGTTGTTTCAGGGCTTTCCCTATCTTCCTAGTCACTTACTTAAGATTTCATAGTAAAAAGACTTAGAACTTCGAGATTCAGCTATTATGAAATCTTAAGAACTTGGTTAATGTGCTCATGCAAGTTCTAGCTTTAAAACATTCAAGTTAAGTTTGTAAAAATCAAACTCCAGAAGATACAACAATGCAATTGTTTATAGATAAAGCACACATATAATCAACATGATCATTAAAACAAAGTAAAATTCAACCAACCTTCATGACTCTTTTACAATTTTATTTGGATTGTGTGTCTCAACAGCATACCAATGCAATTATTAATTACTTAAAATTCAAAAAAAAAATTATACATGATAAGTTACAATTCAAATCGAGTCTCATGAGTTCTTTAAATGTAAACAAAACACTACAATATTTAGAAATTAGATGTATATAGACAAATAGCTAACTCTATACTAAAAAAAAAAATCAGAAACTTAGTACAGAGGCAAACGAATACCATACCTTTAACATTGATTCAAATGGAGGAAAATATTGAAGAGAAAGGCAATAAAAAAGCAGAAATTAATCAGGAATATTAAATCTAAATAAAAGTGAATGGAAGAACAAAAATTAAGAATGAAACCTGCTTTAAAATAGCAAACGAATGTACAAAGAATTAAATCTGTTGCTGTTTGGTATTCATTGAAATCTATTGTTTTAAATCTGTTGCAGGGAAGGAACAACACAAACGTACAAAGAATTATAAATTGAACAGTTGTGAATTGGTTTGGAGATAGTATTGAACAGCCGTAAAATAAAGTGATGTAAAAAAGAATAGAGAGAAAAAGGGGTTAGGAATTGAAATCCCTAAATTGACAAAAATAAAAAAACCTAATTAAAGACAATAGGAAAAGAGATTATTCATAGATTAATTGAGAGATACCAATAGAGAATGCTCTGATATCGACGCTGGGTCGGAGATTGAAAACGTTGGCTCCCATGGTCGTGCCCTTGCAAGCTTTCTATGAAATAGCTTGGATCTACGTTTAAGAGAGTGTAGATGTTCTGCGTTTGGTGAGTAATGTCGAAACGAGAGATGCTGGGTTTGATTTTGTAGAAAGGAGAGGTTCTGCCGTTCTGCCCTTGCACTATTGCTTTAGTGTTTTGGTTTTATAATTATATCGGGGAAGAGTATTTGGATTAAAAAAAAATGCTAATGTGGAAAATTGTGGAAGCTTCAAAAGTTTCGGTTATATATATATATATATATATATATATATATATAGATTGATAAGGTTTTGATGCATACATGGTTATGTAGCAGCAAAAAGAAAGCAACATGTGTCTAAAGGTCATGTGCAATGCACATATTATTAGCTAGACCCTTAGATACTTATCCATTTCCTTTGGCTGTCACATAAACCTATATGCAGCAATTGTTGCATACAAGTATGCAGCAAAATCTTTCCTTTATTTAATAGGCAATGATGCATAATTGTGGGCACAATCACAAAATAAGGTGTCTACAATCATATCACTTCACTTGTCTATCATTTAAATCAAACATACATGAGTGAAAACTAAATTTTTTTTTTCTGTCCTCCGTGTCACGTCTGTCAATTAATCTCAAGGGACAGACAATTTTCTCCATTGCAATTAATGTTTGAAAACGATCAAAATCTCTAGGATCACTTCCCTAAGAAACTACTTTATGTCATATTGTTGATGCCCACTTTGACAAAAGAGCCCAATGGCAAAAGAAGCCCAACAATATGAAAATGATGGGAAGAGAAAATAGTAAAGACTAGCAAGCCAAAATGGCAGAAATAATGGTCAACAAACCTAAAAAACTAATAAGTGGCGAGGAAGATGCAAATGGGCTGAGGAAGCCCAAGCAATGAAAGTAGTAAACTCACGGGAATAGTAAGAGGTAGAAAAGAAATAAATGGGCCAGGGAAACCCAATAAATGAATTAATAAATTCATAGAGTTGACATAAAGGCCAATAAGCCCGAAAGGTAGTATGGATGTGATAATTGGATCGGGAAGGCCAAAGGATTTAGCAAAAACCCATAGAAGAGAGAAAGAGAAAGAAAATGGGCCAAGGAAGCCCAAGGAATGAAATGGGCCGAGGAAGCCCAAGAGATGGAATGGGCTGGCCTAGTAGGAATATTGACCAGTAAAGCCCAAAAGAAGAAGATTGTAAGAAATGGACTGGCGGGAGCTTCAGCTTGTAAGCCCAGAGGTAACAACAAAGTAAAAGGATAAGTGATGTCATAGTAGGAGCAGTGCAGTTGCATGGCAGGAGCACCAGTAAGCCCACGGACACAGGAAAGAAGGGGATATGGGCCAGATAGGAGGGAGAGAGAGCCTGCACCCAAGCAATGCCTAGTGAAGATGGAATGTAAAGAACGAGAACCCAAAGGCCCATGTATCTTTCATGCCGCAAGAGTTAAACAGATACCAGAATGTACAGTAGAATCAGACAAACGTGTAGGTAATGGCAAATGTGTGAAGGCCAAAAAAGTAATGGATTCAGACAGAAGTGGAGCATGCACACAGGGCTTAGGCACCACATACTTGTACCCAGCCAATACAGGGGAGGTGGGCCACGAGTTAGAGGTATGAGAGGGTGTGGTCTAGCGATGGGGAGAAGGGGGGACCCTATTTTGGGGTTCCTACTCAAATTCTTTTAGGGAGATATGTTATGCTGGGATGACACCTCACCCAAAAGAAGTAAACCTGAGCTGGAATCACTAGATGCATGCCATAGAGGTAGGTAGGGAGAGGTTTAATCCTTATCCAGATGAGAGTACTAAGAGAAATGAGAGACAAAACAAAAACCATTTTTGTTTGCGAATGAGGCGTGGTGCAGCCTACACAATGTAATGGTAATGGCTGAGTAGCTGACAAGCCAGTGGGCAATCTTGGAAGGATGCCCACAATGAGACAAAAGCGGTTAAGGGGTAAAAATGATAAATCTTGTCATGGCAAGTAGTATAATTGGCCATAGGTGTGAATAATGAAAAAAAGGGAGGAGGGAGGCACAACGGCAAACAAAAAAGAGAGTTAGAAAGAAAGAAAAGAAAGCAAAGTAAACAAAGAAACAAAAGAAAAAGGAAGATATAGAAATCCTAAAAGAAATGAAGAAACATGAGTGCTAGAAATAGAGGCATGTATCAATAGGCCACCCATTTCTCTCCTTCTCAATAGACCCACTCTCTGATAAGCTAAGAATTCAAGCTTAAGCCATCTAGGTCCTTTTTCCAAAGAGTGTAATCTCTACAGTAGGAACTCCCTTTGAGGTTACCCACATTGGAGATTGGCTCCTTTTTGGGCTTGTGTTTGCTAAAGAGCTAAACCTATTTCTTTGGCAGACAAATCTTTTCTTTTTAGTTGATAAATGATTAACTCGTTATCTTACTGCTAAACTTTTTGTCGTGATCTTGTTATTTGTAATTGAATTGCTCTATTCTCTCTTGCTATGTTATTCACGTATTATTGTTATCAGTAGAAATGTTTTAGTTATCTTGCCGCATCATGCATCCTACTGTAATATCTGTAACAGTTGTTCTTGCCATGAGCACGCGGTACATTCAAGGCTCCTGCTAGGGCTTGTCTATATGGGGATGGCCCAACTTGCGCACAAGCTGGCTTAAGGTGTGTTTCAGTTAGGCTAGTCCTAACTCTCCTACCTCAAAATCACGGGTCATGGCACACTAGGAGAAATCAAGCCCAAAACACAAAAAAGGCCCACCACACGCATCATTGTATTTTATATCAAATTTTTGATCAATTTATAGAATATAGAGCAAATAAAGCTAATTTTTTAATAAAAGATCTAACATAAAATAAAATAATGTGATTTATGGGCACATTCCCGTGCCCATTAATGTTAACATTTCCCTTAGGTAGTGTGATGCCATTTTGCAACCACCAATCACCCAGATCATATCTTGAGGGGCAGAAAATTCCACACTTTTCCACGTTTAAAATATTCCACACTTTTCCATCCTTAAATAGATAAAGTGTCTGTTTGGCTAACTTAATTTTTGCCAAATTATTTTACTATTCAGCTTATTTTTGCTACTATTTATGGGTTACACTGCACTTTTTGGTACTATTCATAGGTCTCACTATACTATTTTAACTAACATTTACCTTTATCTACAACACTTTCAGTAAAAAGTTTTTAATTTTAGCAAAATAAGCGGATCTTAAACAAACCCAAAAGAATAAAGTGTCGGCGACATATTAATCTTGAGGGGGCGGAAAATTTTCACCATGTTTTAAAACTTGTGAATACTTTTAAGAATTTAGGGTCAGTTTGGATATCGTTTATTTTGCTAAAAACTAAAAACATTGTAGCAAAATTATTTTAAAACGTGAACAATAGCTGTGGGTCCTAGTTTTAAAACACTGCTGTGGCTTTTCATTTGTTGGCTGAACAGTAGCCGTGAGTCCCAGTTTTAAAACGCAAAACACATTAAACGTGCTAAGCAAACCAGGGATGGACCTAGGTAGGGGCCTAAGGGGGCCTGAGCAACCCTTGGGCCCAAAAAAAAAAAAAAAATTAGCAGGTTAAATTTTCCCAAAAAAAAAAAAAAAAGGTTTGGGCCCCCCTTAGTTTTTAGCTCAAGCCCCCCTCCCAAAAATCATGAATTCCTAGCCCAACCGGCCAGCCCAGGAGGTAAGAGCCCATGACCCATGTAAAAATAAATAAATAAATAAATAATAAAATAAAAAACTCAGCAGTCCAAAATGCCAAAACCTAACGGAGAAAGTGAAAATCGAAGGGAAAAAAAAAAGAAAAAAAAAAAAAGAAAGGAAACTTAGGAAAGTGAGAGGCGAGACAGAGAGATGGAGAGTACTCAAAGTCAGAGAGAGAGACCCACGCCGTGACGCCACCGCCCACACCCACGCAGTGTCGCCACCCACGCCCACGCTTGTGAGACCCATCTTGCTACCCAGTACCCACGCTGACGTCGCCATAATCACGCAAGAGTCTCAGCTGTCACTGTCGCCCACGCAAGACCCATCTTGCTGCCGCCATCGGTTGCTCGATCTGCCCAGCCTAGCTTCGTTGCTTCAGCCTTCACAGTTTACAGGTGTTTAATCTATCCTTTCCTTCAAAACCTAATGAAATGTTTGTGAGTCTCAAAATCTAACAATCTGTGCTTGTGGACTTGTGGTGTTTGTGTTTTTACTGATGAGTGATGAATTGATGTTGGTGATTGTGAATTGAATCTGTGCTGCTTGTGGTTTTTTTTTTTTTTTTTTTTTTTTTTTGGCTTTTTAGGTTTTTGGCTTTGTGACTCTCTGTCGTTCTGTGTTTGTGACTCTCTCTCTTGTATTATATAGATAAGAAAGATAGAGAGAGTAGAGATTGTAGAGATTACTCAGATTAGAGAATATTTGTTTGACTGTTTGTTTGTTCTTTGTTGACTAGTAGTTAGGTATAATAGGGACAAGTGACACACAAAAAAAAAAAAAAAAAAAGAGGAAGAAGGTAAAGTTAAGAAAAGTTTTTGTTAGTAGTGGAGAATAAATTTATAGTGTCGGTAGTGGGATTGGGTTAGTGGGTCAATGTTAGAAAGATGGAGACAACACAAAGACAAAGTGATAAATAAAGGCAGACCAAAGACAAAAAGAAAAAAAACAAATCATATAATATAGAAAATTGTCACACAAATTTAAGAAAATAACAGTGATTCACTTACGCCGATTTCTATCCACAAGATTTCAGAAATTATGACAAACAGGTGTTTGAGAATGAGTTTTATCATTTTGAGCATAATATAGTCCATGATCTAGAGTTCAAAAATTGAAAAGTTTATCTGAGTTATGTTAATGGTTAGTGAGAACTGGAAATTCAGAACACTACAAATTTGTTTATAGAATGGTGAGACTTTTGCTTACCCTTCTAGTTTCTACTGCTACTACAGAGTGAGCATTTTCAGCTATGAAAATTGTCAAAACTAACCTTCAAAACAAAATGGAAAATGATTTTTTGACGAACTCTTTGATGTTATACATTGAAAAGGATAGAGTTTCGACATTTAGTTTGGATTCAATCGTAGATGATTTTGAAGATTTGAAAGAGTGTCGAGTTTCCTTTTCATAGATAACTGTATTAAGAAATAATAGTGTTTCGTATCTTTTATTTTTGTTGGTAGATGATTATATCTTAATATTAAGAAACAATGATTTTTAGGTATTTGTTTTAGTTAATAGCTTATTAATACTGTATGAATGCGTATTTGAAATTTTTTTTTTCCGCTTATCTCCGACTCTCTACAGCTTGAAATCATGAGTCCGTCCCTGAGGCAAATTCACGCTTAATGATCAAAAACGATTAAAGAGATCTGGTAGAAACCGTAGAATTAGACTTTGGCTTTGAAAAAAAGGGTCCTTAACAGGATACGATAGCGCTGGAGTCGTTAGACGGTCAAATCAAGATATTCACAGCCGCCTAAACAGGGCCTCACCTTTTTCTTTTTTGTTTTTTTTAGTTTCATCATTCTCTTTTTTGTCTTCTATATATAGATTCGATCAGACCCGATATTTGATATACTTCTCTTAAAAAAAAAAAAAAAAAAAAAACTTTAGAAGTGAGTTACTATTATTAACTTGAAAAAAAAAAAAAAAAAAAGTCTGTATTCACCATGTTCTAAAACTCTTCGGACTTTGGCTTTGAAAAAAGGGTCCTGAAAAGGATACGGCGGCGCTAGATATTTGACGTGATCAGCAAAATTTGCCCTAAGTATTTTCCCTAAGTATTTTCAGCAAGAGAATACACGAGACAGCCAAATTTGCCCAAAGTATTTTCAGAAAGTTGAGTTAAAAGAAGGTGAATGGAGAGGAGAGGGCTCTGTCACGTGCTGGTATTTTATCATTGGTAGGACCGTAGGATAACAAAGATTTTTAATTTGTTGTTCATCTTCGATATCGTATATCTTTGGATTCTTCAACGTTTTATATGTCAGGGCTGCATGAAAAGCTTTTACGCTGTGGAAGATACAATACTCTCCTCTTCTAAACATTTTTAGTTAATTATAGGCCCGTTTGGTACATATATTAAAAACACATATTTTTAGTTTTTAAATAATATTATATTTTTTTTTTCACATTTTTTTACCCACACTTATTTTGAAAAAATACAAACAACATTACCAAACGACCCTTATATTTTGTAAATATTGACAATTCTATATATATATATATATATATATTAAAAGTCAAAAGACTCAAAACTCTGATAAAATCCAATTAGATTGTGCCATGTGTTTTATATAATTTTTTATTTTAGTGATAAGTAAATTATTGAGTGTAAAAATTGAAAAGTCTAAATCCAATTAGTTCTAAATTAGATTTCAATTGGAATCCAATTTTGAGCCATATGTCCATTTAATTTTTGAATTTCTGTAGCTAGTGAACTATTGGTTGTAAAAAACAAAGAGTCTAAATCCAATTAAATTCTAAATTATATATATATATATATATAAACTATTACATATTTTATAAATGTATAGTCAGGGGCGTAGCCAGGATTTTTTACATGGGGGGGCCGATTTTTGACGATGATGATTATCATCATTGTATGGACAGTCTATATATTTAGGTTGATATGGACTTTCTTTGAGATAAGTTTGTCGGCTTTCATCTTGTTTGTTGATAGGAAATTCATATATTTGTTTACGTGATCCTGGATCACGATCTATCTCTTTAGACTGAATTCTTGAACATTTGGAGGAGTGTTCATCAGGCATTGAAGTATCAACATTTATTTCTACAGCCACATTTGTTTCTACAGCCACAGATGTCCTAAATTTTGAATTGCTAACATCTTTTTTTTTTAAGAATGCATCAATTGTTTTTCGTTTGCTCATAATTCTTTTAGATTTAAGAATATGACTAAAAAATCAACCTGAAAAGAACTAAAAAAATAAAATCTTAATTAGAAATTTTTACTTAATTATATGGATGTTATTCATACTCAAGAAAAAAAAAATTCCACTATAGTTTAAACAGTCAACCCATCATCATTTCTATTATTCAAATTTTCCTGTATTTTAATTTTTTTTTAATTAAGAATAACCCCTCAAACAAAAGCAAAAATTAAACACACAAGTACACAACATAAACCAAGCAATTTAACAACACCCACTGCCACATGATATCTAACTAATCAAAAATAGATAATAAATCAAAAAAAAATTTACCTTAGAAACTTTATCTTCCCTTCAAGACTCATCACAAACAACCTCCCTTCAAGACTCTTCACAAAGTGCAAACTTTATCTTCCCTTCAACCATATATTTCTCTAAAAATCTATGAAAAATTAAAGAGCATGTGAATATTTAAGTGTAGATAGTTGAGAAAATAAAAAACACTAAAAAGAGATGAAGCGGAAACTGAAAACTCACCCTCTGACTACGCCTCTGCTCTAAATGATTTATTTTAAGAAAGCAAGAAGAAAGAGAATAATGGTCAGTTTTTTTTTTTTTTTTGGGATCGTGAGGACTAAGTTTGAGAGGAGGGTTGAGCTGAGTTGAGGGTTTTGTTTTGTTTAGGGGCTGCTGGAACTAGTGAAGTGGGCGGTGGCGTGTACACAGTAGACAATAAGAGAGTAAAAATAGAAACAAAAGAAAGGGTTTTGAATATTCTGATTTTGAGTTGGAGAATGAGTGATAAAGTTGGGTAGTGCTTTGGGTATTTATATATAAGTGGGCTATGGGCCATGTTTTGTTTTATTAGAGGATAAAAAAGCCTACAATTGAAACTAGAGCCTGGGAGTGAATTGAAGTATTGAACAGAAATGGAAGGGGGGGCCGGATGTACATCATTGGGGGGGGGCCAATTAAAATTTGTATATATGCTGATGGACTTTCTTTTTTTTTTTTTTTTTTTTTTTTTGCAGGGGCCACGGCCCCCCCAAGGGGCAACGTGGCTCTGCCCCTGTGTATAGTTTCAAAAAGGTGTAAACTAATACCATATATAATTTGAACACCTTCTATTGTATAATTTAAATCGTATAATTGTAATTTTTTTTAATTGTACCTGACTACCTATGTATATGCACGAGATTACATACTAATTATTCTTAATGGACAAAAAAAAAAATTATTATAGTTCTATTGAAACAATTTATACGTATAAAAGAATCTAAATCTTCAAGATTTTTTTTTCCAATTTTTTTTATTTTTTTATTTTGAGTAATGCTACATACACAAACTATTTTACAATATTTTTACAAACTGCTGATGTGACAAATTCTTACTAATTCTAATATGGGCCCATTACTAACATCACATTTTTACTTGCAATAACTATTTTGAAAATACTAAAGCCGCATCAGCAGTTTGTAAAAATGCTGTAAAATAGTTTGTGTCAGTAGTATTACTCTTTTATTTTTAAGTAAAAGTGCATCCGGATCTTGAAAGGATGGGTTTCACTTTTTCTTCCTCCAAAAAAAAGTGAATTCTGATATACAGAGAAGTGGATTTCAAAAATTTTATTTTTACTTTTATAAAAAATTTCTTCCAAAGGAAATCTGGATGTCCATTTTTTGTATTTTTTTTTCCCTATTATCCAATCTCTTTTTTCTCTCTACTAACACCACCTTCATCATCATTATTATTTATTTATTAGCTTTATTAATAATAGGAATAATAATAAATATTTTTTTTAAGAGAGTTTCAACTTATAATGACTGTTTTGATGATAGCTATTTATTATCAGACCGAGACACTAATAGATTTTTGGTGTAAGAGAGAATTGAACTCTAGATCTCTCTTATTCAATAATCAGAGACTCTACCAATTGAGCTAATTGAAATCTACAAAATAATAAATATCTTATTGTTGTTGTTATTGCTGTTACTATTATTGTTGTTGTTAGTACTTAGTAGTATTATTAGTGTTAGTATATTAGAAGTAGTTAGAACTTAGAACTGTAATAATAATTAGTAATCTTATTTTTTATTTAAGTATAATCATTATCATTATTAGTGCAACTACTACAACAATTACTCCAAACTACTATTTACATTTTCATTATCATAGTAAATATTAAACCCAATGAATTTAGCAATATTGTAATTTTTTTTATGTTTTTGTTGTTGTTATAATCATCCCCATTATTATTTTTCGATACATTGATAGTTGAGGCTGGGAAAATTTGAATGATAGATATTTCTTTATTATTTAATTAATATTATTAGTGTCACGCCCCGTATTCAACTATAAAGATAGGCATGTGACAACTACCGCACACTTATAAAGTAAGCACCCTACTGTTGACACCCCATTTTGCAACCCATATTTAACCTCACATGGAGGGTAAAAGGGTAATTTTGCCTTGAAAATATGCATCTTGATTCTAGCCATTAGATCCTTAATCTCATTTCACTAAAATGATCTTGATGTTGTAACGATCAAATCGACTGGTCATAAGCCCTAATCGGACCACCAGATTGAAAGTTATCATCAAATCAAGTTTTAATGGCTGAGATGCACTATCACAAATTTAGTCCGACTATATGTGATTATGAACAATTGATTTCAATTGGTTATAAGTGTAATCAATTTGAGATTAATGACGTGTCATAATTTGATTGGTTAGGACTACATTTTATAGTGAGGTTGCATATACCTAATTAATTAGATAGTTAAACATTAATTATTCAATGAGTAATTTTTGCAGTCATCTTTTAATTAGAGTAAATTTGAAGCCAATTAAGTCTGAAATGGGAGTGATTGGAGCCATTTAATGTTAATTGGGAACTAATTTGGGACCTATTAATGTTAATTGTGCTGAAACCATTTTCTAACAAATGACCTCTGCTCACCATTTTATCGATATCTCTCAGAATATTTTGAATCTATGAATGAGATTAATTTTTTCAGAAACTAGACATCCGGGGCTTCAATTTGAGCATAAGAACGAGATAATTTCGATCAGAATTGAGTCAGATATGATTTTTTGATGTTGGTTTTACAAGCTGTTACAGCAGCTACGGGAAAACCGAATTTTGGCTTGCTCTCCACTCCTACCAATCTCTCCATTTAATGCACCAGATTTTCCCTAAGGCTAAAATAAGGTCTAGATTCATAATCCTTGTCAACCCTCATTAAATGGTCTTCCATTCATATTCCCTCTACCACTACTATATAAATCATCCCTCTCCTTCATTCCAGGACACCAAAAACCCCCCTCTCTTCTCCCCTTCTAAGTGCTAGTGAAGTTGAGTAGTCTTGTCATATCTTGGTCTTCCTGAGACTCAAGGTATTGAGTGAGACTCACTCTCCCTCTCCTAGTTCTTCTTCTTTCCTCCACCCTTAGGACCTCCACCAAGAATCTCCTCCTCCGCCGTATGGATCTTATGAAGGTATAATCTCTTTCCCTAACTTGTTTCTTGTGTTTCCATGATGAAAATTTAGGATTAAAACATGATAGTGATTATTTAAATTCTCTTGAATATGTTTGAATGTTCTTAATTGTTCTTATGTGTTCTTCACATGTTCTTGGTTGTTCATCACATGTTCATGCATAAACACTAGTTTTGATCTTAAATTCATATCAAAAATATGAAAAACATGTTTGTTTCATAATTCTTTCAAGGCCTGGAATCTAGGATGTCACCATACACACACATTCACTAGAATTTATTTTTCAATCCAAATGCAATGCTTAATAAATTGAATTAGTGTTTATCACATGCACACACTTCAAATTCAACATGCAAATTGATTGATAACATATTGGATGATGTGATATGAATGTTGGCCACCATAGTCTAGAAGACCGGTTTCACCGGGTAAGGTGGGTGCCTAACACCTTCCCACCTTGTAACATAGCCTCCGAACTTAGATTAAGTGTTAGTAGATCAAATGCTTATCCTTGTAATTTTCAATTTCTAGATTGTAACTAGGAAACAAAGCCATGTACTTTATCTTAGATTGTATCTAGGACTAAAGCCATGCAATTTCCTATGTTCAATGTAAATTCAATTTCAAATTAATGAAATGATGAGTTTTTCAATTATGGTTTTCTTTTTTATTCCAACAATTAAATAAGTGGCGACTCCATTGTAAAACCCTTAATCTAAAGGGGAAAATATAACTAGTCGAACCTCCATTTTGAGAGGCAATAACACGACTCCACCCATTCACGTGGGTTTGGCCCAACACATTCCTATAAAAGTGGGCCGGGGGCGCGGTCTCTCACACCTACAAGTGTGCAAGGCCTTCTTAGCAACTAAAACTTCTTCTTAAAAATTAAATCAAATAAATCCAAAATACATCAACAATTTTTTTATGAATAGATCTCCAATAATTTAACAGGAACAAAATCCAAACCTCATGTACATAATGCCAATTGCACAATATCTATAAAACTATTAGAAGACCATCCAATTTCAAAATCACTAAGCTTTTTTTCCCCTCACAACACAACATCAAAACTCCCAAAACTTGCTATTCTTCACAATCTGAAACTGGAGGGAAAAAATGGCGAGGGGGGGTGAGTTGACAACTCAATAAGTAACCAAAGTCCTAATAAGTTCTATCAAGCAATAGATCTATAAAGTATAAGATGTAATATATGTTTTCAAAAGTTATGATATACTATGTGTTTTCAAAATAACTGAAAAAGTTTCATAGTCTTAAAATAATAAGTTGCACATAGATCACATACTTTAATCTTACAAATATATCATAAATGGTTTAGAAAATAGTCAGTTTTCCATATATCAAAAGCTATAACTTACAATAGGTTTCAAAAACACATAAGCAGTTTTAGTGACTTAAAATAATTCAAATATTCAAATGTAATTCATATTCTTAACAATCTTATTACTATGGTCACGCTATATCCTTGTGACTAGGCATCAAAGTACCAATAAATAACTCTCATTGGCTGGGTATCAGAGTACTAATGAATAACCCCCATTGATTTGGGTATCAAAATCAATCATAGTCAGATTGTCCATAATCATATATATGAAATTATAGTTTCTAACAAAAATATATCTTATTCAAGCATGTATATAAAAATCATATACTCAGTATTAAATTATATTTGTAATAATCATTTACTTGAAATCGGTAATAAAATAGAAATAAAAATTCTAACAATTATAAACAATTTTCAGTAATTAAAAATACATTAATATAAGCTAAATAAAACTCAATTAGGATAATGTTACTTACCTCCAAAAGCTATTCCAAAATGAACTTTTTCCTACCACTTTCTCTAAAATCCTTAGATATCACCTAGAACAATTTTAACCACTATACTCAATAATCAAATAGTTAAAAAAAAATGTATAACAATACCCTACCAAAAGAGAGAATACTAAGAATATCCTATAACTTTTCACTATTATCTCAACGCAAAAATCCACATATTCACCGTATATATTTTCTTTACTTTCTGCCATTAATAATACCCTAGGATAAGACCTGTAGAATGCATAAGGGTAAAAGTCACTTGTAAAAGAAGAGCAAAATGCGGACTCCTGTTTAGGTACACGATTTTTTTTTTTTTTTGTCACCTGCCACCATTATCATCTTTTGAGATGAAGACAACTCGAAGTACAAGCTAGGCCATGTGCCTTACGGAAAAACAGCCATTATTTTTATTTGGATTTTGCTAATGTGTATCTTATTTTTATTTGGATTTTGTTAAGGCACACAATAATTTTTATTTTAAAAAAAATAATTAAAAAATTAAAAAAATATTGACAATTTTTTTAATTTCTAAAAAAATATTTTCAAAAATAAATAGTTTAAAAACATACATTAATCAGATTTTTTTATTTTTATTTTTCACTATAATTTATGACTGGTCAGACTTCATTGACTCCCTATTTACCCCTACCAAAACCAATAAACAAAATATAATAATAAAAAGAACTTTAAGGCTGCTTGTTTCTTGTTTTAACCCTTACCTATACTGACACACTCACATCATCAATATGACGCTGCTGCTGCTGCATTGACTTTCCTATTCACCAAAAGTACAACTTTTTAAGACAAAAACTGTGTAGAAACGGACCACCATGACCATGCCTAATTTTCTGCAGATTCGTCCATACTTAACGCAATAGTGGCGTAGGAAAAGAATATTTGGAGATCGTTTGGCTGGCGCGTTAAAGTAGCACATTTGACATTTTGCGTTTTTTTTTTTTTTTTTTTCAAAAACCGTGATTGTTGACTTCGGTGGTGTGAACAGTATTCACACAGTAACATTTGCAGTAACTGTTTAGCAACTTTTCAGTAATTTTGAGCAACTTTTCAGTCATGGGACCCACAAATTTCACTTTTTAACAACTTTTTCATTAAAAATGGGTCCCATGATACTATTCACACATTTAAAAATTATTTTGCTACAGTGTTTTTTCAGTTTTCAGTTTTCAACGGTATCGAAACAGTACAGATACTAAGAATATCATTTAATCCCTTCTTCAGTTCAGATCGTAAAATTCATTAGATATTTAAATAGTTCACCTCCTGGCCAAAATATCTACATAAAAAAATAAAAATAAATAAATAAACTCTAATACCACATAAATTCTAAATTTGACAAAAGAATAAGATTTCTTAATTTCTTACCTCAAGGGTGTAGTCGATCCTTCTCTACTTTAGTCATTTAGGTAGTCTTCTCTCTTAAAATATCTCTCCATGTACGTTGACTTAATAAACTTATATATAACTAGGGTTTCAACCTCATTTTCTAAAAACTCCCTTATAATTATAAATGATAAAATTGGCCTCACAAAAAAAAAAAATTTACTTAAATACCCTCCTTTTAATTTTTTTTTTTCTTTCGGGTATTACAATCTCCCCCACTTATAAGAATTCAACCCCCTGAATTCATTACAAGCTGAACGAATTATCACACTTCCACTGCGCTACTCTAAAGCCACAATTGTATCGATCTATACAAATTTATCACTCATCACCATAGTTCAAAACTATTTCACAACATATGTATAGACTTTTCCTTCCCAAGATTTGTATAATAAAAATTTCCAAAGCAAATGGAGCCATGATGCTTCCGCTACCTAATACATACCACTGTAAAATCTCTTACTCAATTACCCATAGTTTAAGAACAACCATATGACGAAAAAATATAAGATTCTTTAAAGATATACATATCTCTAGTCTAAATAGCTATCTAAGTTCCTTTCAATATGAATAAAAGTTCCAAGGCCCATTCATTAAGATTAACCTCAATAATTGATTTTCCATCAATTATTAATTTCAACAAAATTCCAAGGCCTAAGTAGTGTCCAAAAATTACAATAAGGGAAATCCACAATTTTGAGATTCACCATAGACCATTGAATGCTAGCATCCGTTTAATTCTATACCTCAAAATTAAGTAGTGCATCCAAGGTTCCAATCCTTCCTAAGTTCAAAACTAATTTACAACATATATGTAGATCACTATATCTTTTCTTCCTCAAGTTTTGTAAGAAAAAGAAATTTCAAAATCTCCATAAATAATCAATTGAGCATTGATATAAGGTTTTCATAGAACCTCTATCTTAACCATAAATTATCTTCTCATATAAGCAACATTTATTCACCTTTAATCTCCAAATGATACTTGGGCTGGAACTCATTGAAGAGCTGGATTCCTTATAATTACATGGCCTATTATGAAAACAAATCTTTAAGTATGCATCAGCTAGAAGGGAATAGTCCATGAAGTATCTCAACCCCCTTTTTTTTTTACCTTGCAAATAATAGTCCTATCATCTAGAACTTAAGAGTACAGTGCAATTTATAATCACTAACCATCTGCCAAAATAAAACAAAAGGTACAACAATTGACTATATTTCAAATTGTAATAGTCTTTCAAAATAAACTCTCTTGCCATCCCAACTCCTTCAATATCCAATAAAAAATATGGTTCACTAGTCCAATTTAGTACTACCACGTACTTGTGTTCTATCCACTTCATTTTCTATTAAGCCAATCCATTAACTCTTATCAATTAAGTTCAAAGAATTACATTTCTGGCATCAAAACTTATTTCCCCAGGATATTAAACAATCCTCCAAGTCCATAGAAAGAAATTGAGGACCTCAAACTTCTAAGTAACATAACATGTCTCAAAAACATTTAGGGACTACCTCACACATAAATTAGGCTATGGTAATCCATGTAGGTCAACCCTAACAAGAACAATGATCCAAAAAAAGGTCGGTCCTTAACATTAGAATCCAAGGAAGTCCACCGATATATTACTGAATTCTTTAAACACCTTCAGAATTTACATAATAACATATAATATAATGTGAACTACAATAACCACAAATTAATTTCCTTCACACTACGAACTTTCCGTTAATTTCCTTACTCCATATAAACTAAAATCAAGGAATCATAGCTCTAACATCAAACCTTAACCCCTAAATAAAGTTTTGCAATTTCCAATTCCCTAAAAGCACTCCAAATTCTGAATAGGGCATAAAGTAAACTATCATTCAATAATTAAACCTATGAGAATCTCTTACAGATCAAACTAACCTTAAGTAGGTTGACTATATTAGGCAAAACTATCAAATGAGTTTTCAAAGATCAGTCGCAAAACAGCAGGAAGATTTCCTTTGCTTGTTCTTTTCTCACTCTCTTTTCCTTTTAATAAGAAGAAGAAGTTTTAATAACCAATCTGATCAATTACAAAATTTTCAAGAATAGAACACACCCACTTAATACTAGTATAAGATTATAGAAGTATATCAATTAAAATCCTCCATTTTGTATTTATAAGTCATGTATGCATAACCACATAGACATAAGTATAAAGTCCTTCAAATATGACCTAACAAATCATCCTATGTTGGAACCTCACTTGTACTTCTCATCAAGTCATCAAAAGAACACTATCTATGGCTTAATAACCCTCATAAACAATGATTATAATTGTAATCCCTATTGCGCAAACCTTATTCCAAATCAAATCTTGGTATAGAGTATGCAAGATCACAACCTAAGCTCTGATACCATTAAAATTGTTAGGCCCCGAACCCAACTATAAAGATAGGCACGTGACAACCGCCGAACACTTATAAAGTAAGCACACTTATAAAGTAAGCACCTTACAAGTGTGCAAGGCCTTCTTAGCAACTAAAACTTATCCTCAAAAATTAAATCAAATAAATCAAAAATATATCAACAATTTCTTTATGAATAGATCTCTAATAATTTAATAGGAACAAAATCCAAACCTCATGTACATAATGCCAATTGGACAATATATATAAAACTATTTGAAGACCATCCAATTTCAAAATCACTAAGCTTCTTTTCCTGCTCACAACACAACATCAAAACTCCCAAAATTTGCTATCCTTCACAATCTGAAATTGGAGGGAAAAAAAAGAGGGGGGGGGGTGAGTTGACAACTCAATAAGTAACCAAAGTCTTAATAAGTTCTATTAAGCAATAGATCTATAAAGTATAAGATGTAATATGTGTTTTCAAAAGTTATGATATACTATGTGTTTTCAAAATAACTAAAGAAGTTTCATAGTCTTAAAATAATAAGTTGCACATAGATCACATACTTTAATCTTACAAATATATCATAGATGATTTAGAAAATAGTCAGTTTTCCATATATCAAAAGCTATAACTTACAATAGGTTTCAAAAACACATAAGCAATTTTAGTAACTCAAAATAGTTCAAATATTTAAACATAATTCATATTCTTAACAATCTTATAACTATGGTCACGCTATATTCTCGTGACTGGATATCAGAATACCAATGAATAACCCCCATTGGTTTGGGTATCAGAATCAATTCATAGTCAGATTGTCCATAATCATACATATGAAATCATAGTTTCTAACAAAAATATATCTTATTCAAGCATGTATATAAAAATCATATACTCAGTATGAAAATATATTTGTAACAATCATTTACTTGAAATTAGTAATACAATAGAAATAAAAATCCTAACAATTATAAACAATTTTCAGTAGTTAAAAATACATTAATATAAGCTAAATGAAATCCAATTAGGATAATGTTACTTACCTTCAAAAGTTATTCTAAAAGGAACTTTTCCCTATCACTTCCTCTAAAATCCTTAAATATTACCTAGAATAATTTTCAAGCACTATATTCAATAATCAAATAGTTAAGAAAAATGTATAACAATACCCAACTAAAAGAGAGACTACTAAAAATATCCTATAATTTTTCACTATTATCTCAACGCGAAAATCCACATATTCACTGTATATATTTTCTTTAGTTTTTGCCACTAATAATACTCAAGGATAAGACCTATAGAATGCATAAAGGTAAAAGTCACTTATAAAAGAAGAGCAAAATGTGAACTCCTCTTACGGTACACGCTTTTTTTTTTTCTGCCACCTGCCACCATTATTATCTTTTGAGATGAAGACAACTCCAAGTACAAGCTAAGCCACGTGCCTTACGGAAAAACAGCCATTATTTTTATTTTTATTTTTCACTATAATTTATAACTTGTCAGACTTCATTGACTCCCTATTCACCCCTACTATAGCTGCAGGGAATTCACTTTTGTATTATATATGTTGATGGTAGATGGCTCTCTAGAACGAACCAGTTGTGACCCCTACCAAAACCAAAAAACAAAATATAATAATAAAAAGAAGTTTAAGGCGGCTTGTTTCTTGTTTTAGCCCTCATCTGTACTGACACACTCACATCATCAATATGACGCTGCTGCTGCTGCATCGACTTTCCTATTTACCAAAAGCACAACTGTTACTAGTCAAGCAATGAGTGACAAAAATCAGCCCGTGATTTGTTCTCACCGTTATAAAATACTACCAAGTTGTCGGTGAAAAGTTTATAGTATTCTCCATTCCCTCAAGTTTGAGGACATCATGGAAATTACCTCCCATCTACTTGCAATTGGTGGGTTTTTTCTATTGGCTCTATTGTACAATCAATGGAGGGTGAGAATTGGAAGTCACAAAATTAAGGGTATGTTGGCTCCAGAGCCATCAGGTGCCTTGCCAATCATAGGTCACCTTCATAAACTACGTGGCCAAAACCCAATTGCGCGAACCTTAGGTGCTATGGCTGATAAAGTTGGTCCCATCTTCATGATCAGACTTGGCATGAAACCTGCACTTGTGATTAGCAATCATGAGGCAGTCAAGGAGTGCTTCACTACAAATGACAAGACTTTTGCTGCACGTCCAATGTCTAGCCAAGGAAAGCACCTTGGCTACAACTATGCAGCATTTGGTTTTTCCAGTTATGGAAAATATTGGCTCAAGATCCGAAAGCTAATCAAGCTAGAACTCCTCTCTAGTCGTCCGCTTGAAACGCTAAAGAATGTGCAAGTATTCGAGGTGAAAACTGTGATTAAAGATTTGTACACTCTCTGCAAGAGCAACAAGGGCAACCAAGCCAACGTGGTGATTAGTGAGTGGGTTGAGCGCCTAACCTTTAATATTATTACTAGAATGATAGCAGGGAAGAGATACTTTGATAGCTTCAGTCTCTTTGACCAGGGAGACCATGCCCCCCACCCCCCTGCAACGGATTTTGAGAAAATTTTTTCTATAGGTATATTTATTTTTCAATTAGCCCCTCCCCCCCAGAAAAAAACTTGGCCATCATTGGTCTCTTTTTGCTTATTATCAGCTCACTCCTGACATTTTGGATCCAAATAAATTTATGGTTGGCCACTCTGTGAAACACTGCACATGCTACAGCTTGCAGTTTATCTCTGTTTAAAACAGAAGAGAAAAAAATATGAAGGATCTGAGTCTAACTAAAATAATCAAGAGGCATAGTGAGAGAAAGGAAGGTGAGAACAATATGAAAAACATGATTTAACAAAAACATAAAAAAGAGAAGTCGGAAAAAAAAAAAGACAAAGAAGAAGATTATTAGTGTTAGTTTGGATACAAACGCGTTTGTGTTTGTGCTAGCGGCTGCGTTTTTTGTGTAGGTCTAGTGCACTATTCATGAGACCCACAAGTACGGATTTTAGCAAATATTTCTTTAAAATTGAGTTCCACGACACCACACATTTAAAAATTATTTTACTACAGTGTTTTTAGTTTCTAGTTTTCAGCAATAAGCGGTATCCAAACAGACCCTTAGAAAACACACTAATAAAGAGGAGCAAGCAAATATCAAAAAAGTGAGTAACACCTGTTTAAATAGACCAAATGTGAGGTAAACAGTAAAAACAAGAATGGGTGGGATTGGGAACAGAGAAAGTGATTTATTTATAGTTTACAAAATACCCTACGAGTTTGTTTATTTACAAAAATACCATATTTGCTTTATTTTTAATAGCAATCTAATCATTTTTATTTGATTTTTGTAAAACAACTTATTAAATTCATTATAAATTATACTTTTATTTAGTTTAATAATGGTGTGTGTCAGGTGGGTGTGTGTGTGTGTTAATATTTATATTTGATGTTAATTGCGAAACAGTGTATCAGTACACACTAATACCAAAATATTTCATTCAATAGTAAATCTGAAATAGAATTCAAAATCTTGATCTCAATTCAAAAAATTGTTGATATTTCAATTCCATAAAATTTTAATGCCTCAGTTTCCAAAAATTCTTAAGCAAAACTATAAAAAGTTGATTAACAAATGAGTTTTATTCAATGCTCCACCCGCCCCTCCCCCACCCCCCCTCCCCCCCTCCAATTTAAATTCCTGGCTCCATCCCTAAATATAGGTTGAACCCTCTCTACAAAGAATATAATACTCTATAAAGAAACATTACTTTCTAATTTGGGAAAATTTTGTTACATACACTGTAAAAACTAATAACAAGTGCACTTCTAATTAAGTGTGGCCTCAATTTCATGTTGTAGAGTCTCATCTTGGGTGGCTTTGAGACATCATCTCTAACCTTGACATGGCTCCTGTCCATATTATTAAATAACAAGCACGCTTTGAAGCAAGCTCAAGAAGAGCTCGATCTCAAGGTTGGTAGAGACAGGTGGGTGGATGACCATGATATCAAAGATCTAGTTTACATCCAAGCCATAGTGAAGGAAACGTTGTGCTTGTACCCACCAAGCCCCCTATCAGTTCCACATGAGGCCACGGAGGATTGTCATGTTTGTGGCTATTACGTCCCAAAGGGTACTCGTTTGCTTGTTAATGTGTGGAAGTTGCACCGAGATCCAAGAATTTGGGAGGATCCAGAAAAGTTTCTACCAGAGAGGTTCCTCACAAGCCATGCAAGTATAGATGCTTCAGGTCAACATTTTGAGTTCATACCATTTGGGTCTGGGAGACGATTCTGCCCGGGTTACACAATTGCATTGCAAGTATCTCACCTGGCACTAGCTCGCTTGCTTCAGGGATTTGAGTTCACGACACCATCAAATATGCTGGTAGACATGACGGAAGGTTTGGGCATTACCTTACCTAAGGCAACTCCCCTTGAAGCTCTTCTCACTCCACGCCTTGCTTCCAGACTCTATCAATCCCAAACAGAAATATAAATCATGCTTTCCAAAAGTGTCTATTTTCAATAAGCTTGCATGTGCAAGGAGCTTTATAGTTCAATAATGTTGCTTGTCTCCTTTATATGGAGAACTCAGTTCAATCTCTGTTTGATTGAATGTAATAATAATTATAAAAGAAAAATAAGCTTGCACGCTATTTGGACTTCAGGCCATATGGATGGATTTGAGCCCCTAATATGGTCACATTTGACAACTGCAAGTTGAAGGATCATGATCGGTTGGATGGCATTGTTGTTAATGGTGAGGATGGGCCTATTGGTTTCAATGTTTTTTAACAAGGATTTTACTAAGAGGCACCCTTTAGGGACTTTTTTATGGGAAAAGAAAAAAAAATAGTTAATTCTTTTTTCTTTTTCTTTTTTAGCTTTTCAATTTTTCATTTAAAAAATTCTTGAAATGGTTTATTAATAGATGTCCTTAATGAAAATTATGATGAAAAATAATTCTCCCATTTAATTAAGATCAGCATAATAAACCAAATATGGCAAAAAGATTATAAAATAAACCAAATATGGAAAAAAAGATTAAAAAAACATGAAAAATAAATAAACACAATTAATTAACCTAAACATAGTCAAACATAATCAAATATCATGTGAAAAATAACTAAATAAACAAAAATAAGATTTTTTTTTCCCTAATCTGGGTTTGTGGTGTGTACGCATACTCAACTATGCGTACCCATGGTTGAACCATACACACGCATACTCGATGGCTGCATACACATCCTTTAGCACAAATCTGAAAAATTACATTTTTAGAGATTAATTAAACAAAGATATAACATTTGAGATCAAACAAGCATGTTATAACCCTAAACACTAAACTAACATGAAGCAAATAAAACAAATATCAACATAAACAAATAATTTAGGAACAAAATCAAAGAATTTAACTAAACTACATTAAATTAATAAACATGTTAAAATTTACATAAAACTAAAATAACAAACCAAGAACAATAAGAACAGATTATTGTTGGGAAATTTAGACCCCGGTTAATAGAATTAATAAGTTTTAAACCTAAGTTTTTAATTAGATTTATTATGAATAAAACTTGTTAAAACAGATAAGCATCAATATCATGTCAACAATAAATACAGCGAAAAAGTAAATAAGACAAGATATGATGACCCAGGAAAACCAATGAAACAAACTAGTTTCACAGTAAAAAACCTGGGGGAAAACCTTCCCGAAAAACAATCCACTATAGTAAAGAGAAGTTTCAGATCTAGTACAAAACCTTTATCCCTAGACTCTACAATCCTCGTAGATGAACTCACAGCAAAAACCTTCTACCGCTTCTGAACCTCTGAACTCTTCAATATATGAACGCCACCCTTTTGATGCACGAATCCCAATACGTGACTAACCAATTGCATGGATCCTAGTACGCGACTTAATCACCAACTAGAAGAAGATTGTTAGCTACAAAGTTCTTCACTTCATCAACAATGAAGATCAAGAAGCACTTGGTTACAAAACCCTAAGGCACAAAGACGCAATAGCTTCTTTCAGAGAAAATAAGGCATCGGTCACCTTTTGCATATGTTCTCTTTGTATTCTCCTATGTGACAGCCTCTAAAATAAGCCTTATATATAGGTCTAGGATTGTGAGAAAAGAAACCCTACACAAATACATAAGCTTGGCCCAAAAATCAAGTCTGAAATTTCTGATTTCCACAACCTCGATAGATAGCAGGTGTTGAGCAGGTGTCGAGATTTAAACTTCGACAGATACAGCTATAGAGGAGGTGTCGAGGGGACAGAAGTTTTCTTGATCGATTCACCAGCTGTCGAGAAGCTATCGAGATTGCGATAAGAATCAGCTGAAGAGCTCAATAGATAGCCTAGCTGTGGGGAGGTGTTAAGCAACTGTCGAGCTATCTGTCCGCAGGTGTCGAGCTATCTATCCAGCTTTATTGAACATCTTTTCTTTACTTGTTTCTTGGTCCAATCTTCATGGCTTTAATACTAGACTTGATCATCATGTTTCTTGAAGTATTAAACACGTCCTAGATCTACCCAAATACAAGTAAAGTGTGTTTTGTCAAAGGATTAGTCAATTACATAAAAGAATGACATATGTTCTTAACAAGTGAAACACATATGTCCTAATAATTATAAACAACCTAAAATTAGATTAGAACATATAAAAAAGATCAAAACATCAATCAAACATGATAAGAACATTTATGATAACATCAAACAAAGAACCATGTGAATCCTATATAGCAAAGTGAGAAATCATGGAAAAGAGACTCACGTTGCTTTAGACTCACAAATTTGAGATAGTTTAACCGACCCTTCTGTGCCTACATTACAAATATTAGATTGAGATAACAAGAATAATTAAAGAACATAACAATGGTTAGTAATCATAACTCAAGAACAAAAGATTTTGAAAATGTTTTAGAAAAAAAATTTGAAAACAAACTTTCTGCCTTTGAACTAATTAAAGAAAGCTTTTTTATTTGTAAAAAACTTACAAAGGTGTTGTGTTACGGTTTTGGAAAGAGAAAATAGGGTTTTAGAGAAGATGGAGACCAAAAAATTACTCTCTCTAACTAGGGTTTTGATTGGAGACATAAGATAAGTATTTATAAGTTAAAATTAAGGTTTTCGGGAATTTTTAATGGTCTTTGGACGTTTCCAAGGGTCTAGGGGCTGGACCACATTAAAGAATGATGCTTTGGGCCCTTAAAAATGAAGTGCTACTGCCTAGAAAATTGGCCTGCATACGCATCTTTCGAGGTTGCGCATGCACCCTTGATTCTTGCGTACACATACCCTAATTCTTAGTAGTTTTGATGGCCTAACTTCAAACGGTCATAACTTACTCAATATATATCCAAATTAGAAAAATTTTGTGTTCAAATTGAAGCCCAGGATTCTACTTTCCAATGAAACAAACCTCACTTAAAAATTCTTTGTGGATGAAAGGTTATGGTCAAAACAGTGAGCGAAGGTCATTTTTCAAAATTGTTTTCAATGCGATTTGAGCACTTCTAAGTTGTGAATTGTGATTACTTCCAAACTATTGTGAATTCTCTAAATACCTTTGGTTGACATATGTCAAGCTCATCATTGGGGTTAGGAACCAATATTTATTAACGGGTACATAATGAGGTGTTTACACCCCCTTAACAATATTATTGATTCTTTTAAGAGTTATGCTAAAGCCACAAAATTTTCTTCAATAATTTTACAAAACTTCTGATGTAGTAAATTTTTATTGGTTCACATTTAGGCCCATCACTGACATCACTTTTTTACTTACTAATAACCGCTGATCATAGTAGAAATTTGTAAAAAAATTTATAACTTTAGCATTTTCTTCCTTTTAAAAGCTATAAAAAAAATTTATAGATTTAAAATCTAATACAAAATATTCATTCAAAAAAAAATTAACCCAATAGCAAAAATTACAAATAGTAAAGTTAAAAACAATTAAGCTCAATTAACCAATTTTACCAAAAACGAACTACCCTCCCTTTCAAAAATTAAAAAAAAAAAAAAAAAATTGTGTCCTTACCGGGAAGGAGATGCACACATAAAAAACACAAATAAATAAAAAACGAAAATCTCTTTAGCAATTAAGTAGCAAAACTGGATGCCGGAACCGTTGCACGCAATTTTATTTATTTATTAAATCACTAAAATCCTTAAACCCTTCAATTCTTGTTAAAAACATGGCTCTCTCTCTCTCTCTCTCTCTCTCTCTCTCTCTCTCTCTCTCTCTCTCTCTCTCTCTCTCTCCCCGTAATTTATCATTTCAATCACAATGTCTTTGCATCAAGTCTCTTCTCTTGTTAATCTATTTCTAATTCTTTTGTTATTCCATTGTTTTCCAAGAACATATTGGCAAGTCTAAATCAGTTTAATTAGGGTGTTGGGTGCAAATTGCAAATTGACATACTATTATATACATACAATACTACAACAAAACTTTTTTAGGGTTACATTGGACAATATCAATATTACAACTGACCATACTTTTGTCACATTTAGTGGTTCTTTTATTTTATTTTACTCACATTTGATGGTTCTATCGTCATATTAAATAGTTCCAACATCACATATAATCGTATTTTTGTCATATTTGATGGTTTCCTTATTTTTTTTGTTTACTCTCATTTGATGATTCCATTGTCACATTAAGTATTACTAACATCACATATGATATGATCGTACCCAACCTAACCCAATGTACCCAATAATTGACGAATATATAACAAAAATACCCCACAAAACCTACAAAATTACTGAAATACCCTCGAAACTTATAAAATAACTAAAATACCCCTGAAACACTCTAAAATTACCAGAATGCCTTTAGAAGCTAAAAAAATTATCTAAATACCCTTAAAACCTAAGCAAATGACCGAATAACCTTAAAACCTAAAAAATGACCGAAGTGACCCTGAAACCTAAAAGATGACTGAAATACCCTTATAACCTAAAAAAAGGATTGTAATGCCTACGAAACCTAAAAAATTATCGAAATACCTTAAAAAAAATTATATATCTTAGTTTTGTATTCTAAATATTAGTACTTTTCCCCCATCAATCTGCATTTTTTCTAATTCTTTTGTTATTCCATTTTTTTCCCAAGAACATATTGGAAAGTCCAAATCAATTTGGTCAAGGTGTTAGGTGCAAGTTAGTAAATAACCAAAATACCCCTCAAAAACATTTAAAAGGAGTAAAATATCCCTAAAACCTTGAAATAACCCAAACACCCATAATGATAGTGATGATGGTGATTACAAAAATCCCAAGCTTTTCTTGGCCTTGATTTTGATTGGGCTAGGCTTGATGGTTGGGAGAACTTGTATGTTTAGGCCCATTGACCTAGCACATGTACGTACTTCTATAAGTTGGGATAATTTCAAATTCAATTAAGTTAGCCCAACACTTCAACAATATTTTGTAAAGTCCAAGTTGAAACAATGGTTTCCTCCTTCTTCTTTTTTTTTTTTTTTTTTTTTTAATTTTATATATATATATATATATATATATTAAATTTATGTTAAATGAAATTATTAAAATAGTTAGCTTTAAATGAAACTTTAATATTAAAATTTTCAATTAATTAAAAAAAATCTTCTAGTCAAAATTGTGTTAATAAAAATTTTAAAAGATCTAATAAAAGTTTGTCGGGAAAGATTTGTGCCTTTATGTCATCTAATGATTGGTATTTTCCAAATAAAAGAAGACCACTTGGCTGAAACTTTTGCGATTGTTGCTTTGTGCATTTGGAGCAATCAAAATACAAAACACTATGACAAGGTTATGACAACCTACAAAATTTATAGTAGTGCAGTGGAATTGATGCAAGAGTACCGATCTGTGATTCAGGATATTCATGTTTTAGCCAAAAAGGCGAACATCGCAATTGCTAACAAAACATTCAGAAACTGTATGTAATCGAAAAGAAAGAGAAAGAATGGCCTTTTTGGTGAACTTGATGCTCACATATAAACGTCTGTATATTGTTCCTTATAAAATGATATATATATATATATATATATATATATATATATAAAAACAGAATAAGTAAGAGTTTATGTCAATAATATCTTTATACTACATGTAAACCATATGTGAATATGTTTGTCTCGATCAAAACCATAACGCCCAAAGATAGCAGCTTTGAGTCTCACCACTAAGAGATTTCCTTGTACTGGTCAAGTCTCATTATTAGCTCCATCTAATTAAGCTTCTACATGAAAAAGAATAAAATTCCCTTAGCAATATATCATTCCTTGAAACACCAACAAAGATATATGTCAGCATAGGCTGTAATGTGTTCATTATAAGGTCACATGCTTTTGAAGCTATTATCTCACTGAGGAAAGCCAAAGGAACCTGGAATTTTCATCAGCCAAAGCAATCCATAGAAGATCAGTGTTCTAAGTTACCATCTACTTGACATGCATTAGATTTTTATTTCAAGCAAATTTTAAATATTAAAATTTTTTTTACTGAGTTACCTCAATTTTTGCTAATATTTTAAATATTTGAGTTCAACTTTGAGGGCAAAATATCATATCTTGATACTATCAATTGTTGAACAACCCCAATTAAGTAACAAGACATGAAAGATCAATGTTTTGAATAATCGATTTCTGATTAACAGTACACAACATCCTTAGACGGCTAGACCACACTATCTTTTCTCTTAACAGAATTTCTTAAACACAAAGATAACTTAATTCTTTCTTCCCTTTAATCTATTGTTGTTGGACTTCTACTCCAGTGCACTATTTGCATCTCCCTAGTAAGGGGAAAAAAAGAACCAAGTAAAAACAGCCAAATCAATGAAATAAAAACATAATCAAAATATGTCAAACCAGAGAATCCAATTAGGACATGAGCCCAACACATATAGAAGTAATATCTCCAAAATTTAGACATTACATGATACTATGCTTAAAAATAAAATGTTTTTGCTATTGTCCTCAGCCAGTAGTATAACTAAATATCAATAATCAAGTCATATTCTGACAACTCTAAACTTTAATGTTGAAACCCAAAAATCTTGGTGTTGCTTTTAAAGTTTACAGACTCATAGACTAATCAATAAAAATAATCAGATCATTCAAACCCTCAACAACTACACCAAATCAACATTTTTACATTCAAATAGATATTCCTAGAAGTCCTTCAATGTCAAGGTTTTATAAAGAGATAGAGTAAAGTTAATTATGTTAGAAAGCATGCAAATATATATATATATATATATATATGTTCTCCATTACATCCAATTGTGACAAATAGTTGCAGAACTCTTCCACCACTATAAAATGCACAGATGACCATTCTAATTCACATTATGTGCCAAATTGCGAATACCAAATTTTCTAAACAATTGAAAATAAAAATAATTAAAGACCCAATTGAATTTAGTAGCTAAAATGATGCCCACGACATTATCAACCATAACATAAAAGTCAAAAGCAATGAACATAAGTTATCACAACTGATTCCTGCGAATGTAATCCAAGAAGCTGAATTCCAATTCTCTTTGGCACTGAACGTGCCCTCAAGACTTGTAGGCACTTCCAACAAAACCAGTAAAGCAATAGCTTACCTAAAGCCTAGTTTATCATCATACACGTATATAAGACCATCTGCACTTTCACCAAATTCACTAAGTTTATATTCAAAGTACCACTGAACAAATACAGTCCCTAAAGCATTCAGAGTAAATTTCACAAATTAGAGAGATGTCACTTAATCATTGAAAGGCTAGTATTTTCATTGATACAGTCGTAAAGAAACTATTTCTTGTGGAAAGCTGTAGAACATTCTTTTTTTTTTTTGGCAAAGACAATAGAGCTGTAGAACATTCTTACATGTTGAACTCTAATTATAATTTCATTCGTTATTTTGTTTGTTTGCCTTTTTGTTCTTTGATTTAGGTAGATTTTGTCCTTTTTAACAATCTTTTCATAAATAGGTTTTGAGTTTAAGATGTTACCCTCCAATTATATGTTTTGTGGAAAGTAATTTTTGTTATCATTATGTTTTAGGGCGGAGGCTGTGTCTACACTTGTAGGCCATACACAATGCGTATCTTCTGTGGTATGGCCACAGTAAGAAACAATATTCTGCATCACGGGATCATTTTGTAATGGGATGCCGAGACTTGCAAAAATTTGTCGGACATAGTAAGTGCAAATATCCTTCAGTTGTCTCTGTCTATCTGTTTCTCTTTGTTTAATTGTTTTAGGCAATTACATCACAAAAGTTAAAAACAAAGTTGCTAGTTTTGTTAAGAATAAACCCATAACCATTGAACCAACAAATGGTTTTGATCGTTATCAAAAAAAAAAAAAAAAAAAAAAAAAAATGGTTTTGATCAAATGATGCCCAACGGCTAGTTCCAGCACTGCAGCAAACGATGTCGTTCTATCTCATGTTGTAATGTAAATGTATATAAATAAAACGCTGCGTTTAAGACTTGTACTATTAGTTGGAACGCTGCGTTTTTTGTTCTTATGAGTTAGTTCCATTATACCGTGTGCTTTGTACAATCATGAGATCAGTTGGGTTAGTTAGTTGGTTCTTAATTTTCCTCCGCATTATACGGATCCATCCCGAGAATTTAGGGATTAGATCAGTCAGTTACTAGATCCTGTAATCTATATATATACTGTACATGACATGTAATACAAGTGTGAAGAAAATTAATTTTTCCAGAAATCTCTTCTCTCTTCGTCTCTCTCTAAACTCTCTCTGATCTTTCTCTTTGTGCTCTCTGTTCTTCACCACTTCACACAGAGTGTTTCATAGTGTGAACACCACTGTAGAATCTTCTCAACCTTAGTTAGATTCTTTTCAAGTTTATCTGTGGTGGGAATGGGAGGGCGTGTGTTTGGTTATCAAAATTATCGAAACGTTCAAATTGACAGTACTCGAGGATTTACTAATGTTGCTTTAATGTTGGGGCTTAATAATTTTTGAACTATTTGTTTACGTTTGTTGCTTGAGCTGTTAGTATAACTAGAGTTTGGGAAGTTTTTCCTCCAATCAAATGGTTAAAACGTTGACGAATCAGAAGTTCACATGAAACTTAAAATAGAAAATAAAATTATAAGATCATGGTAAATGGAAAGCTGGAACTTTACTAGGTTGACTGTTTCCTTAGAGCAAGTGAGCAACCATCAACGAGAATAACTCTTTAAAGAGAATTTTTGCTGCTTAAAATGAGTACTATCTAGAACAAAAGTCGATCACCTGTCTCCTCCCTCATTGAACAAAACTCTCCATTAAAATTATTATTATTATTATTTTATGTAATTGGGCTTATTATTATTATTTATGTAATAGGGACATGAGAGTAAATTTATACAAGTTATATATTTTATCATCTTATTTTTTATTCTCAATCAAACAAAAAAGTTTTCTATCTCTCTATTTTTTCATTCTTTCAACTAAATACACGAGTGAAAACAAAGGTCTTGTCTGATAACCATTTTTGTTTTTTGCTTTTTTGTTTTTAGAAACTTTTTTTTAGTAATAGAAATAAAAAATAGTTTTCTTCTATTTTCAAAGTCAAAAGTTTAATGTAAAGATTTTGGTTTAATTTTTTGTTCCCACCAAGATTTGAAGCTTGGACTTCACTTAAGTGCATAATTACACTTGTTTTCTCTGTGTTTTCAAGCTTCCTGGGAATCTGAAATAAAAACAGACCTATTTGCTTGTTTTTAGTTTCCTTTGTAAATTTAAACGTGGAAACAATTTTTTTTTCCTATTTGTTTTCAATTACCAAACAAGTTGTCAAGTCTAGAAAATAGAAAACAGTTTTTGAAAATAAAAAACTAGGAAAATAAACAGTTACCAAATTGTGGGGATCAAAAATACAAAGCTACAATAACTAGCTTTGAATTCAAATCAACACAACTAATTTCTTGAGGATGGGAGATGAAAATCCACAAGGGGAAGATCACAAAGATAATTGGCAACAAATATAACTGAATTAAGGCTTTATATGCATAGAAACCGTATTCTCGATGTACATATAGAGGTTTTAAGGATAAATACAAGTGAAGACTCTTCTCACATTCTCTCCCCTGTTGTTCCTTTGATTTTTTCTGATCCTGTTGCTCTCCTCCTTCTTTTATAGCCATCCTCCTCTTCTTCTAGTTGTCCTACTCTTAGTTGGATTTAGAGGGATATTTGTCACATCAACACATTTTTCTGCTATTTCTTGATCTTGAAGATAGACTTTTGTGGGTGTTTCCATTGTTCAGGCTAGTCATTCAACATTCAATGTGGCTGACATTAGGTGAGGAAAGCCTTTAATGCGGAAGTGACTGTTACATTGGGTTTTGTGCTTTCTTCGACGTGTTTTTCGGGAAAGTAGGTGAATAAAGGGTGTCTTTAGCATAAAGAATGATCGTTTCTCAGCTGGGCCATGTTTCCTCGAGAAGATGGGTTTCACAGATTACCTTTGTTGTGGGCCCAAATGGTCTCTTCTCAATTGGAGGCCTTTTGATCCCTCATCGACTGTTACGCTGGGCCTATTCTGTGGATGGGGTTTCTTGGGACTTCCTTTCGGGCTAAGGTTTTCGGGTGGCAAATTTAGGTCCACTCCCCATACACAAACATACCCTAAATCTTTTTTCATCCCCTCACTATTTTATATCACACACACACTTTTCCATCCCAACCAAACAAAACCTAAAGTGTCAGTCAATTAAGATGGCTAGACAATTTTCTCCATTACAATTAAAATTTGAAAACTATTATTACTTTAAGGATTTAATGTTTGAAAAAAAAAATCAAAATTTCAATAACTATTTATGTAACTAGTCGCTAACCCGTGCGATGCACAAGAAAGTTTTTAGTAACTATAATATTTTAGCAAATCAAATGCTTTAAATTTTGAAAATCTTAAAGAACTTACATTAGCACTCATCATTTTGTTTACAAAGCCAATGCTAAATAGATCTACAAATTGCATTCTCATATCCTCTGTTATTTGCAAGCTAACAGGACTCTTTTCATTATGGTTTGCATACTTCTATCCTTCAAAAGTATTAAGAAGTGCCATGTGGTCACTGCATAAGAATGTGTATAAGGTTATACAAAATTCTGTCATTATAATCAACATCCTAAAGCTAATATGCAATCCAAAAATGTGTAACCAATGTTACATATTAGAGTGTTGTAGAGGGCAGAGAGTAGAGCAAACATTTTCTTACAACCACAACCATATGGCTTAGAGTTCTAACCATTATTCTAAGGAACCCAACAATGTCAATAACCCAAAAAGTATTGTTGTGATACATTTACTTTAGGACAAATAAATTTAAGCAATCAAAATCAAACAAATCTATCTTAAAATTACAATTTTAGACACAAACCCACTATGAAATTCTATTTAGCCTGCGTTTGGATTTAGATGTTTTGGCCTGCATTTGCCATTTTTGCTTCTTTTTTTTCTTTTTTTTTTTTTAGCGCTTATGAACAGTAACCCACACTGTTCATGCACGTGGATTACACTGTGCAGAAGACAAAGTGCACTGTTCACACACTGTTTATGGGATTCACAACCACTTTATTCAGAAAAAAATATTAAAAATAGGTCCCACAGCACTATTCACACATTTAAAAATTATTTTGCTACAGTATTTTTAGTTTTCAGTTTTCAGCAAAATAAGCTGTATCTAAACGGACCCTTAAATTGTCTGTCGCTTTCATCGAACTATTTGATTAACAGGCATACAAACAACACTTAGCGTAAATAAAGCCAATAAAAGTCACCAAAAAAGGAAAACCATCTTGCTGGAAACATCACAAAGACCAATAAATTAGATAGAAATATAAAATTAAACAAACTCATGTACAAACACATATCTATGAAATACTAAAAAATATATAACAAATTTTCTTCTATCTTCATTTAATAAAGAAAAATGATAACAAACTGTTATTCTAACTTTCATAAATTACACTTATATCTTTTTTTATAGGCAAGCAAAAAATGCATAGCTCAAGTTGTAATAACAAAATTGGAAAATTCTTAATGGAAGAAGGTAAGCTATCTATGAATTCAGCCGTTAGGCATATGAAAGCAACAATAACACCAATTAGTCAATTATCCAACCTAGCACACACTATCCTTAAGTTGATCCTAGGCACCTATTTTGGAACCCATGTTATTACAACAACAAAAGCATAGAAAAACCTCTCTATCTAACAGATCAAAAAACTCTACAGAAAAGTATCAAATTTAATATGATTTTTTTTTTTTTTTACTTAACCAAATTTAATTTGATATTACCTACTTTGGTGTGAAAGAAGATCACAAAGATATCACAATAAAGAATGAGGTGGAATATACTCCTTCAGTACTACCATGCTTCCAATCAGCTAGTCTTCTTTTCCACTCTTCCAACTACGAAATCAAATGCTACCTTTGCATTGAGAGGAACTTAATAATAATAATAAAGCAAACAATAAAAATGAAACTATTCGTCCTTTTCATATAATATGTAACTTAATAGATGGTCTCAGGCACTTTTTGCACATAGATTCTTTAAATTGTATATCAAATTAGAAGGAAGAAATTACATATAAAAGCCAATTCAATAGAGAGATCTATCACACATAGTGATCAATAGTTTAAAAACAAAAGCCTTGTAATGTATCTGCCGTATAGTGTAATCATAGAAATATGTGCTTATCTAAGAATATTTCCATAACATACTTACCATTATTTGAATTTCAAGAGGAGTGTGATCTTTTTGCCACTCAGTTATTCAACTACATAAAAAACGATAATCATAATAGCAAAACTAGTCACTGTATTCAAATCCTATTTTCAACTTCAAACCACCTTGCATCCCTAGTCCATCTCTCATTTCTGACCAATTGTTTCAGCATAGTCCAATTCAAAATGTTTTTCTTCTTCTATTCTTTTTATTTTATAAGAACTCTATTTTTCACTACAGTCCAATTAAACTGTAATTAACTCATAGATCATATGTTGACTACAAAATTGGTTCTACAAATACAAAATTTGTATTTAAAGCAACGCAAAAGACAATTCAAGTCAAATGAAACAGTCAAGACTAACATAGTTAGAGTCCAAAGCTATTAAAGATGCAATTTAAAAGCTATAAATACAGTACCTGATAATAATAAGGAAGTTAAAGCATGAAGCTGGTGGTTTATAATCTATACAAAATTATAATAAACCAAGTGGGACTTGGAAAATCTCTCACATATTAGAATAACATACCTTAGATCTTTAGAACTCAATACATTACACACACACACACACACACACACACACACACACATATATATAAACAGTAAAGGGATTCATACTTTGATCTCAATCAATTATTATTTAATACTGCATCAATTTGAGGGGATCCTAAAGTAGGAACCAATTTGACACCCATTGATTTTAAAACTCCAAAAGCTGTTTAGGTAGCTTCCCCATTGAATTAGGTTGCAATGAACTGCACAAACTGGCCTTGATACCAATTGTGCTTTCAATGTTAGATGCTCAGGTCTTTCTGAGAAATTACACTACCTCTTTTAGGTTTTTAACTTTGATGTAAATCTTTTTTTTTTTTTTATAAATAATTACAATAGGATTTTTTTTTTTTTAAATTATGACGTTAGTTTCATGATTATAACCATTATCATTAGGCCAAGATATCAATTAATTTTTTGTATAGGTAGGATTTGAATTCAAGTTCCTTGTCTAAGGACTAAAAAATTATGAGTTGAATTAAAGGGAGCCCACAACTTTGATCTAAAAATTATTTTAGAACAACAGAAACTAAAAGACAGAAGAAAAATAGAAGCTTTCTTCTCCATTTTTTGATAGAATTAGGCCCATGTAAAGGTTCCTTTGCCTTCTTCAGCTTGGAACAGTTTGGTAATCTACCATTAAGGCCGGGTAACTTACAATTTAGAGACATCCTAACCAAAACCCACCTATGTATCTTCACAAAGAGGCTTGAAAGCTTGAGAAAAACCCCAGCCTCAGCAACCTCAACACCTAAATTTTCTCCCTCAGTCCGTCTTCACCAGAAAAAGATAAACATAATAAAAAAAATTTTGTTTTCAATTAAGTCTTTTTGGGCCCCATACCTGCTCCCACCCCAAAATTTTCAAATTCACAAATAATAATAATAATTTCCAACCAAATTCAAATTTATAAAATCTACCACGCATTCAATAATCAAATAGAAAATAACAAACTAAGTATCAGTTTCCAGCCAGTTATACAACTTCGTAATTGGATGCTTACATAATAATTTAGCCAAAATAATTTGTATGTCAAACAATTGGATGATTTCTCATGTAGTTCAGAAGATGGTTTTTGTCTTCAAGGATTGAGTGCATAATTACTTATAAAGAGAAATATAAAAGAGAAATGAGCTTGCCTTTAAAAGTCTTGACAGTCAAACATGTAGCTATTATGATAAAAGGGCCTAGATTTTCAGTAAAGAAGCTCTCCTCAACTTGATTTGCAACTGATCCCCAAAGTGTAAGCTTTATTTCATTTCCTCTATTCAAACTTTCTAATGTTATAGTGTAAGTTCGTATAATATAAGTGCATGTATTGGCTTATCAAAAAATAAAAAATAAAAAGCGCATGTATTAAAAATAAATTTTTTTTTTTAAAAGACATACACTATAGTCATGACATTTATGTTTCTCATCGAGACATTTGATCCTTTGATCATTTTGATTGGGTTGACACTTTACTCCTTCTCTCATTTCTGCAAGACAAAATTGACATAATCTAATTGGTCTGGATGGTTTTACAGAAAAAAAGTTATTGTCACATTTGCCATTTTGCCATCAATGATTTTCATATTAGGTGCAGAATTAGAACATGTAATAATCCCCATTATTGTTAATCAAGTTAACCTAGTATAAATAAGAAGATTTGAGAACCAAGGTTCTTAATGCTCATATTTTAAATATTGCCAAGCATATATGTTTGTTGTTTTAGGGCTTTTCCTATCTTCCTAGTCACTTACTTAAGATTTCATAGTAAAAAGACTTAGAACTTCGAGATTCAGCTATTATGAAATCTTAAGAACTTGGTTAATGTGCTCATGCAAGTTCTAGCTTTAAAACATTCAAGTTAAGTCTGTAAAAATCAAACTCCAGAAGATACAACAATGCAATTGTTTATAGATAAAGCACACATATAATCAACATGATCATTAAAACAAAGTAAAATTCAACCAACCTTCATGACTCTTTTACAATTTTATTTGGATTGTGTGTCTCAATAGCATACTAATGCAATTATTAATTACTTAAAATTCAAAAAAAAAAAAATTATACATGATAAGTTACAATTCAAATCGAGTCTCATGAGTTCTTTAAATGTAAACAAAACACTACAATATTTAGAAATTAGATGTACATAGACAAATAGCTAACTCTATACTAAAAAAAAATCAGAAATTTAGTACAGAGGCAAACGAATACCATACCTTTAACATTGATTCAAATGGAGGAAAATATTGAAGAGAAAGGCAATAAAAAAGCAGAAATTAATCAGGAATATTAAATCTAAATAAAAGTGAATGGAAGAACAAAAATTAAGAATGAAACCTGCTTTAAAATAGCAAACGAATGTACAAAGAATTAAATCTGTTGCTGTTTGGTATTCATTGAAATCTACTGTTTTAAATCTATTGCAGGGAAGGAACAACACAAATGTACAAAGAATTATAAATTGAACAGTTGTGAATTGGTTTGGAGATAGTATTGAACAGCCGTAAAATAAAGTGATGTAAAAAAGAATAGAGAGAAAAAGGGTTAGGAATTGAAATCCCTAAATTGACAAAAAAAAAAAAAAAAAAAAAAAAAACCTAATTAAAGACAATAGGAAAAGAGATTATTCATAGATTAATTGAGAGATACCAATAGAGAATGCTCTGATATGGAGGCTGGGTCGGAGATTGAAAACGTTGGCTCCCATGGTCGTGCCCTTGCAAGCTTTATATGAAATAGCTTGGATCTGTGTTTAAGAGAGTGTAGATGTTCTGCGTTTGATGAGTAATGTTGAAAGGAGAGATGCTGGGTTTGGTTTTGTAGAAAGGAGAGGTTCTGCCGTTCTGCCCTTGCACTATTGCTTTAGTGTTTTGGTTTTAGAATTATATCAAGGAAGAGTATTTGGATTGAGAAAAGAGAGTATATATATTTAATAAAAAGAAATAAATCATATTTAAAAATTAAAAAAAAAATGCTAATGTGGAAAATTGTGGGAGTTTCAAAAGTTTCGGTTATATATATATATATATATATATATATATATATAGATTGTTAAGGTTTTGCTGCATACATGGTTATATGGCAACAAAAAGAAAGCAACATGTGTCTAAAGGTCATGTGCAATGCACATATTATTATCTAGACCCTTAGATACTTATCCATTTCTTTTGGCTGTCACATAAACCTATATGCAGCAATTGTTGCATACAAGTATGCAGCAAAATCTTTCCTTTATTTAATAGGCAATGATGCATAATTGTGGGCACAATCACAAAATAAGGTGTCTACAATCATATCACTTCACTTGTCTATCATTTAAATCAAACATACATGAGTGAAAACTAAATTTTTTTTTCTGTCCCCCACGTCACGTCTGTCAATTAATCTTAAGGGACAGACAATTTTCTCCATTGCAATTAATGTTTGAAAACGATCAAAATCTCTAGGATCACTTCCCTAAGAAACTACTTTATGTCACATTGTTGATGCCCACTTTGACAAAAGGGTCCAATGGCAAAAGAAGCCCAACAATATGAAAAGGATGGGAAGAGACAATAGTAAAGTAAAGACTAGCAAGCCAGAATGGCAGGAATAATGGCCAACAAACCCAAAAAACTAATAAGTGGCGAGGAAGATGCAAATGGGCTGAGGAAGCCCAAGCAATGAAAGTAGTAAACTCACAGGAATAGTAAGAGGTAGAAAAGAAATAAATGGGCCGGGAAAACCCAAGAAATGAATTAATAAATTCATAGAGTTGACATAAAGGCCAATAAGCCTGAAAGGTAGTATGGATGTGGTAATTGGGTCGGGAAGGCCAAAGGATTTAGCAAAAACCCATAGGAGAGAGAAAGAGAAAGAAAATGGGTCAAGGAAGCCCAAGGAATGAAATGGGCCGAGGAAACCCAAGAGATGGAATGGGCTGGCCTAGTAGGAATATTGGCCAGTAAAGCCCAAAAGAAGAAGAATGTAAGAAATGGACTAGCAGGAGCTTTAGCTTGTAAGCCCAGAGGTAACAACAAAGTAAAAGGATAAGTGATGTCATAGTAGGAACAGTGCAGTTGCATGGCAGGAGCACCAGTAAGGCCACGAACACGGGAAAGAGGGGGATATGGGCCAGATAGGAGGGAGAGAGAGCCTGCACCCAAGCAATGCCCAGTCCAAAGAGAAGATGGAATGTATAGAACGAGAACCCAAAGGCTCATGTATCTTTCATGCCGCAAGAGTTAAACAAATACCAAAATGTACAGTAGAATCAGACAAACGTGGAGGCAATGGAAAATGTGTGAAGGCCAAAAAAGTAATGGATTCAGACAGAAGTGGAGCATGCACACAGGGCTTAGGCACCACATACTTGTACTCAACCAATACAAGGGAGGTGGGCCACGAGTTAGGGGTATGAAAGGGTGTGGTCTAGTGATGGGGAGAAGGGGGGACCCTATTTTGGGGTTCCTACTCAAATTCTTTTAGGGAGATATGTTCTGCTGGGATGACACCTCACCCAAAAGAAGTAAACCTGAGCTGGAATCACTAGATGCATGCCATAGAGGTAAGTAAGGGAGAGGTTTAATCCTTATCCAGATGAAAGTATTAATAGAAATGAGAGACAAAACAAAAACCATTTTTGTTTGGAATGAGGCGTGGTGCAGCCTACACAATGTAATGGTAGTGGCTGAGTAGCTGACAAGCCAGTGGGCAGTCTTGGAAGGATGCCCACAATGAGCCAGAAGTGGCTAAGGGGTAAAAATGATAAATCTTGTCATGGCAAGTAGTATAAAAGGCCATAGGTGTGAATAATGAAAAAAGGGAGGAGGGAGGCACAACGGCAAACAAAAAAGAGAGTTAGAAAGAAACAAAAGAAAGCAAAGTAAACAAAGAAACAAAAGAAAAAGGAAGATATAGAAATCCTAAAAGAAATGAAGAAACATGAGTGCTAGAAATAGAGGTATGTATCAATAGGCCACCCATTTCTCTCATTCTCAATAGACCCACTCTCTGATAAGCTAAGAATTCAAGCTTAAGCCATGTAGGTCCTTTTTTCAAAGAGTGTAATCTCTACAGCAGGAACTCCCTTTAAGGTTACCCACATTGGAGATTGGCTCCTTTTTGGGCTTGTGTTTCCTAAAGAGCTAAACCTATTTCTTTGGCAGACAAATCCTTTCTTTTTAGTTGATAAATGATTAACTCGTTATCTTACTGCTAAACTTTTTGTCGTGATCTTGTTATTCGTAATTGAATTGCTCTATTCTCTCTTGTTGTGTTATTCACGTATTATTGTTATTAGTAGAAATGTTTTAGTTATCTTGCCACATCATGCACCCTACTGTAATATCTGTAACAGTTGTTCTTGCCATGAGCACGCGATACATTCAAGGCTCCTGCTAGGGCTTGTCTATATGGGGATGGCCCAACTTACGCACAAGCTGGCTTAGGTGTGTTTCAGTTAGGCCAGTCCTAACTCTCCTACCTCAGAATCACTGGTCATGGCACACTAGGAGAAATCAAGCCCAAAACACAAAAAAGGCCCACCACACGCATCATTGTATT